>CP139507.1:306486526-307057446 GCA_021014915.2 Artemisia tridentata subsp. tridentata
ATGTGTAAATTTGGATAAATTAAGGTTAATTCGTGTAATTAATGATATTAAGGGTGTAATGAGTAATTTTGGATAATTATTGGCTTAAAATGTAAATATGAATACTTTAAGGACTTATATTGTAATTTGGATAATTATAAGGTTTGAATTGTAACTTAAGAAAGTAAAGGGACTAAATTGTAAATTGTTAATAATAGAAAGATTGGAATTGTAATTATGGGTAATATTTAGATTAAATGAGTAATTATGATATTTACACTTTAAACCTTTGATCTTGGCATAATTGCACTTTAAACCCTAAAGTATGAAAGTTTGTCATAATTAACCCTCGAATAGTATAAGGTGATAAAAGAAACCCTAATTCCAAAATATTATTAAAAGAAATGACTTGACCTAAATTTATGATATTAAAATCTTTCTAATTACGGAAAACTGCTAAATAATGAATCTTTCTAAAAATGGAAACTTACTTGAAATGGAAAGATAACTAAGAGTACTTTGTAATTCTCTTCTACTCCCCTAGGTGTGAAGAAGGAGTAACTCGATCTCTTTCAGCCTTTATCTTTGTTCTTGCTTGCAAATAAGGTACAGATATTCTGCCCTTCTTGTAAGGAGCCTTCGTTCTCTTGATCTCCTGTTTTGATTCGTTTAGGATTCCCCAAACCATTGCTATGTTCCCTTGTATTGTGAACCCTTGTTTTGAATCTTTTGCTTTGAACCCTTGCCTTGACCTTTTGTCTTGAAACCTTGCCTTGAACCCTGCTATGAACCTTGATATAAACCTTGCCATACACCTTGCCTTGAACCTTGATATACTTGAGATTTTAGCGGGATGAGAAAACCTTTTTAATTAATTATGAAAGTGTTTTAAGAAAATCATTTTTACAACTATCTTATTGAAGGCTATTTTAAAAGACTATTTTTATGAAAAGCCATTTTAAAAGATTATTTTATGGAAACTATTTTAAAAGGATTGTTTTCAAATGAACTTTTTGATTGAACCTTTACTATGAACATTTGCTACTATCTCTTGTCTTGACCATTTGACTTGAACCTTGATACATTGATATAAATCCTTTGATATATGACTTGACTTGAACCCATTGATAAAACTTGAACTTGAACTTGAAATATGAAACTTGAAACCTGATACTTGAACCACTTGATACTTGAACTTGACTTGTACACTTGACCTTGACCTTGATACTTGACCCACAGTTTGAGACTACGAGCCATACTAGGCATGAGGGTTTCATGTCCTTGTCATTGATGCACCATTCCTTGTTGCTTACAACTTTTCTTGGTGGCCGTTGATTTTGCTTTTGGACTCGGATTGATGAGATGGAGGAGGGACCAAAGACAACCCACGTGAATACTTTGGCTGGTAGTGGAGATGATGGGGTGATGGTGACTGGTTGGTGATTAGCAGAAGCTTTGGAGGGAAAAGGTGGGTTATGGAGAGGTTAGAGGCGATGAATAGTGGAGTTAGGGATTTTGACTTAGGAAGGATTAGGGGAAAGGGGATTTTGACCCCGGTTTTATTATTTTAAGAATGGGTGGGTCGGATTCTTTTTAAGTTATGGGTTGGATTTAGGGAATAGGTTGGGCTAGGTTTTAATTTAGTTGTAGTGGGCTGGGGGTTTAAGTGGGGATCCGGATATTAGTTTAGAGTTAGGATATATAGGTTTAACCAAGGACCAAAGTTGTAATTTATGAAACCTCAAGGACCAAATCTGCCATATCTTCAAAGTTCTTCAAAGGACCATTTTTGCCAACTAAAAATAATCCAAGGGCCATTTGGGATTTTCCGAGCTCGAATTAAATCCAAATAAATAATGTCTTTTCCGGCTTCGGTTTTCGGCTCTTTTTCCATATTAAGCTCGATTTTGTCAGTATTTGCCTCGTTTTCAATCCTTTTGTACCTGCAACACATAAAACACAATCCAAGGATATTTGTAACAATATTGGGTCCATTTGGGTATTTTTGGTCATTTTTGTGGGGTTTTTCGGGTATAAAATGATGAGTAAAAGGCCACTCATCAATCCCCCACACTAAGCAATTGCTAGTCCCTAGCAATCCGATCATATAAAGTAATGAAAGGATTAAAAGAATATCATGATACCAAAAATATTACCCCGTTTTGACTTTATTATAAAATGCAAGTAAATTAAAACGAGATCAAACGTAAATATCATGCTTGATTTTCAAAAATGGCATCATGGAACGGGAATCACACAAAATGGGAGACTCCGGAGAATTGTAATTGTCATCCTCTTTTTATACTCCCCAACTAAGTTCATAACCTTTGTGCAAATGTTTTTTGTTAAATGCTAACACTACTTATATTAGCAATCTATGTAAGCCGAGACTTAACTTTTCGCTCCCACAATTATTCATAAGTTAGGTGTGTGTGCTTGTTTTCAAAGTTTTGATCGTAAAAATCGACATTTATTAGGGTTAAAAACCGACAATGATTTAGAAATTAGAGATTCAAAGGTGAGATCACTCCATGTAGCGACTTTCTTCTCAGCTTGTCCTTAGTAAACTTAGGAGGCTAGGTTTTTACACCCTCGAGAATAGTATCGGAGCTCACGGGATCTTTGAAGTCAACAATTTCTAAATCACCGTCCAACTTTTAGACAATATTGACGAATACTAGTTCAACTTTTGATTTAAATTTAAGAAGAAGCAAGTTTCTCACATTTATTCATAAGCAACAAACATAAACATCTTTTTCATTTTTTTTTCACTTTTTCACTTTTTTTTTTTTTTTTTTTTTCACTAACATTTTACTTGCGTACCCTAAACGACGGACCTTCACGGTTTAGTTCCAAGACCTTACACCTTTCGGAATAAAGGATCCAAGGGCCGTTACAACAGAGTGTTCCAAGACTCTAGACATTCCTGAAATGAGGATCCAAGGTGGTTAGACCAAGACCTCACACATTCCTGAACTAGAGGTCCAAGGGCCGGTGCAAGAGGGTAGCCAAGACCTAAACGCCTTCCGAAAATAAGGATCCAAGGCCCGATCTCGAAACCGTAGCTTAGAGCACTTATTTATTCATACTCAAAACTTTAATCTTTGCAACTTTCAAGCAATTGCTCACTTTCATTTTGCATTCTTATTACGTTTGTAAGAAAGTATGCTTGTTCCAAAATTTAAATAAAACTTTGAACTAGTATTCTAAATCAAGATTGTATAAAAATGTATTTGCTTAACAAAAACGGTTTTTGCGTTCAAAAGTTTGAAAATAGCACTAATTTAGGTCAGATTAGGAGCTTCTGGGAGGAAAAGCCATAGATTACTTATATAAGCTCTAAAGAGAACCAACTACTCCACGCTTAGCATTTTCATTTGCACAATTCGTAAAAACTTAGCCTAAAAGTTAAGGGTAGCAGCTAGATCAACACTCTAGCAGAGTCGGGATTCCCCTTGTTCTAGCCTAATCAAGTCTAAACTTTCACTAATACCGAAGCATTAATGTATAGCAAATTATTTTTATTGTGCAAAGCACTTCTTTTAGATGAAAAATACGATAAAAATTTTAAAATTTTTGGTCAAAACGGGGGTGCTAGGGGACTAGTAGGTACAATATGTGAAAATTTTTAAAATTTGGTCAAATGAGAATTCCCCCCCACACTTAGAATTGAATATTTCCCTCAATATTCAAAGTACCGGCCTAAGCCGACACTATAGAACGTAAAAGGGTAAAACTACTACCTAAGTGTGGAAACGAAATCTTTTTCACAAAAAGGATTTATAAGATATCCCTGGATAAACATAAACATAAAGATAGGATATTGGGCGGCTGGATTGAAAACAGGCGCGTCAATCATCACAATCTACGGAATCCTGAAAACAAAGGCAAACACACAACCACAAAGCAACAAGTAGAGGAATTCCCCCACACTTAGTGTTAGAAATAAGAAAGAAGATAGAAGATAGGCATGGGTTGCCACCCACGAAGCGCTTGTTTTTGATCGAGTCGTATAGCTTAGACTCGCCCCGAATTTAATTGTTCTTGGGGGAGCATGTGGAAGAGAAGATCTCTATCGGACTTTCATTCAAAATGTTTGGATAAACATTGAAGTGCTTGAAAGTTCCACTCCGACGAGATAGACCCGGCTAAAAAGAATGAGAGATGCCGGGGTCAAAAATGGTGTCTTCACTCCCTAACGAGTGAATGGAAGGACAATCTACCTTATAGGAGAAGAAAGGTAGAAAAACTCGAACGACATATGTGAAGTCAATATAAAGGCGATCCCCAAAAGGTAATGTCACATATGTCGGAGAAAGAATATCTTTTTGATTCTTGGGATTAACAATTGAGGTCGTATTATCAAAAACAATAGAGTCTTTGACCTCATCGTTCTCTAACACTTCAACAAAAAGAGGATTAACGTTGCTAGAAAAGTAATCTTCATCAAATTCAAACAGAGTGTTAGAGAAAATCCCGGAAGTAACCTCAGAGATGTCAAGAGATTCTTCAAAAATCGGAGAATCACATTCTCTGTCGAATATCTCCTCAGACTCACTTGGGGTTGGGACAAGGTTCTCAGCACTAGACTTTATGAATTCGTCCGATTCCTTTTCAGGAATAGTGCTAAGATGCTCATCCCCCATAATGAGAGAGTCCTCGGGTCTAGACTGAGAGGGAAAGATGTTTGTGATTGCAATAGACTGAGGGAGCTGAGAAATGATATCACTCAAAGGAATCGTACTCTCTTCGTCTTCTTCCTCATCATCATCATCGTCATCAAGAAGGGCAGCCCTGAGAAACATGGAACGCATTTTTGCTCCTCGTTCTTCGGCTAGAAGTTCTGCACAAGATTTCTCATGACGATCTTCTTAGGGACGTTCTTTAATCGAATCCTTAAGATCTTTTAGAACATCAAGCATATCAATGAGAAGTTGTTGTTGTTCTTCATTGAATAATTCTTGAGGAGATGACTGAGGTTGTGGTTGAATCATTTGGTACTGTGGAGGTTGGTCATGATAAGAATAGTCATAATTGTCACAAGGGTCACGCTCATAGACAAGCGGGTTCCTCGTTTGACAATCAGAGCTATAGTGAGGACCTCCATAGTACTCACAATAATAATATTGTTGTGACTGATTCGGTGAATTATATGGATAATGGTCATACCCGAAATTTTGATTACATGGAACTTGTTCATAGACAAACGTGTTCCCTGTTTGACAATCAAAACCCGGGTGAG
The DNA here is from genome assembly GCA_021014915.2 of Artemisia tridentata subsp. tridentata. Lineage (NCBI taxonomy): Eukaryota > Viridiplantae > Streptophyta > Magnoliopsida > Asterales > Asteraceae > Artemisia > Artemisia tridentata. The sequence continues at coordinate 306,491,748 of CP139507.1, forward strand.
GACTACCTCCACAAAACTCACAAAGATCATTTGGCATATTTTGAAATGATGTGTCATTGAAGTTTTGATAACACGGTTCTTGCCAAAATGAATCTTGAGGAAGGTTGAAATCGTTTTGAAAATCTGGATTTGTATTTTCGATTTCAGAATTGCAACACATGCAAAGTCCATGGGTAAACCCACACCCTTTGCAGAAACATCGTTCACAAAGTGAATCATCCCCCAACGGATCTCCACATACAAAGCAATTATGCTGAAATGAAGATAGCTGGGGTTGTGGAGGGTGGTCGGAAAAATTTGAAAAGTCGTTGAATGAATTCGGATTTGGATCATAAGCGAATGAATTCCTCGAACCACAAAACAAACAACTTCCATCCCGAATATCATTACCACATCGTTCGCACGTACACCAACGACACGGTAAACCGAAAAGCGGCTCTCCACAACCGACGCAAGGGATAAATGATTCCATCAGAATTAAACATATAGAGGATTAAGAAAATAGAATTAAACTTTTAAGAGGGATGAGAGATAAAGAATTAAACGGATAAGAGGAATAAGAAAAATATTTTTGGGTTTTTTCAAAGTTTTTTAATTTTTTTGGATTTTTGGATAAAAATATTCACAAGAAAAAATACGTAACTTCACGAGGAAGGATCTTCAAGTCACTAATCGTCAAACCGTAACGATATTGTCGCAACACACCTCCCCGGCAGCGGCGCCATTTTCTGATTGCTTAATTTTGGTCAAACGGTTCACAAGCCAAACCTCTCACGAAGAAAAGTCAACTTGAAACCATTAACGCAAAAACAATCAATTGTAATAAACCGGATAAGTGGATACCCGGGTCGTGGTCCCAGCGAGGCGTGAAATTGAGGATATCATTTTCGGTTCGTAATTAAAGTGCTTGAAAAGACGAGGGTTTCTTGTGTTACTAAAATCTACTAAAACGAAAAACAAATAACGTAAAACGGAAACTACGAACGAGTAAAAACGTCAAATCTATTAAAAACTAACCCTACGGATATCAAAATAATTTTCCTAAGTTCTAAATGGCAAAATAAAAATTTGAAAAAAAGAAATATATTTTTTTGATTTTTTAATAATTTTTTATAAATTAAAAACTATTTAAAAGAAAATAATTGATTAAAAATACTAAACGAAAAAAGAAAATTCTGAAATTTTTTTCTAAAATACTTTATATTAAACTTGAGCTATGAAAAATATAAAAAGTGTCCCAGCTTATTTCAATAAGCTGGGAAAAAGCAAACAAGGTCTGATTAGCTAAAAAGGGAAAAGGAATAAAAAGGGTTTTAAATTAAATAATGTAAGTTTTAACTAACAAAAGCCAAGAGTGCAGTGGTTGGGTTGTTTGATTGTGGGCTGACAGACCTGGGTTCGAATCCCAGGTATGTCAGTTTTTGCAATCTATTTTTTTTTTCTTCTTTGATTTCCTTTTTAAATCTTACTGTCAATTGATTCATAGCAGATTTTTTTACTAAATTTTTTTTTTAACTCAAACACAAACCCAGGAACAGCTTCTGTTGATTGATCAGTGGTGAAAAAAAGAGATAATCTCACAAAAATGCAAGGTGACCTAATAAGCTATTAAATAATCTAATGAAAATGGGAAATAAACTAAGATATCACTAACAAAAAACAATATCCAAATAAACAAATGAACATCACAAATAAGCATTTAGAAGCTCAAAATAGGCTAAAAGCTAAACAAAAGTCTGCTGATAAAGGTGTTGTGCAGATTTACAAAAACCAAAAGGAAGCTTACCAATGCCTAATATAACTGAAGGAAACTAGGAATATGCAATAAAGTGACACAAAACAAGCTTAGCTTATTTGAGCTTATAAGGGGCAGCCTAAGGGCTCTAACTTTTCACTATCTACTCAAAACTACTGAGAGCTCAAAATAACTTAATTTCCTACTGAATCTGACTTATTCAGACTTAAATAAGCTCAGGCAAACTTCAACTAAATGCAGATGAACAGTACCATACCATATTATACCCATTTTCACCCATTTTACCTTAACATTCAAACACTTCTTAATGCAAGCATAAAAAAATACCAAATAACACAAATAAGCAATTCCAAACTAAAGATAAGCAGTTAAAAGCAATAAGCAGAAAATAAGCCAATAGTAAATTTTAAACAAAAAAACTGAATTTAAACTAAATTAAAAGTAAATTACAACTGGAAATTAAAAATTACAAGATACCTTTAAAAAAAAGCTAGAAATAAACCTGCTTCAAACTAAAACCCTACTCAACTATTTATACTAAAAAAAATTACAAAGAAACCCTACAAATTGTGTTTGTTGTGTGAGAGTTCCTCATATGCCCTTTGTGTTTCTTTCTTGACCATTGGATCATTCCTTGCTGCTTACAACTTTTCTTGGTGGCCGTTGATTTTGCTTTTGGACTCGGATTGATGAGGTGGAGGGGGGACCAAAGACAACCCACGTGAATACTTTGGCTGGTAGTGGAGATGATGGGGTGATGGTGACTGGTTGGTGATTAGCAGAAGCTTTGGAGGGAAAAGGTGGGTTAGGGAGAGGTTAGAGGTGATGAATAGTGGAGTTAGGGATTTTAACTTAGGAAGGATTAGGGGAAAGGGGATTTTGACCCCGGTTTTATTATTTTAAGAATGGGTGGGTCGGATTCTTTTTAAGTTATGGGTTGGATTTAGGGAATAGGTTGGGCTGGGTTTTAATTTAGTTGTAGTAGGCTGGGGGTTTAAGTGGGGATCCGGATATTAGTTTAGAGTTAGGATATATAGGTTTAACCAAGGACCAAAGTTGTAATTTATGAAACCTCAAGGACCAAATCTGCCATATCTTCAAAGTTCTTCAAAGGACCATTTTTGCCAACTAAAAATAATCCAAGGGCCATTTGGGATTTTCCGAGCTCGAATTAAATCCAAATAAATAATGTCTTTTCCGGCTTCGGTTTTCGGCTCTTTTTCCATATTAAGCTCGATTTTGTCAGTATTTGCCTCGTTTTCAATCCTTTTGTACCTGCAACACATAAAACACAATCCAATGATATTTGTAACAATATTTGGTCCATTTGGGTGTTTTTGGTCATTTTTGTGGGGTTTTTCGGGTATAAAATGATGAGTAAAAGGCCACTCATCAATCCCCAACCCGCCAAGGGTAGAGATGCCACAATGATGGTGTCAATTCAAAGAAAACATACATAATACACAGCGGAAGTCTAAAACAAATTCATTAAAGAAATCCAGCCAAACAAGACTTAAAACCAACATGAGTTCAATGATAATAAATAATCCAAAGGAAATAAAGATGAAATGAAATCCAGTCTAATAAGGGTGGTAACTAAGGTAGAATCTTCTTCTAATCTCTACTCTCAATCCCATAGCGAAAGTCCCAGCTTCAATCTTAGATACCTGCCGCAGGAAAAGAAATGCGGCTGAGCTTAAAAAGCCCAGTGAACAGATATATGCAATAAACAGAAACGAAAACAATTGAAATGAACATGTATATTTTAGTGTAATGGAATATATATACGTCAAAGGCAAAGAATATAATAAGAATGAAATGAAAAGAAAAGAAATAAAACAAAGATCAGTAATCCCCCACGAGCCCAAACAAACCAAATATAGTAACCAGAGAGGGGAGTCCTCTCAAATGTGAAGGACGTGTATTGCACACAGCATCAATCACCGAACAATATAATCATTAATACAATCTCGAACCTAGGATGCATCCATACGCCCCCCAGACAATAATATAGGCCAATAATAAATATAATGCGCATGTTACAAACAATATGGGGACGGTGTGTAACATCACTCGAACACACTGGAGTCATGCCATTGGTGCATCAATGACACGGCCATGTTACCTTCATGGCTAGGTAACGAACTTGGCTCGGATATCACACTGAAAGTCAAAGTCTAGGTCAAAGCAAAGGTCCAACTAGTCTAAGTCCAACTATCAAAGATTCATGGCAAAAGGTATTTATCTAATCAAGTCAAAAGATCAAAGAATAGGGAACATAGCAATGGCTTTGGGAAATCCTAAACGAATCAAGATAAGAAATCAAGAGAACGAAGGCACCTTACTGAAAAGGGTAGAATATCTGTACCTTATTTCGAATGCAAACAAACAAGAGTAGAAAGTACTGAACGGACTAAGGCTTCTCCTTCTTCACACCTAATGGAGTAGAAGAGAGTTACAATTGGTTCTTAAGTATTCTTTTAACTTGCCTTTCCATTTTAAGTAACTTTCCATTTTTAGCAGGTTTCCATATTTAGTAAGTTTTCCATTTTTAGAAAGTTTCCTTATTTAGTAAGTTTCAAGTATTTCAACTTAGGTTAAGTCATAATTTAAGTATATTATGGACATAGGGTACATTTTAACAAGTTATGATAGTTCAGGGTTAATTATGACAAGTTTCCACAACTTAGGGTTTTAAATGTAATTATATCAAAGTTAAGGGTTTAAAATGAAACTATTACAAATTACTAGTTTACAACACATAAAGAATTCAGAATCACATTTTAGTCCTTTAAGTTTCATTAATTACACTTCAACCCCTTTAGTTATTAAAGTTACAAATTAGACCTTATAGTTACATAATTTACAATTTAACCCTCACTAATATTCATAATTACATCTTAAGCCCTTATAATTACAGAATATACCCTCACATTTATCATATAATACGAATTACACCTCCATGTTTCACTTATTTACATAATTAGTCCCTATAGTTTACAAATATTACAATTTACATCCTTACTTTATTATAATTACACAATAGCCCCATAAATACCCAAAATTACATATTACCTCCCTAATAATATTATTTACACAAAATAATCACAAGTTTCCTGAATTTACACTTTTAGTCCCTCTAATTAATTTATTTATAATTCGTACCATTAATTAACAAATAAATTATGTTCTTGCAATTTTTACACATAAGGACCTCATCTTATAATTTTTACACATTTGTACTAACTTATTTAACATTATAAAATAACCAATAAGTTTCAAAGTTGACAAAACAAGTCCTCCTTAATTTATATACAAATCGTATAACCTTTAAAATACAAAATCAAAACCCTAGCTTACCAATTCTTCTACCAATCATTACCTCATGATTACATAACATTAATGACCTGTTTTAATTTACTAAACCCTAACCCTAATGTGCCCTAGGGTTTTCTTCTTGTTTTATTCTTTTCGATACATATATACGATTTACACAAAAATTAACCACGATCCATATGAGCTTCTATAAATCGAACAAGTATTTTTCCTAGCCTATATACATTGTATAGTATCTAAAATAAATAATTACACATCCTGAAAAATTAGTATTACGCGTATAGTATTTTATTTACATTTTAGCTCTCAAAAATTCGTACGACGTATATAGCTTGCATGATTCGTTAAAATTAATTTATTTGAGTCTTATATAATCATAATAACATAATAAAATTATAATATACAAGATCGAACATTCCAAAGGGATTAAATAAAATTATACCTCTCGCTAGGCTTTTTCGACAAAACAATTTTGCAACGATCGAACCAACTAAACCCACGACCTCCAATTAATTTTCCTAGCTTCTTTAGGTTATGTAGGATCCCAAAAAAATAACACATGAATTTTAGGTGATCGAATGGAGCTGTACGATTTTTGTAAAGGGTTTCTAAGGGTTTCGGATTTTTATATATATATTAATTATATATATATATTATATATATATATATTATATATATATATATATATATATATATATATATATATATATATATATATATATATGCGTAAATTATAAAAACGTGTATACTTGATAAGTTATCAATATTTTCAGCCCAAGCAATCCTAATTAAGGTCAAATACTGATTATAATATTTTCCTAAATTTATTAGCATTTATCTTGTATTTATTTAATTTATTTTATATTTTTAATTCATAATTATATACGAATATATATATACTCGGCCAAAATAAATACTTTGTGTATTTTTGTACTTTCCTAAATATTAAAATGTAGTCACAAAATTATTTGGATTCATATCTAGTTCATTCCCGAAGGTTTGGAATTTATTTGATGATTTTTAAGCTTTTAAATAGATTTTTAAAATTGTAGGGGCATTTTGGTCATTTTGCACATTTTAGATTTTTAGGTATTACAACTTCTTCCCCTCTAAAACGAAAAATTTCGTCCTCGAAATTTGCAAAGAAACGGAAATGAAATAGAACGGAAACGAACGAAGACATACCGGATCAGAATTCGAAATGCGGATAACTAGCTCTTATCGATTCCTCGGTTTCCCAGGTAGCTTCACGCTCTGGGTAATTCCTCCAAAGAATCTTCACGAACGGAATAACTTTATTTCTCATGACTCGCTCTTGACGATCCAAAATAGCTTTCGGCTCTTCCGAAAGAGACATATCAGGCTGAATTTGATCAAATGGATAGGATACCACATGCAAAGGATGATAATTGTATCCCCTCAGAAGAGATACATGGAAGACGTTATGAACATGTGATAACTGAGGCGGTAGAGCCAAACGATAAGAAACTTCTCCGATACGCTCAAGAATCTCAAATGGTCCTATAAATCGAGGACTAAGCTTGCCCTTGATTCCAAAACGTCTAACTCCACGAAACGACGATACCTTAAGAAATACGCGATCTCCAACATTAAATTCTAAGTCGCGACGATGCTTATCTGCATAGCTCTTCTGACGAGCACGAGCCTCTTTCAATTTCTCTCTAGCAACATTCACCTTTTCGTTAGTGATCTCAATAATCTCCGGACCTTCAATAAGACGTTCACCTACTTCATTCCAGCAAACTGGCGCTCTACACTTTCGCCCATACAACATCTCATAAGGAGCCATTCGAATACTTGCATGCCAACTATTGTTGTAGGCAAACTCAACTAAGCACAAATACCCATCCCAACTTCCCGTCCACTCTAAAGCACACGCTCTCAACATGTCTTCTAAGGTCTGAATGGTCCTCTCTGACTGACCATCTGTTTGCGGATGAAAAGCCGTACTAAACTTAAGTCGCGCACCCCAAGCATTCTGCCATCCTTTCCAGAAACGAGAAGTAAACCGCGGATCTCTGTCCGAAATAATAGCTGTCGGCATACCATGAAGTCTAACGATCTCTTGTCGAAAAATCTCCGCCAACTTACTGACACGGTAATCCATACGAATCGGCAAGAAATGAGCAGACTTGGTTAGTCGATCAACAACTACCCAAATCGCATCATGCTTTCTTTTGGTAAGAGGCAACCCTGATACAAAATCCATAGAAATCTCTTCCCATTTCCATGTCGGAATCTCTAACGGCTGCAACAAACCACTCGCTCTTTGATGCTCGATCTTGACTTGCTGACAAGTCAAGCACTTCGACACGAAAGAAGCTACGTCATGCTTCATACCACCCCACCAGAAATGCTGCTTCAGATCTCTATACATCTTGGTGGAACCAGGATGAATAGTGAATGGAGAACTATGAGCCTCAGCTAGAATAGCCTCACGAAGCTCGGGATCATTTGGAACACAAAGACGATCTTCATACCACACTACGCCGGAATCATCTACACTAAACTCCGTCTGCTTACCTTCTTCAACATTCTGAACAATAGACCACAGCTCACCATCATCCTTCTGGGCTTCCTTAATCCGTAAGATGAGATTAGACTCAACCTTAAGACTAGCCCAATATCCAACATCGCGACGAATACACAACTCAACGTCCAAACGTTCTAAGTCCTTAAGAATATGAGGTTCTACCTCCAAACTCGCAATCAATCCAGATTTCCTACTAAGAGCATTGGCAACAACATTAGCCTTACCTGGATGATACTGAATGTTTGTGTTATAATCCTTCAGAAGTTCTAACCACCGTCTCTGTCTCATATTAAGTTCCTTCTGAGTGAAGATGTACTTGAGACTCTTGTGATCAGTGAAGATATCACATGACTCGCCATACAGATAATGCCGCCAGATCTTCAACGCGAAAACAACAGCCGCTAACTCTAAATCATGCGTCGGGTAATTCTCCTCATAAGGTTTCAATTGCCTCGAGGCATAAGCAATAACCTTCCCGTGTTGCATAAGAACACAACCTAAACCTTTCTTCGACGCATCACTATATATCTGAAAACCTCCAGAACCCGATGGAAGAGTCAAAATAGGAGCGGACACCAATCTCTTCTTCAGCTCTTCAAAACTATTTTCCCGCTCTTCAGTCCAAACAAACTTCTCTCCTTTTCTCATCAATTGCGTTAATGGCAAAGCCAAACGCGAGAAACCTTCAACAAACCTTCTATAATAACCAGCAAGTCCTAGAAAACTCCTAACTTCTGTCACATTGGTAGGTCTCGGCCACTTGGTGATAGCCTCAACCTTTGATGGATCCATGGTGATACCATCTGCCGATACAATGTGACCTAGGAAAGCCACTTGACTCAACCAAAACTCGCACTTAGAAAACTTCGCATACAACTTCTGCTGCCTAAGAATCTCTAAAACAATCCGAAGATGCTGCTCGTGTTCCTCCTTAGATTTCGAATACACCAGGATGTCGTCGATGAAGACGATGACGAACTTGTCGAGATACTCGTGAAATACTCGATTCATCAGATCCATAAAAACAGCAGGCGCGTTGGTCAAACCAAAAGGCATAACTAGAAATTCATAATGACCGTAACGAGTTCGAAACGCGGTTTTGGGAATATCCTGCTCCTTCACCCGAAGCTGGTGATAACCGGACCTCAAATCAATCTTAGAGAAATACTTCGCTCCTTGCAGTTGATCAAATAAGTCGTCAATGCGCGGAAGAGGGTAACGATTTCGGATCGTAATACGGTTAAGCTCGCGGTAGTCAATACAAAGACGCATGCTTCCATCCTTCTTCTTCACAAACAAAACAGGAGCACCCCAAGGAGAGACACTTGGTCGAATGAATCCATTCTCCAAGAGTTCCTGCAATTGTTCCTTCAACTCTTTTAGCTCAATGGGTGCCATACGATAAGGAGCTTTGGAGATAGGCTCAGCACCTGGAACGAGATCAATGCTAAACTCCACTTCTCTAGCCGGAGGAAGACCAGGAAGTTCTTCGGGAAACACGTCGGCAAAATCACGAACGATAGGAAGACTCTCGATGCTCGGAACTTCCAAAGAAGTATCTTTGATGGATGCCAGAAAACCAAGGCAACCATGGGAAAGCAAAGTTCTGGCTTTCATAGCCGAGATGATCTTAACAGACCTAAGAGGTTGAGAACCGTGATAAACAAAGTCGGGTTGATGAACATTACCAAAGATCACATCTCTGGCACTGCAATCAAGAGTAGCCTTATGAGCAGCCAACCAATCCATGCCCAAAATAACGTCAAAATCGATCATATCGATTGGGAGCAAATTAGCGGGACGAACACCATCATCAAAATGTAGGGGACAATTCACATATTCTCTATCAATGATTACATGGGTTTTCATTGGGTTGGAAATGGATATTTGATTAATTAATGGAGTTGGGGTTATATTTAGTTTATTGGCAAGCGAACTAGATATGATGGAATGCGTGGCACCGGTATCAAATAATACGAAAACAATACGATCACCAATGTAAAGAAAACCGGTAATGGTACCTGAAGAGTTCGCCGCCTGATCACGAGTAGTGGCAAAACACACGACCTGAAGTGGGAGCTGACTTAGACGAATTCACTGGTACGATCCGCTTCTCCTGTGGACAATCCCTCACCTTGTGAGTGGTAGAGCCGCAATTGAAACAAGCACCAGTAGCCTTGTAGCAAACCCCCGGATGAGGCTTCCCACAAGTAGCACAAGATGGAGGAGGAGGCAACGCCTCAAAAGACTTCTTCTGACCAGAAGATCCCGAATGATAATTTTGCTGCGAACCCCGAGTCGACTGATCTCTGAGTTGACGCGGGTTGCTACTACCTTGACCCTGCCGGTCATTCCCATTTATACCAAAAGTTCGCTGATCCTGACTCCTGAAATCTTGATGCCTCCAATCATATCCTCGGTCCTGACGACCTCTCTGCTCATATCCCTGGTCCTGACGACCCCTATGATCCTGCCTCTGGTCCTGACGACCCTGTCCCTTGAAGTCCACACGATTTCCATCCCTGTCTCTCTTATTCGAACCTCCTTCAGCAGCATGCAACAACTCAATGTTACGAGCATCATTCGCAACTGCAGCAACATCCTCATACTCAGTGTTCACGATACGATCCAATACCCACTTCTTCAATGCCCACTTAAAGTGCTTAGCCTGACGCTGAGCATCCCCCGTAACATCTGGCCCAACAAAACTAGCCAACCTCATGAACCTCCGCATGAACTCCCCAGACGACTCTTGATCCAACTGACAAATAGTTCCATACTCTCGTTCGTACCTCTGCTGCTCAGACACCGGAATGTACTGCTTATAAAATATGCCACAAAAATCCTCCCATGAGCAAGTATCCGCGAAATCCTCTTCCTGTGACTGAACATACGCTGTCCACCAACTCAGCGCATCACCCTCAAACTTAAATGTGGCCAAACGTGTCTTGAATTCGTCAGCACAACCCAAGACTCTGAACATCTTCTCAACATGAGTGATCCAGTCCTCTGCCTCTGTGGGAGTGGCAGCAGACCGAAAAGAAAGAGGTTTGAGCTTATTTAACCTTTCGATTCAAACATGAATACCAGCAAGTGGAGCACCGACACCACCACCACCTGATGGACCAGCACCACTTCCTCCTGATGAACCCGCACCATTTCTGATGTCATTGGTGATTTGGGTCCTCAACTGAGGAAGAGCATCAGCCAAAGCAGCGGCTATCATTGCGTCGAAATCAGGGGCATCCTGTCCATCAGTGTACTGGGTAAAAAGCGTATTCACCATCTGAATGATCACGAAAATGATTAGCAAAGATAGGGAGATTAAGCACGAATGGAAAGACGAAACAGAATCCTAACGTCTACCCAAATCCTCACCAGTCAAATCTTAAGTCCTAAGGGTCAAATCCTAGGGTCCATATGACTCACAGGCCATGGCTTATGTACTACAGGTCACAAAACCTGTCTCTGATACCATAAATTGTAACACCCCAACCCGCCAAGGGTAGAGATGCCACAATGATGGTGTCAATTCAAAGCAAACATATATAATACACAGCGGAAGTCTAAAACAAATTCATTAAAGAAATCCAGCCAAACACGACTTAAAACCAACATGAGTTCAATGATAATAAATAATCCAAAGGAAATAAAGATGAAATGAAATCCAGTCTAATAAGGGTGGTAACTAAGGTAGAATCTTCTTCTAATCTCTACTCTCAATCCCATAGCGAAAGTCCCAGCTTCTATCTTAGATACCTGCCGCAGGAAAAGAAATGCAGCTGAGCTTAAAAAGCCCAGTGAACAGATATATGCAATAAACAGAAACGAAAACAATTGAAATGAACATGTATGTTTTAGTGTAATGGAATATATATACGTCAAAGGCAAAGAATATAATAAGAATGAAATGAAAAGAAAAGAAATAAAAGAAAGATCATTAATCCCCCACGAGCCCAAACAAACCAAATATAGTAACCAGAGAGGGGAGTCCTCTCAAATGTGAAGGACGTGTATTGCACACAGCATCAATCACCGAACAATATAATCATTAATACAATCTCGAACCTAGGATGCATCCATACGCCCCCCAGACAATAATATAGGCCAATAATAAATATAATGCGCATGTTACAAACAATATGGGGACGGTGTGTAACATCACTCGAACACACTGGAGTCATGCCATTGGTGCATCAATGACACGGCCATGTTACCTTCATGGCTAGGTAACGAACTTGGCTCGGGTATCACACTGAAAGTCAAAGTCTAGGTCAAAGCAAAGGTCCAACTAGTCTAAGTCCAACTATCAAAGATTCATGGCAAAGGGTATTTATCTAATCAAGTCAAAAGATCAAAGAATAGGGAACATAGCAATGGCTTTGGGAAATCCTAAACGAATCAAGATAAGAAATCAAGAGAACGAAGGCACCTTACTGAAAAGGGCAGAATATTTGTACCTTATTTCGAATGCAAACAAACAAGAGTAGAAAGTACTAAACGGACTAAGGCTTCTCCTTCTTCACACCTAATGGAGTAGAAGAGAGTTACAATTGGTTCTTAAGTATTCTTTTAACTTGCCTTTCCATTTTAAGTAACTTTCCATTTTTAGCAGGTTTCCATATTTAGTAAGTTTTTATTTTTAGAAAGTTTCCTTATTTAGTAAGTTTCAAGTATTTCAACTTAGGTTAAGTCATAATTTAAGTATATTATGGACATAGGGTACATTTTAACAAGTTATGATAGTTCAGGGTTAATTATGACAAGTTTCCACAACTTAGGGTTTTAAATGTAATTATATCAAAGTTAAGGGTTTAAAATGAAACTATTACAAATTACTAGTTTACAACACATAAAGAATTCAGAATCACATTTTAGTCCTTTAAGTTTCATTAATTACACTTCACACCCCTTTAGTTATTAAAGTTACAAATTAGACCTTATAGTTACATAATTTACAATTTAACCCTCACTAATATTCATAATTACATCTTAAGCCCTTATAATTACAGAATATACCCTCACATTTATCATATAATATGAATTACACCTCCATGTTTCACTTATTTACATAATTAGTCCCTATAGTTTACAAATATTACAATTTACATCCTTACTTTATTATAATTACACAATAGCCCCATAAATACCCAAAATTACATATTACCTCCCTAATAATATTATTTACACAAAATAATCACAAGTTTCCTGAATTTACACTTTTAGTCCCTCTAATTAATTTATTTATAATTCGTACCATTAATTAACAAATAAATTGTGTTCTTGCAATTTTTACACATAAGGACCTCATCTTATAATTTTTACACATTTGTACTAACTTATTTAACATTATAAAATAACCCATAAGTTTCAAAGTTGACAAAACAAGTCCTCCTTAATTTATATACAAATCGTATAACCTTTAAAATACAAAATCAAAACCCTAGCTTACCAATTCTTCTACCAATCATTACCTCATGATTACATAACATTAATGACCTGTTTTAAATTACTAAACCCTAACCCTAATGTGCCCTAGGGTTTTTGTTAAAGCATAAAATTATCCTTTATCACACAACAACAATATGAGAATAGTAGAGAAAGAATGAGATATGTAGTAACTTCTAAGGAAAGAAAGAGATATTAGATTAGAAAAGAAATGGAGATACAAGAAGAGAGTGCCCTAGAAACTACACACACATCCAACCCTTCCAAGTGAGAAGGGGAAGGGTATTTATAGGCTTCAAGGATGGAAGGCTTGGGTGGGCTTGGATTAAGCTTGGGCCTTTTACATGGATTATAATCATACATTTAATCTATAAGGTTAATCCAAGCCCATTGACTAAATTAACTAAACTAAACAACGACACACTTAATTAAACTATTACAATGACAAATGACCATCACTTTAAAATAAATCTTAACAATCTCCCCCTAAGGGATGGTCATTCAAATGATGCTCCATGTGGGATGGTCTTTAGTCTTCAATGTCTTTGAGCTTTGAGTGTCGTTGTATAACAGTCGTTGTTTTTGATTCCTTCATGCTATGTGATCTTCAAAGTATCGTTTTTGAGGTTGTTCTTGCCTTTGATCAGCATCTTCATGTGATTATGACGTCGTGACCTCCAACATACTCATACATTTTGGACATTATACTTATGCTAACAATCTCCCCATAATCTTTCATCATATGAACTTGTTCTCGACATCTTGATTAGCTTCTTGACTTTGTCTTTTCACTTTGTCTTTAACTTGATCTTTTTGTCTTGAACTTTTACACTTGAGCTTTGTTGGAGATGTTCTTCATAAGTATGAGTATGCTGAGGTGAAGATGATTGATGAATGTGGTGATGGTTAATGGATGTTTATGGGTAGCTGCATAAAACCGTTAGTAATAATCATCCAGCGCTTACAGGTTGTGACTTTGAGATCGTCATCAGCATAGTGTGAAAACTTTCTCAAAATTCTTCCCCAGGCCGTTCTGAACCGGATACCCCCGAGAGGGCTTACACAGACACACCGAAGTGCACCCACGATTCAGTGAGTCGCTGGAGATCACCCCACGACTGTAGACCGTTTGAAGCACGTAACCATCATGATGTAAATGGCAAGATCCTTGGATCTCATTAAGACTCTTACACCTTGTGTCTTTTTTGGCGAACACAAGTGTATCAAATGGAAGTGTTCCTAAGAGATATTTTGATGAATCTCATGGCTCTAGACTCTATTGTGCGTTTTGGTTTTAAGTTGTCGGAGGCATGGAGCAGAGTGCCACCTTTTCAATATCAACACATCTCGGAATGAGAGGCCGATAGATTATGTAGTGTTCTCCGTGAGAAATGAAACAAATATCTTTTGAGAGATATCTGAGTGGCTAGGAGGGGTGGTGCAGTGCGTCACTGGGTCCATGACGTCTTGTCTTTAATATCAGTATCACCTTAGTGAGTACCGATAGCAGATGTATTAACCCGGTTTCTGCCCTAAGTTTTCATGGAGGGCTATTTCTTTTCACCCTTTCATTCAACTTTTCTTTTTAATTCTTCAACCCCTTCTTTCCCTTTCTCATTTACTCCTTTTTCAATCATACCTAAGGACTTTTAATTCTAATCTATTGGATTTGTCCTTGGGTAGATCCCTACGGCTCTGGCGGATCATAGGACGGTTTTTCCTAACCTTAGTCACCTTATAACACCATGACTATCCTAGATTTGCCATAAAACTATTTGAAAATCTCTCAAAGTGTTTATGAATAAACACATTTAGTTAACACATTGAGAGTTTTGCATTTTTGAAATACTCCCCCTTCACATGTGCTTATGAGATTTAAGAAAGAATTGCACATGATGGGTAGAGTTCGCACATTTGAATTGATCGACTTTCAATGAACATGACCTTTGCGAGACACGCTTACATCACTAGTTAGACTAGCTTGAAATTATTACCCGTCCCGGTCATATTCAATGATCATCTCTCGAATTGGAACATTCTACTTAGACAAGTCCTTTGCGAGACACGCTTACATCACTGGAAAACCAGCTTGAAATTATTACCCGTCCAGGACAAGTCTTTTCGATAACGGACATTTAGATTTCGTCAATTCGAGGGTTAGAACTGAGTCTGTCTGGAGAGCATACTTTGAGATTCTACGAACTTTAAACCTTTTGATCACATTTTAATCACGTCTTCTCCCCCTCAAAAATAGCATGAATTGATATTTTTGATATCAACTGATTAAAATGAAACCTTTTGGAGAGAACGACGGATTTTAGCATGAAATAGGAACATTTTTGTATTTCATTTTTATACTCCCCCTTAAATAAAGCATGAGTTATCTTGTTTTGGAGGGAGTTATCTTGAGCACTTTATGAAAGATTTAGAAAAATCTTTTTGAAAAATCTTGAGGAAAATGTGCTCAAGATAGGAGAAATATCTTCATTTGTTTTTAGGATAAGTGTTTGAAAAGAGAAATTGGATTTGCATAACACTTTCCTTTATTTGAAGTTCGGGTTGTAAGCTGAAATACTTACAAGCCATTGAGATTTTTAGGATAAGTGCTCTGAAAGATTTTGAATAAGCACTTTCCTTTCATTGAGGCGCGGGTCCTAATCCGATATGATTAGAAGCCATCAAATTAAGCGCGGGTTCTGGAGTGAGTCTCTCAGAAGCCATTTGAGAATGAATTTTGAGAAACGACATGTTTTGAAAACATTTAAATAAACTCTCGCTCAAGCATCTGTACATGCCCGTATCATTGTTGAATGACATTTCTAGGTACGTACAGAATATCGATTATACGAGAGACATGTCGGAGAGGAATATTTTTGGATTTTATATTTTATATTGTTTTTGTATTTTTTGAAAATTTTCTATTTTTGTATTTTGCTTTTGTTGGTTTTTCAAATTTTGTATTTTGTTTTTCTTTTTATAAAAGAAATGGAAAATCAAAAATAGAAGATAGAGAGAATGATTTTGAAGAATTTACAGAATTAGAACCCTCTGATGAACTGGGTTCTGAGATAGTTGAGTCACCTGCAACCAAAGATGAAGAGAATTCACAAATAATA
Organism: Artemisia tridentata subsp. tridentata; assembly: GCA_021014915.2. Taxonomy (NCBI): domain Eukaryota; kingdom Viridiplantae; phylum Streptophyta; class Magnoliopsida; order Asterales; family Asteraceae; genus Artemisia; species Artemisia tridentata. The sequence goes on from CP139507.1 coordinate 306,507,958, forward strand.
GTGTTAGAAGAACATGAATCATCACTCTTAGGGTGTTCACTATCAACGGTTGTAGTGGATTCTTCATCCCTATCCTGATGATTTTCACTATTATTTGTCTTGGTGTAGCTATCAAGAATCTTTCCTGTTGGAATCCATCTAAGACCAACTGTGTTAAAAACTTTTCCCGTGGGAATCCACCTAAGGCAGGATCTAGGAGTAGTTTTCTTATCAGATGCAGCGGAAGTCTTATTTTTAGAAAAACTACGTCCTGTAGGGATCCACCTAGTAGGTTTGTTAGTCTTTTTCTTCGTATCAACGGGTTTGTTTCTATTTGTTGTCTTAGTGGATTGTGCCATAGCACTTGATTTTCCATTGTTGTTTGAAGAGGAATTTGAGTTCTTAGTGTTGCATTCTACGTGCACAGCATTTTCATTTACGCAACTACTCTTAGATGCAGGCCAATCCCTAGTCTTTTGTTGAGAGTTCCTAGGTAGTGGTTTACAACTACTAGCAGTGCCTTGTAATGTTGTAGAATTCATCACCGTAGACGGTGTTCCTAAAATTCCATCTTTTCGAATCTGTGCCTTTTTCCTAGCTTTTTCTAGATAGGAATTGTGTACCATGTTGTTTGAACCAACAGATTCTTTAACAGTATTTGTGGTCACATTTGGTGAGCTATTCCTGGGGGCACACACATTAGGATTCAACTTGTTGTCCTTTGAATTTGTAGTAGCATTCCTAGACTCTTTTGGATTATCTTTTGCATTTTTGTCTAACGCCCTATATGTTTGAGATGTAGAGGCAGACGCGGTAGTGGGACTAATCCTAGAAAGAGCAGGTGCTATCACATTTGATGTTTCGACAACAGCTTTTCCTTTTCCTTTAGCATAAAACTTGGGTAAGGGTGTTGGAGTGACTGGTTTTGTCAAATCATTTTTCACATCAACTTTTGGAGTAGATTGAGAAATAGACATTTTTGGTTTTACAACCGGTTTGTCCGAAGTTGATGGTTTTGCAAACTTAGTTTCCTCACCCTTCCCTTTTTGACTTTCAAGTTGAGACTTCAAAAGATCAATTTGTTCTTGCATGTTTTTGTAAGAACGCTCATACGACAATTTGTCATACTTGCATTCTTCTTTTTTCTGATCAAGTTGTTTAAAATATGTGACATTTTGTTTTTCAATCTTAGCAAGCGCCTTTTCATATTTTGAAACAATTTCGGAAGTCTCAGCTCGAAGTCTTTCATCATCTTCGACAGAATACATTTGATAAATAATGGACATGATATCAGTTGAAAGAGCTTCTTCAGAGAGTGCGTCATTTTGTTTTTCCAAAACTTTGATTTTTTCAATGTTTTCATTAGCTTCAATTACCAAGGATGTGTGGTCCTTGACAAATTCAGTTACTTCTTTAATAATTGCGTTCTCAACATGAATTGCTCTTGCATGTATTGCAGCTACAATGGGAGTAATTTCTGTTTCGAACCTCTTTTTCTGTTCATCTTGAAAACTTGAAAACCAATCGTTAGCTTTAGGATTAGATTTGGTTGCCACAACAGTTTGAAGTGTTTCAACTCGCCTTTTAAGATCAGCCAACAGTATTCTAGCTTCACTTGGGGAAGTGTCGTTAGAATACATTTGTTTGATGTTAGAAAGATGTTTTGAAACAACTTTGAACTTTGAGACAGCCACTGGTTTTTTGAAAAACAAAGGTGATTCTTTTTTAACAAGATGAACACCAGCAAGTTTGTTGGCTTCATTATAATCAATCGGTTTGATTTCGCTGGTCAATTGTCTCATTTTGTTTCGACTCTCTTTCGTAAGCTCAATCGTTTCATTCGTATCATAAGTAGCAGGTGGATCATGCACATCATTTATAATATTACCATTATATAGCACATTCTGTTTTTCCTGAGCTTTCTTGAGATAACAAGGGTTTTCACAACCGAGAGCCATTTTCTTTCTTGTGTGTAAAATCGGGTTTTTGTCGTTAATTATCATATTAATCGTTTGAGCAGAATGACCCGTTTTGACAAGAATTTCTTCCAAATTTTTAATAGTTTCCTGTTTGTCAAGTACTTCATCAAGAAGTTCATCTTCTCGTTTTGAAAACTTTTCTTGCAACACTTTCTTTTCTTTTTCAAGATTAGAGCAGGTTGTTTTTTGTTTAGAAAGTTGGTTGGTTAAATCAGAAATTTCTGCTTTTAAGGATTTAATTTGCATGTTCAGTTTAACATCAAGTGTGTCGTATTTGATTTGCAAATATTTCTCCCTTGAAACAGAATCACTGTAACCAGTTTCAAGTTCTGACAGTCGTTTGTTGTTAAATTCAAAAGCTTTTTCGTTCACCTTGTATCTCTCAAGCTCAGTGGTCAATTTTTCATTAGCGTCCTTAACATCGCTATTGATCTTTTTGACCTTTTCAATCTCAATACGACAATTATTCAGTAATGATTCAAATAAAGCACGGGTTTCCTCATCATTAGCGTCATTTTGTGCAACTTGAACTTCGTTAGGATTCATATCTGGAGATGCCAAATTAATATTGCTACAACTTGGCGAGTCCATATATGAATCATAAGTAGGTTCGAGAGGCACAGAATGTGGCTTTTGTTGAGCAAACGGATTAACCTCATTACTTGAAATTGATGTCTCATGGAGTGGTTCTTTGTCATAAGTAGGAGGAATGTCAGAATCGCTGCTGCATGATGCTGATTCTTGCTGATAAGGCATAGGGTCGGAGATTCCAGTGACTTCTGTAGAGTTATCATTGATTCTGGTTGAAAGCAGGAAGTCGGATTCCTCAGCAGTCAATGGTATTCCCGAGTCTCTCTTTCTGGCTAGTATTAACATGTACTGGAGCTTTTCTACCCTATCCATTGCATTGACATTTCCAGCTCTACCTATATCACTCCTTTGGGTTGCAGAAGAAGTCATGAAGCAATAATTCTCATTATGATTGACCACATTCTGATTCACAAACTGATTCATTTGATTTCCCGTATTTTGCCCAGCATATTGCATTTGATTCCCCATTTGAATACCCGTAGCGTTTCCTTGCTGATGCTCAATAACCTTAACCATTTGTCCTTCTTGACCTATATATGACTGCATGTTGTCAGTGTACGGTGAGTTCCATTGGTTGTTGTTATGTGGTGGGATGTTTAATGCTTTGGTGATTAATGCAAACGCATGTGCCAAATCAGTTGTGATATTGTGTTGTTGAGCGGCGATTGATGAAGTTGTATGATAAAGATGATGTTGGATCGTTTAAAGAACTAGGATACGGTAGGTTACGGTTCACGAGTTTTGTTTTGTTTAAGTCCTTTGTCGTTGTCTTTGAAGAGTCGTTGAGAAACTTGATAATATTCACAACCTCTATTAGAAACTTGAGAAATTTGAACGTGAAAAAAAAAATTACACAATATTAATTACACGAAGCAACTCTTTAAGATTCGAGAATAACACGTGAATAACAAAATTAAACTTCAAAAAATTAACACGTGAATAAAGTTGATAATTTTACACACGTCACATGCAAGCTTACACTTGAATGTAGAAATACACTTCACATGCAAAAACACTTCAAGAGCAACACACGTAACTAACATGCAAATCAATATAGAACCAAGGTCACATGCGACACACGTAATGCAACACACGTCAAATGCATGAACTTCTATAGATGAATAGCAAAGCACGTTTTTGACAACTTTATAGTATTATGAACTTTACACACATCAAAAAACAAACTCACTTGTTTATCAACTTTTACAATATTAGTATTATGAAAACTTGTAGTATTGAAACTTGACGTCAAAGAATGAACTTCAACAAACTCGACTATTCTGCTTCGACTATTCTTCTTCGACTAGACACTTCGACAATGTTGCTTCGACAATTCACTTGGTTCAATGTTGATGGTTCGATGATAAAGTTCGGTTAAAACAAGAAGTTCGATGATTAAGTTTGATGATAAAGTTCGGTTAAAACAAGAAGTTCGATGATAAACAAAGTTCTTCGATCAAAAGTTCGACTAAATGAAGTTCGACTACACAAGAAGTTCGACTACACAAGAAGTTCGGTGAGAAAAAGTTCGGTGAGATGAAGTTCGACTACACAAGAAGTTCGACTACACAAGAAGTTCGGTGAGAAAAAGTTCGGTGAGATGAAGTTCGATCAAATAGTTCGATCAAGAATTTCGGTCAAGAAGTTCGATCAAACCTATCTCGATCAATGATCTATCTCGATCAAAGAGTAGTTCGACTATAGTCTAGCTCGACTAAGGGAACTTGTTCGATGAATGATATGTTCGATGACCTTCGAAACTTGTTGAAAGTTCGATGAAAGAAGTTCGATTACCTTGAAGTTCGATGAAAAAAGTTCGACTACCTTGAAGTTCGATGAAAGAAGTTCGACTTTATAAGTTCGACTATTTAAGTTTAAGTTCGACTACTTTGAAAAGTTCGACTACTTTGATTTCTAGATGAAAAGTTCGACTTGAAAAGTTCGTCTACTTTGAAAAGTTCGATGAAATACTTGGTTCGATCAAAGTAGGCAACACTTGATAAAATAAATGAAAACTACAACCGTGTTTTATAGCAAATAAAATTGATAAAGTTGGTAGATGAAACAGTAGAGTAAATGACAAAATAGAATAATAGAAATGAAAATTAATAAACTAATGCAACAGTAACTTAAATAGATGTGTAACAGTAACTACAACCGTGTGAATCAATGTATATTATCCTAGATCTTTAATATTTTGCTCTTGATACCACTTGTTAAGGCTTAAAATTACTCTTTATCACACAACAACAATATGAGAATAGTAGAGAAAGAATGAGATATGTAGTAACTTCTAAGGAAAGAAAGAGATATTAGATTAGAAGAGAAATGGAGATACAAGAAGAGAGTGCCCTAGAAACTACACACACATCCAACCCTTCCAAGTGAGGAGGGGAAGGGTATTTATAGGCTTCAAGGATGGAAGGCTTGGGTGGGCTTGGATTAAGCTTGGGCCTTTTACATGGACTATAATCATACATTTAATCTATAAGGTTAATCCAAGCCCATTGACTAAATTAACTAAACTAAACAACGACACACTTAATTAAACTATTACAATGACAAATGACCATCACTTTAAAATAAATCCTAACAGTTTTCTTCTTGTTTTATTCTTTTCGATACATATATACGATTTACACAAAAATTAACCACGATCCATATGAGCTTCTATAAATCGAACAAGTATTTTTCCCAGCCTATATACATCGTATAGTATCTAAAATAAATAATTACACGTCCTGAAAAATTAGTATTACGCGTATAGTATTTTATTTACATTTTAGCTCTCAAAAATTCGTACGACGTATATAGCTTGCATGATTCGTTACACTTAATTTATTTGAGTCTTATATAATCATAATAACATAAGAAAATTATAATATACAAGATCGAACGTTCCAAAGGGATTAAATAAAATTATACCTCTCGCTAGGCTTTTTCGACAAAACAATTTTGCAACGATCGAACCAACTAAACCCACGACCTCCAATTAATTTTCCTAGCTTCTTTAGGTTATGTAGGATCCCAGAAAAATAACACACGAATTTTAGGTGATCGAATGGAGCTGTACGATTTTTGTAAAGGGTTTCTAAGGGTTTCGGATTATATATATATATATATATATATGCGTAAATTATAAAAACGTGTATACTTGATAAGTTATCAATATTTTCAGCCCAAGCAATCCTAATTAAGGTCAAATACTGATTATAATATTTTCCTAAATTTATTAGCATTTATCTTGTATTTATTTAATTTATTTTGTATTTTTAATTCATAATTATATACAAATATATATATATATACTCGGCCAAAATAAATACTTTGTGTATTTTTGTACTTTCCTAAATATTAAAATGTAGTCAAAAAATTATTTGGATTCATATCTAGTTCATTCCCGAAGGTTTGGAATTTATTTGGTGATTTTTAAGCTTTTAAATAGATTTTTAAAATTGTAGGGGCATTTTGGTCATTTTGCACATTTTGGATTTTTAGGTATTACAGTTCATACCCAAAAAGGGGTTGCCATATAATTATGGCAAAAAGGCCGAACGGCACCCAAAAAGGGGTGGCCGCATAATCGTTTATTATTTTCCGAACATAAGTCGAAAGTGATCCCTCCGAGAGGTTCGTGCCCTCCGGAGATCAATGATCAATGTTCAAAAATGGTTCATACCCAAAAAGGGGTTGCCATGTAATTACGGCAAAAAGGCCGAACGGCACCCAAAAAGGGGTTGCCGCATAATCATTTATTATTTTCTTAACATAAGTCGAAAATGACCCCTCCGAGAGGTTCACGCCCTCCAGAGATCAGTGGTCAATGTTCAAAGATGGTTCATACCCAAAAAGGGGTTGCCATGTAATTATGGCAAAAAGGCCGAATGGCACCCAAAAAGGGGTGGCCGCATAATCGCTTATTATTTTCCGAACATAAGTCGAAAGTGATCCCTCCGAGAGGTTCGGGCCCTCCGGAGATCAGTGATCAATGTTCAAAAATGGTTCACACCCAAAAAGGGGTTGCCATATAGATGTAGCAAAAAAGCCGAACGACATTCAGAAAGGAGACCGCCGTACAACCATGACAAAAGGTAAGTCGTCAAAGGACGCAGGTAATATAATGCAAAAATATATAAAAAAAAAAAAAAAAAAAAAAAAGAAAAAAAAAAGGGCATTTTGTAATTGACGAAATGACTGGCATAAGATAATTTTCAAAGATGTACAAAATAGCGTTCAAATCACGCAGTTCATAAATTGTTACATTTATCCGAACTATATTAACTGTTCGCAAGCCTAATCTAACGGCCCAAAGGCCTTACATTTTCCAATGATTGTTGTCAAAGTAACAGGGGATTAAAAAACTTCACGTAACGTCCGGAGTGGCTTGAATCCGTAGTCAAAACGGAGACACCAGAATATTACTAACAAATAACTTGCTCAAGGAGCGGAGACATTATCTTCAACAGCTGAATCATCGACAGAAGGCCCTTCGGCCACAGGTTCAGACGGCGCAGGGTCAGGAAACAGGTTCATTATTTCCCGAAGGGGCCTATCCCAGGCGTTGCTTACCTTCTGGACATAAGGATACGCCGCGGTGAATAATCTATCATACCAAAGGGTTGAACTTGGTTTCAGCTTCCATGTCCAGGTCATCCACGTCCTCCAGAAGCTTGGCCAGATCTTCCGCCGAACGATCTAAGGTGACACCCTCTAAAAACCCGGATTGGGAGGACAAACTAAAAGGACCGACCAAATGTTGTTTATACTCGTGACTATTCAAAAGCTGACGAACCATCTCCGGAATATAATCCTTGACCAATTTGAACCGCTCGATTTCCGATTGGCCCAATCTAATGGTGATGCGCGTGATGTGTCGTTGCGGTTTAGCAGTTTTAATGCCTACTCAAGTTTTAAATTTATATTTAGCCGACTTATCAATAACACACACACTTAACGAGCAGTGTACCCGGTCAGTATGAAGATAATGGTAAGTAGAGTGTCGATCACTAAGAGTGGAACGTATTATCTCGTTAATCTAATCAGTATTTAATAATCCTAACGCAAGGGGGTTTCAGCCTGAGAGACTGGCACAGTTTTGTTTGCAATTAAATAATAAAATAAACAAATAGGCACGAATCAGCAAGTAGCACACACGTACACAGATAGATACTAGAGACAATAAGAGGGCTGTCCTTATGATTAAGTAGATTGTCACTTGTTTTATTGATAGCTTTATATGAAGTGTATGTAATTAACCCTTTCTCGTTGGTCCTATTCTCATCGGCGAGTAAACCCTTAATGACGACTTATGTCTAAAAGTTATTCCTAAGTGATCAATTTAGAAACAACCGTGGGAGCCACACCTTGTCCCGCAGTCGGGTGCCCGCAAGCCACTAATAAACACAGAGGTGGTCAATGCACTAATAAGTAGTAACCAAAGACATCAACATATAAACTTTAATTGATGGGAAAGCAAGTATTAAAGGGAGTGCAATCTTTCCGTTGTCACATTACACAAGCCACCAATCCTGATGAATTAAAGTTTGCTAAAACAATAAAACAAAACTACTTAATGAATTAAATACATGCAGCACCTTCTTACAGCTCTTGTATCTTAGATTTGGGTGTGTCTTGTGCTGCCTTCTTGACTGAATTCGTCCTTCTCTTCTGTTCGGTCTTTAGGTTTTCGAACTTCCGAATCTCCCTCCTTTATGCGTCTGGTCTACGGGGTATTTATAGTTTGTGTCTGAGGGAAGATGCGGCGCATCTACTTAAGTAGATGCGGCGCATGTACTTAACTTCGCGTGGGGTCCAAGATTATAATATTCAAGAATATTCGTACACCGCCAGAAGATGCGGCGTAACTCCATGATTAGATGCGGCGCATGTCCTCTTGTATCTTGGATCGTATCTGGTGACATCTTGATATAGATGCGGCGCATGTTGATAGTGAGATGCGGCGCATCTGGAGCAGATTAGTCTTGATCTTCTTCATTTCAGTAGACTCTTCACTTTATGCACGTTTTGCTCCATTATTAGTCCAAAATCGCCAAGTTTCACCAAATGCTTGTTTTTACCTGAGAATTACAAAAGTAAACAATTAAGTATCAATCCTCATACATAATATAGTAAAACAAGTCAAATTAATAGGATAAATGATAGTAATAAAATGTACTTATTTGAGTTCATCAAATATCCCCCCACTTGAACTTTACTTGTCCCCAAGTAAACCTTAGATTAAATCTCATGAAAATGTATCCTAAAAGATGTTAGGATTTATTTTTATAGTTAAGCATGTATTCATTTATTTCATAATCACACAACTAAACACTTAACGAATTAGAAGTAAAATAAAATAAGTCGATAAAAGCAAATCTAATCGTTTAACTGTCCAGTCGCGACGAATATTCTATCATAAGCTTGGCAAGTATACACATCTCCACCACTAAAGCTAAGGAATAACAAGTCTAAAGCGGTAAAAAGGGTTTTTAGGCTTAAGGGTTAATTATTCTCTTTTCACTATCGATCTCAAATTCCAGAAAAGGCGACAAAATCACAAATACATGATCGAATCCACGAACACGATACTTGCAATTGCTCAAATCCTTAACTCGAATAGGCTAAAGATAGGTCCAAACTTCACCAATAATAATATATCAAAAAGGGCGACAAAATCATAAATACATAGCCGAATCCACGACTACGATACTTAAGATTGCTCAAATCCCTAATCTCAATAAATCAAAGGTTTTGTTGGATAAAGAACAATACAGGGTATGGATAACATTTGGGATATAAATTGGTGTAAAAATAAAAATAAAAATAAACAAAACAAATAAATTAAAATCCTAAGTGTGGTTAATCACTATCCCAACCATCCCATGAATAAGACTCATATCATTGAATAACTCACGCTTTAACACTTGAAACACACGCTTTAGGTAGACACGAATTATACTCAACAAAATCTTAATCAAAGAATAATCCTTAATTGGCATTCCCATAACTGCCAATTCCCATTCAATCCATAGATATAATACAACAAATAGTGGTGATATCGACCACTTACATAACTCTACATCGTTGGCTTAAAATAAACATCCAACTCTTTCTTCTTTCTTTTTTTCTTTTCTCATTTTTTCATTTTTTTTTTTTTTTTTTTTTTTTTTTTTTTTTTTTTTTTTTTTTTTTTTTTTGAAACATAAACATAGATGTGTAAAATTTCACCACATCACTATAACTTTCTTTCCGGATAATTTTTATTCATACTTTTCATACTTTCAGAAATAACGCTAATAGTGAAAGTAGTAAACACACGAAAAATAAACTCAAAAATATACAATATTTACTTTCACTCCAATTTGCATTGTGCAATTTCCCGACCTAACCATAGATAATGAATTACGCACGCGAACACAGGTAATGTAAGGAAACACATTCTGCCTATAGCAATTAACCAACCACGGATTCTAATCTACAGGGTAGGCTAAGGTTTAAGGTGTAACGAAACATTTTAAACATAGGTGTAAGAAACGAAAGGAATGGCTCTGAGGGTTTTTCTAGGGGTATCTTACTCTAAAAATGAGAGTAACAAAAGGGTTTATACGGGGGTTAACTAACCAGTGTAGCTAGTTAATAACACATAACATATAAAGGCTATTTGGTGTAATCCTAGAATTTTACCAATTTAGACAAGTCATTCCAATTAAATAAATAATACTCATTATGGTGGTCTCGAATAGTATACAAGCCAAGTTCTAAAGTTTACAAGTCACCGGCACACTCATAGATTTGTGAATTTTGGAAAAAATCACAATTTTTGAAAATAACGTCATGTGTGCAGTTATGCAACTTAGATCTTAAACAAAAACATGCTAAAAATTTTTAAGTTTGATATATTAAGCACATTTTAAGCATAATTTTTGAAAAAGTTTAGGACAAGTAAGTGTTAAGTGTTCTAATTCTCCTATCCCCCCACTTAAGTTAAACAACGTCCTCGTTGTTTGTATAAAAGGTTAAAAACTGGAAAATAAAAAGAATTAGAACAGAAAAACTCCCCTGAGATTTGCTCGGTATGATCCTCCATTTGTATATGAGCAAAAATCAACTTCTTGTGGATTAGAACGTTAAAGCTTCATACTTGATGTATCCACAGGAAATCCAGGAAACTATAATACCACCAACACTTTAAAAACACACCTAAGATAAGAAAGGTTCAACTTGCATAATACATTAGTAGTTAGGAAAAAATAAAACTTAAAAATTAAAACTGAAAATCATCAGGTCAGTCGATGCGCCGTATCTTATTGAAGAAGATACGCCGTATCGAGCCTGGAATAAATACGGATCAGAATAAAGATGCGCCGCATCCTTAACCAGGGATGCGCCGCATTAAAATAAACTGATAAAAGTTTTAGAGTCGAAAATTAAAATGCAGAAAAATAAAATAAGATATGACCATTGCAGAGGATGCGTCGCATCTCAGGATTGAGATGCGCCGTATCTTCGTGCGGCCTGGACTGACTCGACACAGAAAACAGAATAATAAAAGATAAATCCGGGTTGTCTCCCGGTAAGCACTTGTCTTTATTCCAGAGTCTTCAAGTTAGACTCACGTTCAGCTCTTTAGTTGGTCCTTGTCACGGTCCATCCTTCTTCCTTCATCCGAAAGATTTTCCCGTATATCTCTGCGACGTTTTCCTCCGTTCGACTTAATCTAATATAACTCTTGGTCATCACAGCAGTATATTCTTCATCAGGACCCAAAGAATATTTGATGATTTTAAATTTTTCGGAAATAATCATGGGTGGCTCATTGTATGGAATCCCAAGTAGTTGATACTTTCTTTTGGTGAACTCTTCTTCGTCCTTGTCAACAAACTTAAAATAAGGATCCTTAATCAAATAGTCATCTAGTTCCTCAATCAACGACTCATTATTATTATCATCTTGAATCGCCTCCCATTCTCTTTCCAAATCATATTGTAACCGTCGACTAAGCTTTGTGAAATCATCAAACTGTTTATGCACCCATTCCCAGAAAGTAGTATCCGATGTCCCCTTAAGTCCTTTCAAGCGTTCAATCCTGCCCTTTTCTTGTAAAGCATCCGATTTTCGTGGGCAGTCTTCAACATTATCGTACCACTCATAATCTTCAAAGGTTACATCCTTTCCAACTCTTTTCATCCCAATTATACTTCCCCCATTACAGGTTCCGTCACTTTTATAATCACAGGTTGGCCAAACACTACTCCCGTCTTTGAAAACGAAGGGTGTACAGGTATGATTAATGTGCTCAAATTCCCATGGTTTATCCCAAACCCATGGTACTTGGTCATTCCATTCATAGTACCAGGTGTTTTTGAAATCGTCATAAGTCTTAAATCCTGGTAGATCTCCAGTAAGCACATCATCGTTGACTTGAAGAAGGTAGTTAAATTCCTTGAACTGCTTGCACAAGGGTGTCTCATATTCTAACAAATCAATGTCAATTCTGAAAAGTTCTTCAATGCCCTCATTGATTGTTGAATCATGATGTGACAACCCATAATCGCTTTCTACTTCTTCGTCTTCTCCTCTCATCCAATATACCCATAATGCATCCTTAGTAGCTCGATCCATGCTCTTATGGTTATTAAACTTACTAGCTAACCATTCTGAAAAATCAACATCGTTAGGGTCATGGTTAACGTCAAAGCAAACCTTTCCAATCATATTCTTTTTTATCTCCATGAACTCGTTAAATTGCTTCTTAAAACTCCGAGTCAACCATGAAGTCATAATCTCCTTGACTTCGTTTGCAGGGGCAAATTCCGGACTACCATATTTGAGTTCTAACCAATCATTGAGGGAGAGGTCTATCAATCTTACTATTCTGCCATGAAATAGTAATTCCGCCAAAGCATAATTCATGTCATTATCCTGATAGTTCTCATTTAATCCCCAGTACCACTCGAAATAAGGCATGTAAGAGTTTTGGGTATTGTCTCCACCACAGTTGTTGTTGCTTGAATCCATGTATGCAAGAGAGAATTTCCCATCATCCTCTTCGATAGTAGTCCAGTTCAATCCTTCTGCTTCAATCTTAGGCCATAAGAGCGACAATTCTTCTCCAGTGTACCTCACAAATACATCATAAGAGAATACCTCTTTGTCAATGTTGCATAAACGCATAAATTCCTTAAAAGCTGCTTCAAGAGGAGTCTCCCAAGAGAATAAGTCTGCATCGATCATGAGTACATTGAATGAATCTGAAAACAAGCATTCCTTAGCAAGATATCCGTTAACTGACATGTCTTCCATAGCAAAATCTGTCATCCAAGGTAAAATCATCAGTAGGATTTGTTCGCTAGGAGAGAAATTAATGAATATAGAAACGGATATAAGAATAAAAATAGCTGATATCTGCAGACGATGCGCCGTATCCAAAGAGTTGGATACGCCGTATCTTAATACGTTAAAATTTAATCAGATTTTTATTCAGAAAATAGATACGCCGCTTAGAATTTATGAATGCGCCGTATCGAATTAATCAGTCAAAAATCAATTTATCTAATTAAAATTAAATGCGTCGTATTAATGAAAGTTAATGCGCCGTATTTTCGTTACGTTTAAAAATAAAAGATTTTTGATTCAGTAAGATGCGCCGTATCGACAGAGATCGATACGCCGTATCTGTTTAATAATTCGCAAACTGTTTTTAATTAAAATAATAGATACGCCGTATCTTCAAAAGAAGATGCGTCGTATGGCGTTTAACGTTCAGAAAAAAAAAAAAAAAATTTATCAAAATCAGATACGCCGTATCTTCAAAAGAAGATGCGTCGTATTATTTTATCGCTTAGAAAAATTTTCTTATTAAAAACAGATACGCCGTATCTTGGGGAAAAGATGCGTCGTATCGAATTAATTAAACGCGTTGTATTAAAAAAAATTAAACGCAATACGCCGTATCTGAGAGATCAGATGCGCCGTATCGTTTGATTTAGCACAGTACAACGATAGCAGAACAGAAAAATACGAAAAATAAAAATAAAAATTAAACACACGAAACAAAAAAAACACACAAAAATAAAAACAAAAGCAAACAAATAACACACAATACAACAAATATGCAAAATAGTACAATGATGCAATTTATCTAATAAAAAGAAAAATAACCTAATTAAAATACTAATCAAATTAACAGATAATAACAATTCACTCCCCGGCAGCGGCGCCAAAAACTTGATGCGCGTGATGTGTCGTTGCGGTTTAGCAGTTTTAATGCCTACTCAAGTTTTAAATTTATATTTAGCCGACTTATCAATAACACACACACTTAACGAGCAGTGTACCCGGTCAGTATGAAGATAATGGTAAGTAGAGTGTCGATCACTAAGAGTGGAACGTATTATCTCGTTAATCTAATCAGTATTTTAATATCCTAACGCAAGGGGGTTTCAGCCTGAGAGACTGGCACAGTTTTGTTTGCAATTAAATAATAAAATAAACAAATAGGCACGAATCAGCAAGTAGCACACACGTACACAGATAGATACTAGAGACAATAAGAGGGCTGTCCTTATGATTAAGTAGATTGTCACTTGTTTTATTGATAGCTTTATATGAAGTGTATGTAATTAACCCTTTCTCGTTGGTCCTATTCTCATCGGCGAGTAAACCCTTAATGACGACTTATGTCTAAAAGTTATTCCTAAGTGATCAATTTAGAAACAACCGTGGGAGCCACACCTTGTCCCGCAGTCGGGTGCCCGCAAGCCACTAATAAACACAGAGGTGGTCAATGCACTAATAAGTAGTAACCAAAGACATCAACATATAAACTTTAATTGATGGGAAAGCAAGTATTAAAGGGAGTGCAATCTTTCCGTTGTCACATTACACAAGCCACCAATCCTGATGAATTAAAGTTTGCTAAAACAATAAAACAAAACTACTTAATGAATTAAATACATGCAGCACCTTCTTACAGCTCTTGTATCTTAGATTTGGGTGTGTCTTGTGCTGCCTTCTTGACTGAATTCGTCCTTCTCTTCTGTTCGGTCTTTAGGTTTTCGAACTTCCGAATCTCCCTCCTTTATGCGTCTGGTCTACGGGGTATTTATAGTTTGTGTCTGAGGGAAGATGCGGCGCATCTACTTAAGTAGATGCGGCGCATGTACTTAACTTCGCGTGGGGTCCAAGATTATAATATTCAGGAATATTCGTACACCGCCAGAAGATGCGGCGTAACTCCATGATTAGATGCGGCGCATGTCCTCTTGTATCTTGGATCGTATCTGGTGACATCTTGATATAGATGCGGCGCATGTTGATAGTGAGATGCGGCGCATCTGGAGCAGATTAGTCTTGATCTTCTTCATTTCAGTAGACTCTTCACTTTATGCACGTTTTGCTCCATTATTAGTCCAAAATCGCCAAGTTTCACCAAATGCTTGTTTTTACCTGAGAATTACAAAAGTAAACAATTAAGTATCAATCCTCATACATAATATAGTAAAACAAGTCAAATTAATAGGATAAATGATAGTAATAAAATGTACTTATTTGAGTTCATCTAATGGCCAGTTCTGTCCTTTCTTTTTGGAGTTCGGGATTCTACCTCTCTTCCACCGCCAGTCTATCCTTAACCTCATTCAGCTCGGCCTCCAAGGCCATGATCCGCTCCTCAGAGACCTTTTTACCTTCCTCTCTCTCCTTCTCCAGACTCGAGATGCGGCCCGTGAGGTCTGACTCTTTAATCAGACAGCTAGTATGTGCATGCCTTAGCTTTCGAAGCTCCTCCGCCTCTCGGGCTGCATCCTCGCACTTTTCATGAGTGCGGTACAATTGTTTATACTCCTCAAGGAGGGACTCGAATCGGCATAGGATATCCGAATGAGCTGTGGCCCCCCGGCCCAACAACATCCAGGCCCTCTGAACGGCCTCTGCATCACCCAAGCTTTCAAAATAGTTCTCCTCTCGAGGAGTGGGTAGATTCAACATCAAATCCTTGCAGACTTTCCAGTTGTCCAAAACGGTCATCCTTTTTGACCGACCACTCCGGAACAAACACTGCTGCCGGATCACCATCAACTGTGCCCTTAATCTTGCCACGGCCAGAAGCAGCTACAGAGGAACCCCCTGAAAGAAGAATAAAAAACATGACCGTTATCAAAGAGGAGCAAGGGAAAGGGAAATACACAAGATAAACACATCCGAACGATTCAACACATCTGAATGACTTACCAATATCAGCAGTTCCGGATGCAAAGTCCGTTCCCTCCGGTTGTCTTCTGATTTCTTCCGGGCGAAGTGACCGGAGGGGGGAAGGATTCGGAATGACCTCGACCTCCGGCGAATCATGTTCTAGATCCACCACGGTATCCTCTGTTGGCTTACTCCGTTTAGCCGGACGGGACGAACCACTGCTCCCCTCGCCGCGCTGAACGCGCACTCGTGTCTTGCTGACCCCCGCCCCCCTCCGGGCCTTTAGAGCCTCTCGGATGGCGGCTTGCCTTTGTTTCTTGCGCTTGACCTCCAAAACCCGCTCGTCAGCTTCCTCGACCTTTCTCTCCTCAGCCGTCTTCTCAGGTATATCGGCATTTGACGGGGCGGGGGCAGTCACATATAATTCATGAGGCTCACCCTCACGGTATTCATCCCCCTTGACCATGAAAACACCCTCACGGACCTGGGGATTGATCAGGTACTCGGACATTGATACAACTGCAAAAAAAGAGCGCGAAACAGTTAGGAATAAACACGCATAGATGCAAATCAACAAAGAAAGCAAAGACAAAGGCTACTAAGTCATACCTTTTCCTTCGGCATCCTTAAGCACGGCCCGGTGGCCGACGTATGCCCAATGTGCAGTTAGCCCTACGGCATAAAGAAAGCCCGGGGGAATCGAAATGAGATCGATCACATTCGCGGCCAACTTCTCGGCATCCGCAACGTTAAACTCACCCCTCGGAAAGGGATCCGAGATGTCGGAGTCGTGGTGCCTCCAAGGCATGGCAAACGGGATCGCTCGTCTGTCTATCAGAAAAAAATTATGTTTCCAACCCTTCAATCCGGCTAGAATCTCCCTAAAATAAACCCTCTTCTCCTTACCGCTCCTTTTCTCAAAAGAAAACCAATAGCCTTGCTTACTTAACTTATAGAAGGCCCGGAACAGAGAACTGGTGGGAGCAATGTCCAAGCTTCGGCTATACACCTCAAAAAGGGTGGCGCGATGCAAACCCAACGGAACCAACTGAGAAATATGTACCTTATAATATTTGATAATGTCTAGCAAAAAAGTAGAGAAGGGCACGCTAAGACCACCCTCATAAAAATAATCTAAATACACACCGATGGCATCATTCGGCAATTCATCCATCGTCATGTTCGGCGGAGGTAACCTCGGATGCAGATCAGCGGGTATGGCCAAGTCCATCGTCACCATATACAAAGCCCCTTCGTCTATCTGGGAGGTGTATTTTTTAATGTCGAACTTGGGTAGGAATCCCCCAACCTCCTGGGCATCCTCATCATGAATTGAAATGTGAGAATTCGACATAGCTAAACCAAGGGGAAATGGTATGTAAGTGGGTAGCAAAGACAATTCGAAGTATTGATAGTCCGGAACGCACCTCTTGAACTGAATGACAAAACAAAGTCAATCGGATTAACAGAAATCACTCGGATTAGTTTGAAAAACTCACTCGGAAAAAATGCTGCGGAAAGTTTGTCAGACCGAAAAATTACAGTGGTAAAAAACGATAGAAATGACGTTATTTATAGGCGAAAAGGAAGAATATGAAACAACGTGCCTTGTCAGCTGATGATGTGGCACCTCCTCACCCATACGATGCGTACATGCACACGTGTCGACATCTTAGAACCCCAGTAAAAAAGGCGGCTATCCTTAAAAAGAGGTAATAATGGTTTTTGGCAGTTTGTACATCAAACCCACTCGTCGGATCCCGACGGGCTAGGCCCCACGGAATCGGTAAAGTGGGACTTCAAAATTTTCAGAGTATCACAATATCGGTGAAACCGATACTATGATACTGGGGGGGGACATGTTGGCGTATGTGTCCGGACGGATTAACTTGTCCGGCCGTCTGGACGGTATAAAATCATCCGGTAAAGACCGGAAGGCACCTAGCTCATCCGGCCAATATAGCTGTAAGTAATAGGACAAGTGGCGTCATCTTTTTGACAGATGGCAGTAGCAGACACCGCCGCCGCCGCCCCAGGATTTACGGGATTATGTCTGCGACATGTTCCCAGAAAATCTGGCGCCGCCATTTCAGGTACCAAGGCTGGGTGCTATAAATACCCAGCCTATTTACTACTCTAAAACTAATTTTTACCATCCACATTAACTCTCTATTACTATTTAGAGCCTTTCGAAATATCCGATACTTATTCTCACGCCGGAGGTTGGTCCTGGGATAACACCCGGGGCGAGCCTAACGCGTGCTGTTGTGTGTAGATATCCGAAGGACCCCTGAAAGCCGAAGGGATCGATACATCAGCCTTTCGGGGGAACCCTCAACTAGTTCGTCCGAAAGGCCTCATTCATTTGTCCGAAGTAATTGCAGAAAATTACTTCAACAGCCGACAAATTTAACCTCATAATTGAAGGACTTGTGCTTTTGTTTTATTTTATGTTAAAAAAAAAATAATAATTAAAAAAAAAATGCCAATGATGATCAGCCCAGCTGGTAAGAGACACTCTCGGTTTTACCCAAGGTCTTGAGTTCGATCCTTAGGGATGGTAAGCCTTGGGGTTTTTCCCTCCGAATACTTGTAACGGCCCATGATCAACATCTTGTTGTCTAGGTTACGTGCAAGGCTTTTCTATTATTCAGTAAGGTTTCCCTAATGTCGTATCTCGATTGAATGTTCGAAAAAAAATAATAAATAAAAAATAATAATAATAATAAAATAGACAAAATTGGTGTTAACTAAACTAGTTTTGTCATGAACGAGTAAATTGAAGCCCGCACGTCGTGGCGGGTTTATACAAAACTTTCGCATTACTGGTACGCTAATAAAATTTTTAATCCATATTCAACATTTAACATGTAAATGACTATAAATAGACGAAATTAATATTTGGTTATGATAAGATTGTCTCATTACTAATTTATTTTCTCTAACTATTTACAGCTTTAAATTTTTCTTAACTATTATACCAATTATTTTATTTAAAAAAATACTAGTAATATTTAAGATGAAATACACTCATAGTTTTTTATATCTGGTTAGTGAAAAGTTTAGCCCATTTAAAACTGTGTCGTTAACTTCACCCGTTGTCTACTATATAATTATCAGGAACAAGGTTGTATTAGTGTAATCAACACATGACATGACATACAATTATAAATATGATAAGGAGTTAGAATAAAATGAGAAATAAAAATGAAATAATAAGGACAAGAATAAATCACAGCCGCATATTTCAGATACATCTACAAAAGTAGATACATTTTTTTTTAAATGTGTGACTAAGAATATTTCTCACTATTTTATTTTATTTTCTCTTCTCACTAGATCTCTTCTCATATGACAAGTATCATTATTCATATGAGTGTTGGGAATGGATCAATTAAGAAGAAAAATAAAAATAAGAATAATGAGAAATGTTTTCAATCACATATTTCAAATGAATAAGGAGAATTTCATGAAACATGCATATCTTTTTGTAGGTACATCTGAGATATGCGGCTGAGGTTATTTCTCATCCTTCTCATTTTATTTTTATTTTTTATTTGATCCTTACTTTATGGGTGCTAATATTACTACCCCTTTACCTCACTTTCTACATTCTCCACCCCTGACCCACTACTTTTTACAATACAACACAATTTTTGTTTTTTGTTTGTTTTTTTGTCAATTTAATACTTTTTACTTATTAAACTTTATATTTTTTTTTCTTCATACTTTAAGTATTATAGTTTTTTAATATAAACAAAATTTAAAAAACAAAAAATAAGATGACGGTTGTATTATTGGTGTTTTAGGGGTACAAATAACCCGTCCTTATCCATATGGGTACTATTACACTGCCCCACCAAAAAATATCCACAAGTACAGAATATTTCTCTTTGGCTTCCTTGTAAAACACAGTTTTTTTATCAGTTTCTGTTTCGTAATTTTTGTCATTTTAATTCCTTTGACGTGTTAAACTTTATATTTTTTGTTCTGTACTTTTAATTTTGTAGTTTTATAATAATAAAAACTTTATAAAAAAATGAAAAAACAAAGAAGAAGGGTACAAATGGTGTTTTAACGAGGGTCTTTATAACCTATCCCATATACAAGATATTAAGAAGAACTTCATTATCGGATCACTCTCATGCTCCATATTATTCTTTTTTTTTTTTAATGGCGAATTTTATAAAACATTAGCAAAAAGCTAGAAAAAAAAACTAGAAAATAACAAGCATAGGATTTTGTAACCATCATACCCAATTAATGTTTGCTCTACCTCTAGAATTACACCATTTATAAGATATTGAAAATAAATCATCAAAATATGTCGCCTGTTTCAGCTATTTTAAACCGAAAATAATCTCATCTCGAAACCGCCAAATCTTCCACCACATTACATAGAAGATGCCTTCCAAAACTTGTTTAACTTTATTTCTATTTTTATAACTAAATAACTTTATGTTCAAAAAAAAAAAAAAAAAAAAAAAAAAAAACACTTTTGTAAAGCATTGACCACTCGGATCCAATGTGCATGTTATGAAAGAATTTTTTTTTTATAGAGTTTCATAGATTAAAAAAAGAAATTGTTAAATGTAGCTCTAAAGGCTACGCTTAAAATATCAAGATACACATTAATTATACATTTAATAATAACTGTACAACCCTTGCATTTAACCTCTCTTAACCAAAAATATATACCACTACTTATGCATATTTTTGTTTTTTAAACATAACTAGGTTATTTTTAGCAAACCCTAAGAAAAACTTTAGAGTAAAAAGAATTTTTGTACATAAGTTGAGATCAATATAGAACCAAAATTATCTAAAGATTTAATAAACCAATCTTAGTCACTCATTTTTTTATTAAAAAAAAATAAAAAAACCTCTTTCCACCTCTTTTTTAAAAATAAAATATTTTGCAAACGGTAAATCGTCAAGTGAAAAAATACACCATCGCGACGAGTATTTTTTTATCTTTCAGTAGACAGGCACTTCGATATACTTTCGACGAAATTTTGTTTCCATTTTTTTTCAATTACGTCTGGAAAAATCACATGTGATTTGTATCACAAATCACATGTGATTTAGATACAAATCACATGTGATTTTTCCAGACGTAACTGAAAAAAAATCGAAAAAAAGGTTCGTCGAAAGTATATCGAAGTGCCTGTATATAGAAAGATGATTTAATTCTCGTCGCGATGATATGATTCATTTTGCGTAACGATTAACGGTTTGCGAGATATTTAATTTTTATAAAAAAATATGAAAGTTTATTTATTTATTTTTATCAAAAAATGGATAGCAATTATAGGTTCATTGGATCTTTAGAAAATATTAGATCTAAATTGAACTTTTCTCTTTCTAATAAAGACTGTAATACCGCCGTCGTCTCAAATTTGTTTTTTTTTTTTTTTTTTTTTGTTTTTTTTTTTTTTTCTATTATTATTATTATTATTATTATTATTATTATTATTATTATTGTTTCTAATAAAGACTGTAATACCACCATCACAAAAAAGAAAATAGTAATGATTTTGGTTTTTTCATAATTTTATATATTTTTATCGATAAATAATTATTTTAAGACATGAAAGTACTATACAAAAGGTATGTTTTGCGCAATGGGCTGAGGCTGAGGCTGAGGCTGGAGCTTATATTATAAGCCGAAAGTTGAAGCTTATATTTTTATTAAGCTGTTTGGCGAATTAGTTGGAGATTAAGCTTATTAATGTAAAATGACATAAAAATACATCAAATAAAATTCAAATATATTTTCAGCTTTTACATGATAATTCATTATATTTTTAAGAATATTTAAGTAATTTAACTATTTATAAGCCCTTATAAGCATCATTTTAGGTGCTTGGGCTTATGGAGGCTTGTTCCTTATTTTATAAGTCATTAGTCTTCATAAGTCTGTGTAACAAACGAGACTTATTTTATAAACCGGTTTATTTTAAAAGCCCAAACCCCCCATAAGCCCTTATAAGCCTCTTGCCAAACATGCCCAAATTCGGGTGAAAACTCTAAAAAAAAAATACGCAATTGTTGTATGGGATAATAAATGCGAAGTAGTTCTAAGACTCTACAAAAGGTTCAGGATCAAACTAAAGATTATTCAGAGGACAATCAAATGCGCATTTGACCCAAATGTCCAAATCTGACCAATAACATAAGAGAAACAGGAGGTAACTTGTACACCAATAAAATCAAGATGTGCACCATAAAGCATAAGATCAAAAGTCAAAACCCACGTTATACACCTTGAATGTTAAACTGTCTGCTGTGTACGTACAACTTTATTGTAGTTTTGAACTGCAAGCTATGTTGAAGGTAACATTAACTTCTTGACTTTTTATAGAAGTTAGTGTTAACTTTGAGTCAATTGTAGAAAGTTAACAGGTTAAACGAGGAAAATTGGTAAACTAACATTATATTTTGGACAAGTTGAAGACATCAAAGACTAATTTTGTAATTTTTTTTTGAGCTCGATTATTTACGTGACTTGAGAACTACGGATTTTATGCGCACAACATTAATTAACCATCACATGATTACCTCTCAAACTAGGTCTCTACCCGTCCGATAGACGTTTTTCTTAATTGTTGATACTCTGTTTAAGTTTCAATATACACTAATTATAGCACAATGCACACACTTTGTGACTGGTAATATTAAAGGAGTTATGAGAGAATAAGGTGATGTGTTGGTTACGTGTTTGAGAATTCACATGTAATAAGAGTTAAATAATCATTTATATCATGATTCTCATCCTCTTTCTTTTTTTGACGGGTCTCGAATCTAGTATATTATATACAGTTGTAAAATCTTTTCACAATAAAAATTGGGGCACTTCCATTTATTAAATAAGTTGTTTCAAGGAGTGCATTCTTGAATTTGAATGCTAAGTCGATCGTCCCGTGTCTTTCACACTTCTAAAAATTAAATTTAAGTGAACTGTCTATTTCTGTCAAAATATCGACAATAGTTTATGCAACTATAAACATAATGCACTTGCATTGACTTTCAATAAGAGGTGAGATAGCAAAAAAAATTTAAACATCAAATATAAAAATCTTGTCCATTCATGCTTTCATGAAGGAAAAAAAAAAAAAAAAAAAAAAAAACCCCCCCTTTTTTTTTTTTTTTGAAAAGAAAATATTTTGTAAATTGTAAATCGTTAAATGACAAAAAATAAACTATCACGATGAGAAGTTTTTTCATCTTTTAGTAGACGGACACTTTCGACGAACTTTTTTTCGAGTTTTTTTTAGTGTTAAAATTTATACCTTGAGAATCACATGTGATTTTTTGTTTTAAAAATCATGTGTTATTTTACAAATCACATTTAATTTGTTATTAGTAAAAATCACGTGTAATTTCACAAATCACATGTGATTTCATAAATCACATCTGATTTTTAAAATAATAAAATCAACTATGATTTTACAATTCACATATGATTTTTCATTGAGTAAATTTTAACTCTCACAAAAAATAGTTCAACGAAATTACATAGAAATGTAACGATTAACGGTTTGTGAAATATTTAATTTTTTTAAAAAAGCAATGAAAATGACCTTTCTTAATTTGATAATAAAAAATAAATGACCATAATATGTCCGTTTGATCTTTAGGAATTGAACTTACTCCTTCCAACAAAACTAAACAAACGTTCAAATTACGTGTAAAGAGTTGTGCGGTAGTTAAAAGACGCTCTGTCAAAATTTGATTTGACTAAATACCATAATGCCATTTGCTTTTATGATCACGTATGAATGCTCTTGGTTTTCAAATTCTTAATTTTAACAACAATTAAGTTTGTATCAAAGATTTAAGTTGTAAAAGCATCAAATAGGGTATTTGAATCAAAACTACAATAGCAAAACAATATAAATTATCTTGAGAGTATTATACGTCATAACTTATTTGGGTTGAACTTTTAAGTTTCGATTCATTACTGTATTTATTATCACCTTCATTTTCTTGGAAGCGACATAGGCACTCTTGCTACAGTATGAAACGCATTACAGTTTCGTCTTACTTTTCCAGTTTAAGCAAATTTGATCAACTTTACCATTAAATCACAAAATTGATCTCTAATCACACACATTATCATACAACAAAACATATAATGATTCATAAAGCACCCATTTCCAGGAATCTATACTTACTTCGAACACCATATAAGGATCATCATACGTGTAAGTAGCATCCCATTTGTTGTATATTTATTCATCATCGTAGATATTAATGTTGTATGGTCACTGATCCATCAATTCTAGCTTCTTCGACCGGACCTACGAACACCATAGATATAAATATACACTTACTACACCAATGATCCTTTGGTCTATTGGTATCCATGAGATGGTTGCGTCCCCAACCTAGAGGTTGCCGGTTCAAGTCCATCAAGGGATGAAAGTGACATTGTTGTAATTGTGTGAGAATATTTTCATATAATGTAGTTGTGTGTATGAGTTTGCTCTTCTAATAAAAAAGGGGCAATTCCACATTTCCCCAATCAAAACATCAAAATTCCATAATTCCCCAAACACGCATCAAAATCATTGCACATTATGCACTATTATTTTGTAAGTTGGGTAAATATGGCATTTTGAGGTTTATATAGTCTAACTTTCATGTAGTCTTATCACATACAAAAAAAACCTGGCCCGTATAAACCTGCATTAAACGTTACTATATGACCCATTATCTAACCCGTGTAATGCACCCATTTTGCTATCTCTAAAAAGAACCATATCTCAGTGCATTGTTATGAAGGACTCAATAAGCTGACTTTTCTAGCATTTATAGCCGAAAGAAAAGTTTATGCCGGATGATTATGCAATTCAATCTAATCTATTATATTTGAAGTTATATTGCAACAATTAACTTACTTTCTCCAAGTGTAATCTATGTTATAATATGAAAACACAAAAAGGTACATACCAACCAATCAGTTACGCACTCGATCACTACAATTATCATAAAATAAACCAAAATAAATATTACGGAACAACTATAACTATTAGCGCTGCAAGAACATCTAGCTTGATAGTCATGTTAACTTTTTGGTCATATTAACATCTGACAAATTAATTGATTAAAATGGCCAAGAATCAAAGAACTAAATATCGAATGATTAAATTTAGACATGGTTGACTTTTTAATACCTTTGATCCATCGATTCGCCATGGAAGAACTCCACTTACTCACCCCAGCCACTCATGTATTTTTCTGTACACTCCTATCATGTCATGAAGTCACAGACTGCCATTAAACATGTTACTCGGCCCTAAGAGTATCCCAAATTTGCACATCTAGAAATGAAAATCATAGGCTCATATATAAAATTGCGTGTTACATTTACTGGTAAACTTGTAACACCCCAAACCCGACAAGGGTAGAAATGTCACATCATGGTGTCAATCAGAACATAATATATGCAAGCGGAAGACTTTTATTAATAATAAGGTTACATAAATTCAAAATGAAACTAAGGACATAATAAGTCTAAATAATAATGGCTATCAAATTAGAATACAAATCTAAATGGAAGATAACTCCAAATCTAATCCAAACACAAGTGGGTAACTATCATCAGGGTGGTCCACTAAAAGCTCCTACTCTCATCACCCAAATCCCAGCATCCCGCTTGATACCTGCCGCAGGGAAAAGAAAATGCGGCTGAGCTTAAAAAGCCCAGTGAACAGATATAAAATAATAAACTGAACATGAATAAGAACACAAAATGAAGTCAAAGGAATCTGCTGAACAAGATGTCATAGGTCATGAGAATCACACGAATAATAAACCAAGTGAAAGAATAAGGAAGTCAACAAATCATAAGAAAATATCCACGAGCTCACAAAGCAAGCCACCTGCTTAACCACATAATCATATCATAACGAATGGAGTGTACGGCTCCCAAAAGTGACATGGGGTGTATGGCACACACAAACCATTCACTACTAAGCCATATCATAATCATATCACAAAACATACCTAGGATGAATCCATACGCTCCCTGCAAAACAAAGTTATGTACACCACCATACACATGTACTCAGATAAATATATTGGCGTACCAAAATGGCAATTAAGTGCACGAGCTCAATAATAATATACACATCACAAGGGAATGCCGTGGACCAATCACACCGCCACAGATAGTGTCATGCCATTGGTGCCTCAATGACATGGCCATGGTACCTCCATGACTAGTTAGCTTGGGTAATAGAATAAACAAGATATCCATCATAACGAATTAATTATAGTATATTTAAACAAAAGAATATTAACTGAAATAATCATTTAAATGTTATTTTCATGAAATTATTCTTTTAAAAACCGTTTTCATAAAAGTCGATAAACCGTCATATAAAAGTGGTATCGCATCGTGTTCATAGAAATCATTTTAAAATAGTTTTTCTCAAAACATCATCAAGATATATATTTAAGAAAGGTTTTCACACGAAGTTATAATATTAAATGGGTTACAAAGTATCAAAGGATTCTAATACGAATATTAAAGTCACAAGAGAGAACGAATAATCAACCATATCAGACAGAATAACCAAACGAATATCAAATGAATCACAACTCAGAATAGAAAATATCAAGGAATCAAAATCATGGGATACCCTTACTGAAAAAGGGTGAAATATCTGTACCTTAACGAATGAAATGGAAGAAAACGGAACAGTGATCACAAGGAAAACAACGCCACGCCTTCTCTAACGAATCTACACGGATTAGAGATCATTTAATACTTATGTGTTCAATTAATGTCACAACGGATATTAGTACTTAATGTCATTTAATAACATGTTTAGGGTTTCTCATGCGATTCTGGTTCATATTCTTATGATTTTTAAAACACCTCAAACAAGCTCCTGTGGTTCTATAATTTTTACCAGAGACACCTATATATGTTTAATACTTCCCCTGATTTTTACATATTTTATCTCCTAGTGCAAGTATCCAAACAAAAATCGTTTTTCAAACCTGTAAAAGGAGACCTCCTAATTCCTCACTGTTTGGAAATTAAAATTCAAAAACACCAGCTGAATTTCCGGACTCCTAAACTCAGGATTGACATCAAATGTTATAAAAATCAAAAAGTCATCTTCCCGACCTCTAAAAATTATAAAATTTTATATGCAGATAGTACACAACCTGAACTTAATTTTAGGCTCAAGAATCATGCAAAAACACATTGTCATCATCAATTTATGACCCTCTAAACCCGACCTAAATTTCTGAACAGCATGCAGTTGAGACAGAAAACAATTCCTTAACCCCTTATAAACCCTAATCAAGCATTAATTAATTATAGGGTTTTTTTTTCCCAGGTTTTAACACATATTAAATGCATCCTTAATGATCTTATTAGGGCTTCATAAGTTGTATCTTAGGGCAATATAAAAATGACACAAAAACAGTCCATACATAAGGCACATACAATTATGAATTCATGTGTGATACTTACCAACGATTCAACAAGCTTCAAGGCTCCTTTTTTCCCACGATCTTCAAGGGCTAAACGAACAAGAAAAAAAAGAAAGAGGCTGCTAGGGTTTTTGAGAGGATCGGTATAGAGAGGGGGGGGGGGGGATATAAGAACCGAATATTTGTTTTTGTATAATGCAGGTTGGATCAAATTCTAGTTGGGCTTGGATTTGGTAAGTGTTTGGGCTTTAGAAATAAAAGATAAATCCTAAACACTAAAACTACAAATAATTGGCCCATATCTTTTTTGTACATCTTTATTTCACTTATTTTAACAAACGATATTTGCAATACTTATTCATTTAGTTAAACTTTGGATATAATCAAAATGAATATTTGAAAAAAAAATGTTATTCAAATTTTAGGGCGTTATAAAACTGGTAATAGGCTGACTTACACAAACATGTATTATGACTTGCAAAAACATGTACTATGACTTGCACAAACATATATCATGCCAAAGTCAAAGAAACATATTTGTCTAACCATTCCGCACTTGGTACCATTATGTCAATAAATAGATCAAGTTAAACAATTTAAAAGTTAAGATCATTACTTATGATAGTAATAGATATAAGTTGTTAAGTAAAGCAATTTATGTGGTTTTATGTAGAAAAAAACAGCTTAGGAGACTTTCAATTTGACCCAATTGACATAACCAAACATTGTTATAAGTAACTATTTAATACTTACTTTTTATATTATATTAGAAGATAATGAGTAGGTACAGGAATAAGCCTTATGCTTGTGAAAGAATGGAAGATGATGGCAATGTAAATAATCCACATATATGTCTTTATCGTCACCACACATTTATGTCGTTGCATGTCCATACACTGCATCACAAAACACATAGCATGAAACTTGTTCATATACAGTTTTTCCACATGTCAAAGATAAAAAAAAAAGCGTTGCTTTTGTTCCTCGATTAGAAGCATTACTTACATGCTGTTTGTTACATCTTAATCCAGCAGTTGGGCCTTTTGTTTTATGCAACAAACTCCACCATCTGCTAAGACAAGAAATCCAGCTTCTAGCATCCATATGCCTGCTTAGTTTGTTATTAAAAAAAATTGGAAACCATAGTTTCCGACCTTTTGGCCAACTAATCCAACAAAATCATATATGTGACCGTATTTATATAGATTATGCACATTTCTTCGCGGCAAAATGTTAGAAAAAAAAATCAGAACTGGGAAATCAACAAATTAATGCACAAGTCCTTCCCAACCCCGTAGAGAAAACAACTTGTTTGCTCAACTTAGCAGCAAACTTTAAGAACTTAGTTGCTCTTGTAGTTCGAAACTTAAATAAGTAGGAACTTGATCAATCTCTATGCTAATGATATCTTTTGAAAAATGAGACAAGAACAACCGCTGAAGTAATTAGGATCCAAGATTTTTAATAACTTAAGCTTGAAAGGCATTCTTATGGCACTATTATAAAAGTTCATATTGTTACCGACTTCAAAGGATTATAGAAGAGCAAGTAACATCAACTAAAAGATCCACATTCACAAACACCAACAATTTATAACCCTCGATAATAAAATTAAATCAATGTGTTAACAACAGTAAGGACGGCCAAATTGCCTCTAAGATTAGGAGTTGACATATACATCATCAAATATCCGTTTCACAATGAATAAAATTGACAAACAGATTCAAACAAAGACTCTATCAAAATCAAGCAATGCTTTATATCAGGGGTTTAATCAACTATTACCCTATGGAAATTGAACAATTCCACTCGATGAAGTTATTGTTAAAATTGATGAATACCATACGTTTAGGGGCAGTGAAATTGATTAATCGTGTAGTGAATAGGAAACAGGGGAGGTAGTTGAATCAAGACCGGTTATTTGTTGTAGAAAGAGAGTGGCTTATTTATGTGAATGAAGTTGTGGTAGGGACTGGTGCAGATCAATTACTTGTTAATTAATCATAGAACTTACCACACTCAAAAGCACATGTTAGCCAAATTTGGAAACATATACTCATTTAGCATATAACTTCAACTATTAATGATATAAAGATGGAAACATGTTACTTGTTGATGATAGTAGTTAAAATCTGGATATGCTACATGAACAAAAGCATTAAAATGACACCCTAAAATTAAACAATTCCCACCCGTGTGGGTCATCTTCTAAGTTAAAGTAACTTAATTATCCATGAAGTTGGTTTGGATTTGCAAAAATAGACTTTGAAATATTCTTTTACCCGTTTTAGCTAAGTATTTTAATTGGATAGAAACCCAAATAAAGTATTCTTAAGTAAATGGGTCTGAACTACAACTCAAGTTGTAGCTAGGATTTACTCAATAGAGAATGGGAGATGGCAAATTGAAATGTACCAACTCCGAAGCAACAGGCAACAAAGAAGCAAGTTACCTTAGATCCAATACCAATAAGCTTTTCAAATAGAATTGGGCCGGCAGCCTGGAATCAAAAGATTTCCGAACCCGTTGAAGATCCTGGTGGCTCCGAATTGGCGAATTCCTCCAATCCAGTCGATTCCGAATCGACCAATTCCGGGTCAACTTGTGGCACCATTTACAAAGACTACACACCACGCCACCCCGCTCAAAAACCCTATATAAGTTAAAACACACACTTATAAGATTGTAGTTAAATAAATAAGTTATACATTATTCTTGTGTACGATTTGCAAACCTGTCATCATTGTTAAATCGCATTATTATCTTCTTGGACTCATGATCTTGCAACTCTTTCATCCTCCGCATGATTTGAGAGAAGATAAAAAAGAACTACACATATTTAATAATGAAACATTTCAAAACAGCAAAAAAAAAAAAAAAAGTATACATGTACAAAATAAGACCGATCAACCAAATTGAACAAAGTTAGATACATAGTCACATATACCCAGGTGCTTAAATAAGCAATCCCAATCACCCTTTAACTCATACGTAATAATAGGTATCATCTTAACATGAGCAAAAATAATTTGATAGTACTTACCACATTGATTAGAACAATACATTATGGACTTATGATTAGCCCAAAATGTTTATTAACAAACAAAAAAAAAAAAAAAAAAAAAAAAAAAAAAAAAAAAAAAAAAAAAAAAAAAAAAATCATGTCACAGTTATAACCCACAAACCGTATACAAAGTAAGTAGCAAATTATGTATCCTCTATTTTAAGAGTAAATAACCACTGAATGTCTTGTTGGTTTAAAGAAAAAAGCATGTGCCAACTTGTTTGGATCAAGTGCTTATTGAATAATATAAGCTTTTTAGCCAAAGGATCAGTTCTACTCAATTAGACTTTTTAAGTTGATACGTTAAATAAGAGATCCATAACCTCAAACATTCAACTCATAGTCGATATCGTAAAAGAGTTGACATTATATATAAATAATATAATATAATTATATATATATATATTATATATATATATATTTAGTACTTTCCACATTGATCAAGAAAATAATTTATAGCCTTCTAATTAGCCAAAAACCCTTGTCAGCAAAAAGAAAGCATCTCACATTTGCAGCTCATGAGAATGTCTACATAGTAAATGTTAAATTTTACTCGAAACAACAGTTTATTATATTTCTATACCACTGCTTAAGTGCGAGCATATAAGAAATTTTAGCCAAACACTCTAAACTTAGCAGATAAGTTAAATAAGCAATCTTAAACACACTTTTAGCTCATAATAAAAAATCAGCATTTGATTCACCCAAAACCTTTATTAAGAAAAAGAAATCATGCCATACTTTCAAATCATGAAAATGTGTACAACACTTACATTTTAAGCAAAGTGACACTTCATAGTTTCTGGATGAAGTGGCTTATCTCCTTATTTTAGAGTCAATAAGCGCTAGATGCTTGAATTTCTTTATTTTAACTAATTGCATGCTTATAAAAATTAGCAACCTTTAAACTTGTAGTGCTTGTTTACACTAATATAATAAGTTTTTAGCCAAACACTATAACTGCTCACTTTCGCTAAAACTAAGAAGATAAGTTAGTTAAGGTGTATGAGACACCATCTAACTCATTACTATCAATTATTATCATAATTGAGTTGCTTACAACTATATTTAATGAGTGCTTACCACATTTATCTAAACGGTATATTTTATACTGATTGTCCCAAAACCTTTATTAGAATAAATGAAATCAAGTCGGAGTCTCAACTTGTGAAAATTTAGGCATAGCAAGTGCTCTTTCTTAATGGAAATTAGTACTTTATAGTGTATGGAAATTGGGGAAAAAAATGCTTATTTATTTATTTATTTATTTATTTATTTATTTTTTTTTTTTTTTTTTTTTTTTTGTGACTAAATAAGCATTTAAGTGCTTGGGCTTGCTTATTTGAACTGCTTGTCTACTAAATTATAAACCGGTTTCAACCTATTTCACTTTAAGTATCTATTTTCGTTAAGATAAGCAATATAAGGCAAACACGCAAAACTACTAATTTGTTTTATAACGTATTTCAATATTAGAGTTGACTAAAAAATCATGAGTGATGTGGAGTAATTCAATAATAGAAAGAACATGTACGCCTACTACGTAAATATACAACACTTTATACATAAATAAATTCCAGTTGTTAAAATTAGATAAAGAAACAATATTCTTGCTTGAAACATGTCAATGTTAACCCAATCAAATATCAATACTACTATTTGCTAATCACAAAACAATATTCTTTAAGCAATACTACCATAACCAAGATCAACCAATCTACAAATAAATGTCTCAAGATGCCAACCTCATTGAACGTTAAAAATATCATAAGAAAACATAATCATTTATGTGATTATGTCAATGCCAGTATAATGCAACTTACTCATTCTATGCATCCACTTGTCTGTCCTTCAACTTTTTTCTGAAACCAGCCATCTTTTACATGAGAAAATTCTTTGAAAATGCTAATCTTTACTGATGTTAACGGTCATGACAACTAACTTATTTAGCAAAATGACTAAAGAAAGTTCAACAAGTAATTCTTTTGGACTTGATAAAAGCTATAATTCAGTATGTCGTTTAAACAAACACTTTATGCGCATCTTCTTACGGTGTAAATACATTAACCAATTCATTGTAAAACGAAAACAATTAATTAAAAATATGTAAATTACCTTTTTTTGGCAAAGATGATGTCAAGAAGAGCTACCTGTTGACAAAACAAAAATCAACCGAATATCAATAAATTGGTACAAATTTATATTCTTTGATTCGTATTCAATTAATCTCAATCGAATAACCTTATTAATAGAAAAAAAGGAATATGTTTAGTACCAATTTAACGGGCCTTCAATCTCTTCCAATTGAAAAATTACACTTCATACATGAGTTCACAAAAAAGAAACTCCAGCAATCTGTTTTCTTAAAAAAAAAAAAAAAAAAAAAAAAACGATGAACTGATGTATGAAGTGTGATTCAAAGACGGTTTTGAATTGATTAAAACTGCCAATTTCAGTTTTAGGATAATAGGGAGGGAAATTAGCGCTTGAAAACTAAAAGGGGGAGAAATTTGCGGAGGATAAGACACGTCATATTTTGTGTACATGTTATGTCTATAACTGTGACACGTACTCAGTTATTATCTTGATTTAGTGAGATTATAGATGTATTTTGAAAAATGATTTTTTTTTCTAACGAATTATTATCTGATCTTGAATTTGTATGTTTAGCTTAGGCGACGCATGACACCCCACACTGGACGATTTCGAACAAAATTGTCAATTCAACAGTTTTACTTAGATCTTTCTAACTGTGATTCGAGTTTTGGGGTGAGACAAAGGCAATGCACCTATGGTTTTCTTATTTATTGCACGATCTCTATTACTTATAAAGAGCGTATGTTGTAACCATTGTGAAAATCCCACATTTAAAATAAACTATCTCTTAGAATACTTATCATTTTCTATGTGTATTTTTTTTTATCTGATCATAACTATTATCTTATGTGACGTAGATCACATCCTCGATAAACGTGCTCGCATGCAATCTAACCTCAACGTACTTAATATTTATTTTATATAAACATTCTCATATGAAACCTTAAGATATCTCATTTGCCATTTTACGTTAAATTGTTACCGTACGTATAAACTAAACATTCATTATCAAATAGTGTTTTATAAAACCCTCCGTCCCATATTAAGTGTCCACTTTCCAAATGCACAAAGTTTTAGGAAAGTGGGGCCAACTACACTCTCCACCAATCAAATATCACTATTACCCACTAAAGTCTCTTCTCATTGGTTGAAAATATTCCTGGACACTTAATTTGGGACATTCCAAGATTCTATTATGGACACTTAATATGGGACGAGGGAGTAGTGTTTTATAAAACCATAAACTATCATAATAATAAATGTAAATAACAGAATCTTAGAATACCAAAGTACAACTCATTTAGACTAAGGTACAAGTCACTAAAGCTCAGAAACCCTAATTCTATTTCAACTTCCGATAAAACCCTAATTTCAAGAAAACTATGATTTTATGTACAAAACTCACAAAACCCTAATTTATTTACAAGAGATTTTTACAAAATACTAATGTACAAGTCATTTAAGCTAAGGTACAATTCCTTTATGCATAAAAACCATATATTAATAAAAATCTTAGTAAAACCCTAAATATATTTATTTTAAAGCACAATTTACAAGTCTTTCATGCACGAACCTTAAAAATATATTTTTCTAAACTCACTAAATATAAGTACAAGTCACTAAACCTAGTGTACACGTGCCTAATGCACAAAATCCAAAAATCTCATCTATATACTTTATAACCTAATAAAAACTAACATAATATTTATAAAAATCAACCTAACATTAAAAATGGATTTGCTATATTTCTAAACCCTAAGTACAACCCTATTAAGCTTATAGTACAATCCTTATAAGCACAAATCATTTCCTTTTCCATTTCCAAATAATTCGATCCATATATATATACTTATATAAACCCTAAGTATTTTTCTATTTGATAAATGCATAAACTAAACCTTAAACTTATCTTGTTACTTTCCCTAAACCCTAAGTACTACATCCTAAACCCAATGTACTCCCATAAGAAGCCATTCGATCCAAAACTTACATCCTTAGTTCGAATCCAACAATTTCTCAACTAAACCAATTCATTTCCATTTCCTAAGTATAACCTTCCTCAAATGTCCTCTCCTTAGTTTTCCCCTCCTCCACATCATCATGACTTCACCAAGTTGGCTACTTGTATGGTTTTAAAGAATCCACATCATTCCTTTCCAAACCACATGTCCACCCCCTCCTCTCCATCCACTTGTCCTCAAGCTCCTAAATCCACATCACCTTGTTCCCTTGTACAATGCATTAAGCCTTGAAAACCCTAATTCATTCCCTCTATATAAATCGACTACTTCTCATTTCTTTTCCTCACATTCCATTCAAACCAGAAGAAACAACCACCTTTCCATTTCCTTACTGATTATACAGCCTCTTATAAACCAAAAGAAAGATCATAGAAAGCCTAGGAGGAAGGAGGAACCTTGGTGCTCATTTCCAATTCCATTCGCTCCCTAAAACCCTAATCGACTAAGTATAGCCAAGTAAGTATTCCAACTATTTTCATTCATTCTATATACTTTATATACTCTTAAAAAACAATATTACATAATCTCTAATCAAAGCCATAATCAAAAACTAAAATTTGTTTTCCTTTTCTTACTTCCTGTTCGAACCAGAAACCAAGCGAACCCTATATATTGATTTTTGTAAAAACAAATCGAGAAACTATAAAACATGTCAGAAATAGACTAAATATGATTATTACCATGTTAAAATGCTTTAAAAATTAATTAGAAACCTTAAATATCAAAAACCCAATCGGGTTTCTTTTTCAGTCTTTCTGTCGCTAGACTGCTCCCATGACCCAACTTTGGATCTAATTCTCGACCCCTAAACGACCATGATAAAATCTGAATTTTGGTCTATAACTAGACCACCTAGCTATCTAAATTTAGGAAGAAGAATCTCGTAAAATGATGAAGTCATCATAAAGTTATTCAAATCCAAAATTCACCCTATCGCTAGTACTAAAAAAACCAATTTTCCAGTTTTATCAAATCTATGTCTCACTTGACCAACTTTGAGAATTTATTTCGACATCCAAATGATCTTCAAAAATTATAAAACTTGGCCAGTAAATAGACCACCTCGCTGACTTTATGTAGGAAAAAGAATAATGGAAAACCAAGCCCTCGCCTCGCTTTTATTCGTGTCCAAAAATGGGTGATCGCAAACTATTTAAAACGCAATATATATATTTTCGAGACAAATAAATTGGAAATAGATACTCATAAGCTATATATAAGTTGTTTATAAACTTATTAAAACTTTTATAAAAAGATCATAACTAGACGTGTCTTTTTCCCGAATTTTTAACGTATTTTATAAAACAAGGACGTCGGGTGTAACGGTCTAGAAGTCTCAAGGGTGTTTTATGTCAAAACTCTAAATGAATTTATAACATGGATTTAATTTGTTGTCGACTTACAGAAAGTGTCATTTTTGAAACTATAGGGTAGAAACTGTCATTTAACCAAAGTTCAGGGGTAAAAATGGTAATTTTATAAAAGTTGAAGGGTAAGAAGTGTCATTTTACGAAAGTTCAAGGGTATAAATTGTCAATACATGAAACTTTAAGGGAAAAAGCGTAACATTTTCTGTAATTATTATTATTATTATTTTTATTATTATTATTATTATTATTATTATTATTATTATTATTATTATTATTATTATTATTATTATTATTATTATTTTTTCTTTTTTAATTATCATCACTTTATTAGAAACAAATAGGATTTACAAGAAGTTAGTAGGGAGCCGAGATACTAATTGGGCTCCCACTCCTCTAGCTATAGAAAAGCTAATCCTACTAAAAATATGAGCAGCAACACGTGCTCCAATGCCTTGAGTCATCAAAAATTTTCGAATACGCTTCAATAAAGTCACAGCATCCTTCTCAAGTTCTCCAAAAGAAGAGAAAGAGAAGGGGAGGAACCCATATCCAATACTTGTGCACTTAGCCTCATACTTGACGCGTTTACGTTGTGCAGCCTCAATCACCACACGACCCGGCACAAAATCAACCAAACTAGTTTGCGTCAAGGGCGATGATCCAGTCAAATCAACACATACATCAAGTCCTCCATCCCACGAGTAGAGCAACACATCAGCAGGGCGTAAGGATACGTCCCTTTCACCACAAAGACCAATGTCCACCTCTTTACGAGCCGAAACCCCAGATCGAGAACATATATCAACAAGAACATCACGTACCATGTTATGCCGATGTTTAATACCAATAATACCAGCACAAGATACAGCATGGTCCCCATAAATATCCCCAGTAAAGACCCTGGAACAAGCTGAACACGGCATCAGGACAGAGAATAGGGGAACACCAAGCCGATAACATAACACGCACCGATAGGTCCTAGTATTCATAGTCTGACCTAACCCAGATATCGGAACTACCCTAAGCCAGTCCGAAGTGTAGTCCTCCATTTGCGATTTCCATAACGCCATCTGTCGAGTAGATAAAGAAAATGTAGATTCGGCAGTTCGGGTAACACGTGTGAAATATATATCTGCCAGTTTCTTCATGAGTTTGGGGGCAGCGATCTCACATGGATTACTCAAAAGGTCAATTTCCATTTTCGTATTAAAATCACACAAGGCATCATCAAAGGAAGGCCCAGGGGTTACGATACCAGAACGTCGAAGCAACTTAGTTTGTAAGCTAGCAGATTGAAGTCTAGACGCAAGAAATGCATAATTCAAGACATCACCTGCAGAGTATACACCAAGCCCCCCAAACGCAAAGGGTAATGTAGCAAGTCTCCATTGCCAATCACCAAAACCAGGCCCAGAAGTAGTGACAATACGCTCTAGAGTAGAGCGAAGAGCCCCATCAAAAGAAATCTGAGCACGCTCAAAGACCCGGGGAGAACAAGTGCGCATAGCAAAATTTAATTTGGAAATACCAGCACAAGCACGAAGGAGCAATAACTCACATTGAGGGTCATTAATCTTAGCAGTAGCACCCATAAGCTCAATGGTTTTTGCAACTCTTTTCATAACAAGCTCACTGCTAAAA
Source organism: Artemisia tridentata subsp. tridentata (assembly GCA_021014915.2). NCBI lineage: Eukaryota > Viridiplantae > Streptophyta > Magnoliopsida > Asterales > Asteraceae > Artemisia > Artemisia tridentata. Next base: position 306,545,348 of record CP139507.1, read on the forward strand.
TCAAAGTCCACACTAGCAGGTCCACCCAGTAATTTAACACCATGCAAAGGTCGGGCAATATTAGGTGGGAAGACACCCATAAGCCTGCTTCTGGGATCTTCTTTAGGCCAAAAAACCTCAGTTTTATCAACATTGAGGTGCAAACCACAACGAGGTCCATCCACCATGATAAGCTCTAAAACCTCCCCTACAACCAAAGTATCTCCAATAATAGTGCCATCATCCAGATACCAAGCTTGAAGGGAAAGGCTAAAGGAGTCTCTAATCTTACATACCAAAGGATGTAACACTAAAGAAAAAAGCAAAGGTCCAAGTGGATCACCTTGTTGTACGCCTTGATGTGACCATAACGTGTGTTCCCCATAATATAATCTAGCTGGGCTGGAATAACAAAATTCCACCCAACGTGAAATAGCAGGACAACGAAGATGAACCTCATGTAGCATAACCTCACGATCCACCAAGTTGAAGGCATTTTTGAAATCGACCAACAACATAGAAAGACCCACATCATCTCCACGCTCTTGAATCAACCGATTCACAACATGAAGAATAGCCTCTCCTCCTCCAAATACACCAACACCAAACTGTAGATCATTTAAATAACCGTCCAAAGAATGGCCAATCATAGCAGCACTAACCTTGGAAACTAAATGCCTCCAAATGGTCCCTACAGCAATAGGACAGATACCACCACCAAAAACGTTACGAAACGAATAGCAAAACTTCTAAATATATATTCAGAAACGATTACTGAAACTTGACATAACGAACCAGGTTGCGTACCGGAGACGTTTATCAACCCTATTTAACTTTGTTTTCCCTCCAGACTGCTCAAGTGAGTTCATAGTCCCACTTTTATTTATATGTTTTCTAAACTTGTGGGGAGATACATGCTACCAAACCGAACACAAGTATTTTCCTGATTGTTATTGCACTAAGTTAACTGTTCCCTATTTATGTTTATTATTTAAAAGTCCCTCGTATCATGCACCATTAGTCACCTGCTGGGTGAGCGCGAATATGTGAATAGATCTATTGGCCTGACGACCCATTTGTACTAATCAGATGGATATATTCGTGGTAGCCGGTTAGACAGATGCATTATATTTGATATCTAATCTTGGGGGCAAACCACTACCATTTTTATTATGTTAGTGAGACTGAAAACTGTCAACGCATTGCGTGTCATGAGGTTTAGTGCAATATTCCGAATTGTGATATAACTGATTTCTTTTTATTTAGCTTGTGTTCAAAACTGACTATAACTTTAAACGCTATGGATTCACTCAACCTTTGTGTTGACTTTTTAGCATGTTTATCTCAGGTAATTTAAAAGATTGGACTTGGCACGGAGTGGCGGTGGACTTTCTTATAAAAAGTGTCTATTTTGTTATCATTCAAACGAATAATGTATCTTTTATAACGTATTTCGAAACCTCCCGCTGGGACCTCTATATGTAAACTCTGATGGAAATAAATGAATGATAACAATATTATCTAAAACGTCTCTTTTCGAGTCATTTTCTATTCTCATGACTGTGAACCTTGAAGTAACACCCCAAACTTATATTTCCGCTGCGAATATTGAAAACGTGGGTGTTACATATGTATTTTTTTGAATCTTGAAACTTGAAACTTAAATTAATGTAGTTTGACTAAATTACCTTTTAAACTTGACATCTTTTCAAAAACTTGGCAACTTAAATTTTGTCTTTTCTGATCAATTATAAACTTGACAACTTTTAAAAAACACACACAATATTAATTTTAAGAGTAAACTACAAAATACATCACTGTGGTTTACAGTTTTTGAGACCTTACATCCCTGTCAAAAATTATTGGCATGTTACATCATTCGTTAGCCAAACGTTTGCCACCCTACATCCCTCGTTTACAATGAGGACTAACGGTGCAAATTATTTCTCCGTTATCTCTTAACGAGATAGCTATATTACACCGTTAGCCTTCATGACTAACAGTATTTGCACCGTTAGTCCTTTTTTTTTACGTTATCTCTGTTTTTTGTATGTTTCTCCGTTTTTGTACGTTTTCTTCGTTTTTATCAATTTTTTTACGTTTTTTGTACGTTTATTATCCGTTTTTTTTTTTTATTTATCCGTATTTGTACGTTTTTGTTCGTTGTTTTGTACGTTTTTTCCATTTTTTTACCTTTTTTTTTTATACGTTTTATCCGTTTATATCCGTTTTATGTATGTTTTAACCGTTTTTTACATTTTTTGTCTGTTTTTTTTACGTTTTATCCGTTTTTGTACGGTTTTATCCGTTTTTTTGTACTTTTTATCCCTTTTTTTACGTTTCTGCTTTTTAACGTTTTTGTCCTTTTTTTTTACGTTTTATCCATATTTTTACGTTTTTATCCGTTGTTTTGTACGTTTTATCCGTTTTTTATGTTTTTTGTACGTTTTATCCGTTTCTATCCGTTTTTTGTATGTTTTACCCGTTTTTTACGTTTTTGTCCGTTTTTAATACGTTTTATCCGTTTTTAACGTTTTTATCCCTTTTTTTTACGTTTTATCCGTTGATTTGTACGTTTTTATCCGTTGTTTTGTACGTTTTATCTGTTTTTTACGTTTTTTGTACGTTTTATCCGTTTCTATCCGTTTTTTGTATATTTTTACCAATTTTTACGTCTTTTGTCCCTTTTTTTACGTTTTATCCGTTTTTGTACGTTTTATCCGTTTTTTTACATTTTTGTACGTTTTATCCACTTTTATCCCTTTTTGAACGTTTATCCGTTTTTGTACGTTGTATCCATTTTTTTTACGTTTTATCCTTTTCTTTTTAATGTTTTTTGTACGTTTTATCCATTTTTGTACATTTTTATCCGTTTTTTGTACGTTTTATCCGTTTTTAATCCCTTTTTTTTACGTTTTTTGTACGTTTTATCCGTTTTTGTACGATTTTATCCGTTTTTTGTACGTTTTATCCGTATTTATACATTTTTTGTGCGTTTTACCCATTTTTTTACGGTTTTTTCCTCTTTTTTTTTATATATTTTATCCATTTTTGTACGTTTTTATCTATTTTTGTTTGTTTTTTGTACGTTTTATCTCTTTTTTTACGTTTTAACCATTTTTTATACGTTTTTATCCGTACAAAAATAGTAAAACGTAAAAAAGGGTAAAAACCAGATAAAACGTAAAAAACTAGATAAAAACGTTAAAAACAGATAAAACGTAGAAGAAAATGAACAAAAACAGATAAAACTTAAAAAAACGGATAAAAACGTTTAAAATTGAATAAAACGTAAAAAAACGGATAAAAACGTACAAAAGCGGATAAAACGTAAAAAAAATGATAAAACCGTTAAAAACAGATAAAACGTAAAAAAAAAAGGGCTAAAAACTGATAAAACGTAAAAAAACGGCTAAAACGTACAAAAAACTGATAAAACGGATAAAACGTACAAAAAACGTAAAAATGGATAAAACATAAAAAAAATGGATAAAAACGTACAAAAACAGATAAACATAAAAAAATGGATAAAACATAAAAAAACAGATAAAAAATGGTAAAACGCACAAAAAACGGATAAAACGTACAAAAAATGTAAAAAAATCGGATAAAACGTACAAAAAATGGATAAAAACGTAAAAAACGGATAAAACGTAAAAAAATGGCTAAAAAACGGATAAACCTACAAAAAACGTAAAAAAGTAGGATAAAACGTAAATTACAGATAAAAACGTAAAAAAAAGGGATAAAACGTACAAAAAACGTATAAAAACGGATAAAACGTAAAAAAAAAAGAGGATAATAAACGGATAAAACCTACAAAAAACGGATAAAACGCAAAAAAAAAGGGATAAAAACGTAAAAAAAAATGGAGAAAACGTTCAAAAAATGGAGAAAACGTACAAAAATGGAGAAACGTACAAAAAACGGAGAAAACGTTAAAAAAGGCCTAACGGTGCAAATACCATTAGTCCTGAAGGCTAACGGTGTAATATTATCTATCTCGTTAAGAGATATCAGAGAAATAATTTGCACCGTTAGTCCTCATTGTAAACGAGGGATGTAGGGTGGCAAACGTTTGGCTAACGAATGATGTAACATGCCAATAGTTTCTGACAGGGATGTAAGGTCTCAAAAACTGTAAACCACAAGGGATGTATTTTGCAGTCTACTATAATTTTAAAAAACAGACGTTTTGCATCAAGAGTCGAACCAAAATTACGATTTCGCAAGTATTATTATTTGTCGTTATACACCGTCGCTTTGCGCGAATATTCGGTTGGTAAATGAATAATGCATAAACAAAATGAAATAACAATAAAATTAACGCGTCACATATCCATTTATATGTTAAAAGCCTATTTTACCATAAGATATTCACAAATCCATGCGTTTGCACCTTTAGTTTCCTCGGTTTAACATGCCTGTTTAATTACTTGAATGAGTCAACTAGTTTGCTAAACCCTTTATGCAGGGGCTGAGCCTGAAATTTTTTCTCGAGGGGGCATACTTTGATAATTTTTAGAAGCTACACTACAAATTGGTCATTTAAGGAGGCAAATAACAAAAAATGTCAGATATTTTAAAAAGTTTACACTACAATTTTTTTCGCGGGGGAGAAGATGGGGGGGGGGGCACATGACCCTTGTGGAGTTGAGATCCTATGCAAAGTGGAAAAAATTTAAAAGTTTAAAAAGCCATTAGGTGGGTGACACATGTCCCACCAATAAATATCTTCATTTTTTTTTTGGATAAGGGTATATTTGTCTTTAAACCGTTTTTTATTTTCACCCTCAAATTTCAAATGCAAATAACTTTCAAACGATAAACTTTTATGATAAATCGATTTCACGATAATTTTTAAAATTCAATCCTCTTTAATTTGATATACATTTTGATATATGAATCTCAACTTCTTTTTTTTTCAACTTTTTTTGTGGGTGTTGATTTTCTTAAAAATTTTGGCATTTTCGGCTCTAATTTTGTCTAGTTTAAAGGCCGAATTATGCAAAACTTAAAACACGAATGTTGCACACAAGGTGTTTGATGAAATGTCTAACTTATATTTTTAGTGTTAAAATTAAATTGAATGCACAAATTTTTGTACAACAACGCACCATTAATCATTTTATTTATATAAGATTCAAAAGGTGGTGTTCTTTTTATTTTTCATCACTTAATTTCGATTATTGTTCATCATGTTTTTTGTTCAGCAAAAGTATGTTCATCAGTGATCCTTCATCAGTTTTTATTCATTATTAGGATGTTTTGTTCATCAGTTAGTGTCGGTTATTTTTCAACATGATTTTTTTCATCAGTTAGTGTCAGTTGTTTTTTAACATGTTTTTTGTTCAGTAAAAAGTATGTTCATCAGTTATCGTTCATTATTAGGTTGTTTTGTTCATCAGTTAGTGTCTGTTGCTTTTCAACATGTTTTTGTTCATCAGTTAGTGTCAGTCTTGTTCTTCAATTAGTGTCGGCTGCTTTTCAACATGTTTTTGTTCATCAGTTAGTGTCGGTTTTATTCATCAGTTAGTGTCGATTGTTTTTCAACATATTTTTGTTCATCGGTTAGTGTCGGTTGTTTTTCAACATGTTTTTTGTTCAGCAAAAAGTATGTTCATCAGTTATCATTCATCAGTTTTTATTCATTATTAGGTTGTTTTGTTCATCAGTTAGTGTCGGTTGTTTTTCAACATGTTTGTTGGGTCCATTCAGTACCCAAGCTTCCTTAAACAAGGATTTGAATAGAAAATAACCTAAGTATTAGATAACCTTAAACAACATTCAAGTCACTGAGTGAACAGTTGCTCAGTGAGTCACCTTCAGGATGCTTAGGACGAGTCTAAGAAGAAAGCCTTTCCATTCAGTGAGGCGGAACTCAGTGAGTGGCACCTGTTGATGCAAATAATGTTCTAAAAACGTTATTTATATCTTTCGATAACTTCACGTTTTGAGGATGACAAAATGTGAAAATACTTTACGTTAAAATTAACGTAAACAAGTTTTTAATCGAAAGTTCCCATTTCTACGTAAATCACACTAGGTAAGAACAAACAAATTTACAACTTGACAAATGATCAAAGAAGTGAATTTGTGTTTAAGACTTCACACTTTTAATGTGACAAAACATTTTTTCAAAAATATACTTTACAAATTATTTTTGAATAATTAAAAAATGTTTTAATGGAAAAATAAGTTCAAATATCATAACAGCTATTCCCCACTTCCAAAATCAGCTCCAAACTTCCCCAAATAAGTTTTCACCATAAAAGATAATGTTGGGAATTAAATATTCAAGATGTCTAATATCGGGCTCTAATCCAAGAAATACTCTAAGTGTAATTCTGCTGCTAGTGCAAAAGGTTTCTGCTGTTAATGTTGTTCCTGCTGATAGAACATTTCACTCTGCTGATAGTGATAAATGACTCTGCTGATAGGCTTAGCATTCTGCTGATTGATTTTGCTGATAATGATACTTGTTCCTGCTGATAGCGATAACTCGTTGCTGCTGATAGTGAACATTCTGCTGATGAGTGGATAAGATCGAAAAGATATTTATTGTATTTTGGTCAACAATATACGGTAGATAATATCTTACCCCATGTGCTTAGTTAACAAGTTGTATACATATATACATGTTGTATCTGATGTACTGACACTCAAAAAGGATAAGTTAACAAAGTAAGTCGGCTAAGACTTTAAGCAATATGTAAAGATCTTTTGACTATAAAAGAGATCTTAGTCTAGTGATATATGTGTTGATACATAGAACATAGAAGCAAGAACATATAACTGTTAGATAAGAACAAACACAAAAACATCACAAGTTAGAAAAACTTAAGATTCAAGGTTGTAACCCTAGTGATATTTCAAGATCACTCGTATTATTATCTTTAATAATATTGAATCGTTTGGTGATAATCTTTATGTGTTCATTGCTAACTAACAAACATAACAATTCCATTTCCATAACATACACAACCTTCTAAGTTTGGTTGAGTGAATTCCGCGCACTTAATCATTTTAACACAACATATCATACACACAAAGTTACAAGGTTTAACCACCTTAATCGTGTGTCCAGGATCCTAGCAAGTGGTATCAGAGCTCAGGCTGATATTGTTGTTTTTTTTAGAAGAAACAAGAAATGGATGTACAAGATGTTCAAACAAATGTTGCTGCAAAGTTACCCATGATCAAACCCAATGAGTTTGAGTTATGGAGGATGAGAGTTGAGCAATATTTTATGGTTCAAGATTATGCTCTTTGGGACATAATTCAGTATGGTGATTCCTTCACTTTAGGCTATTCAGATGTTCTTGTTGAAGGGAAGACAGTTAGAAAAAGAAATACTGGACCAGTTTCCAATGATGAAAAGATACAAAAGAGAAATGATCAGAAAGCAAGAAACTTGTTGCTTATGACCATTCCTGGTGAGCAGATGCTATCTTTTAGTAAATATCTTGATGCAAAAACTCTTTTTGAAGAGATTTGTGCATGGTTTGGTGGTAATGAAACTACCAAAAAGACACAGAAGACTTTACTAAAGCACCAATTTGAAAACTTTACTGCTTTTAGTAATGAATCTCTTGACAAACTATTTTCAAGACTACACAAGCTTGTCAGTCAGTTAGCTGTGTTGGGTGTTGAGACTGAGAAGGAAGATCTCAACATGAAGTTCTTGAAAAGTCTACCTAATAAATTCCATACTCATGTTATTGTCTGGATGAACAAACCAGAAATTGAAACAATGAAGCTTAATGATTTGTTCAACAACTTTAAAATTGTTGAACAAAGTCTAAAGAGAGGTGGAAATTATGGTACTAGTTCTGGGAATGCTGCACTCTTATCAGTTCCTAGTGTTAGTCATTCAGAAGAGGTAGGTGAAGTTTAAAATGTTCCTAATGCTACTTATGGTGGTCCTTCTACTAGTTTACAAAAGGATATTGCTGGACTTGGAGATCCAACATTTTATGCCTTTATAACCAGTCAAGCTAGTGGTTCTCCTCTAAATCATGAAGACCTGGAGCAGGTAGATGGTGATGATTTGGAAGAGACGGATATTAAGTGGCAAGTTGCTTTACTTAGCATGAGGGCTAAGAAGTTTTGGCAGAAAACTGGAAAGCAAATTACCATAAATGGTAATGATACTGCTGGGTTCGATAAGAAGAAAGTAGAATGTTTTAACTGTCATAGGTTGGGACATTTTGCTAAAGAATGTAGAAGCCCAAGGAAGCAGGATAATAGGAACACTTGGTATAAACAAGAGAGGAATAAGGAAGTACTGGTGGAAGAGCCAAAGGCTATGCTGGCTATTGATGGTATTGGATATGATTGGAGCTCCATGGCTACTGAAGAGGATGCACCACCAAATGCTGCTTTTATGGCTACTGATTTGCTCTAATGGCTTCTTCTGATTCAGAGGTAGATACCATTCCTACTTGTACTAATTCATGTCCTAATCTTAAAAATTATGAAGACATTAAAAAGAGATTTGATGCTTTTAGAGAAGAGTTAATTGATGCCCTTCATAATTTAGCTAATCATAAGAGGTGTGTAGGAGTTCTAGAAAAACATATTCAACATTATAAAAAGAATGAATCTACGTTTACTGATGACTTAAATGCTTTAAAAAGAGGAATAACATTTAGAGATGAATTACTTAGTGATCAAAGTAGACAGTTATCTGAAGTCAAAACTGAAAAAGAAAATGTTAAGGTAACTATAGATACTCTAGCACATGCCTCAGAAGGAATGAATAAGATTTGGGAAGCTCATGTAATTGATAAAGCTAATTCTGGTGTAGGTTACAAAACTGTCCCTCCACCATATAGAGGTGTTCCTTCACCTCCAGGTGTTGACCTAGCACATACAGGTTTAGCTGAGTTTCAAGAACCAATCATGGAATATGGTTCTAAGGCTAGTAAGAGCCTTAAGGTAGCAAAGATAAGTAAAAGTTTAGATAAAACTTTACTTTATCAGGACAAGGTGTCCTTTGCTAAGAAAGGAGAAACTATAGTTGTTGAAGATTGTACAACTGATAGTGATGATGATGAAGAAGATCAGGTTATGTCTAAACCTGAAGTGGTTAAGAAAGTAGAAACAAGTGTTTCTAAGGTAGTCAAACACAATACTGATAGGCCTAAATCAAACATTAAGCATGTTAGGCAACCAGTTAGATATTGTGAGCAATATAGAACCACCAACAAGCCCAGAGGTAACCAAAAGAATTGGAACAACTTCAAGTCTAACCAATTAGGTGATGACTTTGCTTTTTATAATAAAGCTTGTTACACATGTGGTAGTTTTGACCATCTTGCAGCTTTCTGCAACCAATGGGTATCTGGGTATGAAAACCGTAGAGTGAACCTCAAAAGGCAAACACCTAAATCTCACTTTCACTCTAGTTCTAAGAAATCAAACCCCAGAGTAGTCAAAAACAAGTCTATCTCAAAATCTGATTCTGCTGATAGACCAAATGATCCTGCTGCTAGAAAATTTGTTCCTGCTGCTCGACCATTTATGACTATTAACCCAAAATCAACAGCTAAGGGTGCAAAAACATTTTTCAAACATGCACCAACAACTGTTCTAAGGCCCATTCAAACAAAAGCAGTGGTCCAAAAACAAGTTTTGAAACCAAAGGGTAGAACTATAAAGTTAGCAGATTCTGCTGCTAAGCATTTGGTTCATTCTGCTGCTAAGGGAAATAGGGCAAATGCTGTTAAGGCCTCAGCATGTTGGATTCTTAAATCCAATGTTGCATCAACTATCCTCAAAAGATTCAATTACATTGATGCAAGAGGCAGATCCAAGTCAGTAATGGCTTGGATCCCCAAAAGAAACTAACACTCTTATTTATGTGCAGGAACATTCAAATGATCAGGAAGAGGATCAAGGATACTCAGATAGTGGATGTTCAAGGCACATGACAGGCAACATGTCTTATCTCTCAGATTTTGAAGCTTTCAATGGAGGATATGTTACCTTTGGAGGGGGTGTTCGTGGCAAAATTTCTGGTAAAGGTACAATCAAAACCGGAAATTTAGATTTTGAATATGTGTACTATGTAAAAGAGCTAAATTATAATCTTTTTAGTGTTTCACAAATGTGTGACAAAAAGAATAATGTTCTTTTCTGTGAGACTGAATGTCTCGTACTTTCTCCTGATTTTAAGATGCCTGATGAAAGTCAAGTACTTCTTAGAATTCCTATAAAGGGCAATATGTACAGTGTAGACATGAAGAATATTATTCCTAAAAAGAATTTAACTTGTCTTGTTGCAAAGGCCACATTGGATGAATCAATGAAATGGCATAGAAGGCTTGGTCATATTAACTTCAAAACCATAAATAAAATTGTTAAGATTGGTTTGGTAAGAGGTTTACCTCACAAAAGATTTGAAAATGATCAAACATGCATTGCTTGTCTAAAAGGCAAACAACACAAAGCCACTTGTAAGCCCAAGATTTTTAACTCTATCAATCAGTCTTTTTTTATGCTACATATGGACTTATTTGGACCTGTTTCAGTAATGAGCATAATGCATAAGAGATATTGTCTAGTTATTACTGATGACTATAGTAGATTTACATGGGTTTTCTTTTTAGCCACTAAGGATGAGACATCAAGCATCCTTAAGGACTTCATTACACAGATAGAAAACCAAGTAAGCAAGAAAGTGAAAGTCATTAGATGTGATAATGGGACAGAGTTTAAGAATAGAGTTATGGATGATTTCTGCAAAGAAAAAGGTATTAAGAGAGAATTTAGTGTTGCTAGAACACCACAACAGAATGGTGTAGCTGAAAGAAAGAATAAACACTAATTGAAGCTGCTAGAACAATGTTAGCTGATTCTAAGCTACCAATAAATTTTTGGGCAGAGGCAGTCAACACTGCTTGCTATGTTCAAAATAGAGTTTTAGTTGTGCAGCCTCACAATAAGACATCATATGAACTTTTTAATGGTAGAACTCCTGCAATAGGATTTCTTAGACCTTTTGGATGTCATGTGACAATACTCAATACCTTAGACCATTTAGGAAAATTCGATGGTAAGGCAGATGAAGGTTTCTTTGTTGGTTATTCTCTCAATAGCAAAGCATTTAGAGTTTACAACACAAGAAAAGAGATAGTAGAAGAAAATCTACATGTGGAGTTTTTAGAAAACAAATCCAATGTAGAAGGTCAAGGACCAAAATGGCTATTTGATCTAGAGTATCTAACAAATTCAATGAATTATGTGCCTTTTGTTGCAGAAACTAATGATTTTGCAGGTTCTAATACAACAAATGAGGCAGAGTTAGAGAAAGATCAAAATGATGTGATAATGCCAATATGGTCAAGTTCAATTGTGGAATCAACTTCGACAACTGATGAATCTTCTTCTAGTAAAGCTAAAGAAGGTGTTGAAGATGAAAGTAAAGAATATGGAACTCAGGAACAACAAAGTGTTTCTGCTGGTAGTATTTCTGTTGCTGCTGGTAGTGTATCTGTTTCTGCTGATGACTCTGCTGATAAGCTTACTGATTCTGCTGTTCGGCCAAATGACTTTGCTGCTGGCCCTTCAAAAACAAAAGAAGCAGAATTCTCAGATAATGAGGTGGATTTCAACAATCTTCCATCAAATTATCAAGTTCCTACTACACCACAAACAAGAATTCACAAAGTTCATTCCCTGGATCATGTGATTGGAGATATACAGTCAGGTGTGAAGACAAGACAACAATTGATGTCTTCATACCAACAAGGGCTTCTTGATGCCCTTTATGCTTCAAAACACATGAGCTTTTAAACTCTTGCTTGTTTGTATGTTTTCTCTCACAAGCTGAACCAAAGACAATTCTTACAGCCCTAGATGATTCAAGCTGGTTAGAAGCTATGCAAGAAGAGCTTCTTCAGTTCAAGATTCAAAAGGTTTGGGTGCTAGTTGATTTACCTACAGGTGTTAAGGTAATTGGTACTAGATGGGTTTTTAAGAACAAAAGGGATGAAAGAGGAATAGTGATCAAGAATAAGGCTAGATTAGTAGCCCAAGGGTACACACAAGAAGAAGGGATAGATTATGATGAAGTTTATGCTCCAGTAGCAAGGATTGAGGCAATTAGGCTGTTTCTAGCTTATGCTTCATTTTTAGGCTTCACAGTCTACCAAATGGATGTCAAAAGTGAATTTTTATATGGTAAAATTGAACCAGAGGTGTATGTTTCACAACCTCCAGGCTTCATTGACCCATTACATCTAAACAAAGTGTACAGAGTAGTGAAAGCTCTATTTGGCCTTCATCAGGCACCAAGAGCTTGGTATGCAACACTAGCTTCCTACTTATTAGAAAATGGATTTCAAAGAGGAAAGATTGATCAGACACTGTTCATCAAACAGCACAAGAAGGATCTTCTGTTAGTGCAGGTGTATGTGGATGACATTATCTTTGGATCTACTAGGAAAGATATGTGTTTAGAATTTGAGAAGCTTATGAAAGATAAGTTTTAGATGAGTTCTATGGGAGAACTTACATTCTTTTTGGGTTTGCATGTTAAGCAATCATCTGAAGGCATATTTATTAGTCAAGACAAATATGTTGCAGAGATACTTAGAAATTTTCAATTTGCTGATTCAAAAATAGCAAGCACACCAATGGACTCTGAGAAGCACCTTCTGAAAGATGAAGATGGAGAAAATGTAGATGTACACAATTACAGATCTATGATAGGCTCTTTGATGTACCTTACATCATCTAGACCTGATATCATGTTTCCTGTTTGTGTTTGTGCAAGATTTCAAGTTACTCCAAAGGTTTCTCATTTAACTGCAGTCAAGAGAATTTTTAGATATCTCAAAGGTCAACCAAGGTTGGGTATATGGTATTCTAGAGAATCTCTTTTTGACTTGGTAGCATATTCGGATAGTGATTATGCTGGTGCTAGCTTGGACAAAAAGTCAACAACTGGAGGATGTCAATTCCTTGGGTGTAGACTTGTCTCATGGCAGTGTAAGAAGCAAACAAGTGTGGCAAATTCAACAACTGAAGATGAATACATAGCTGCTGCAAGTTGCTCTAGTCAAGTTCTATGGCTTCAAAACCAACTCCTTGATTATGGGTACAATTTCTTAAACACTGTTATTTGTATTGATAATAGTAGTACAATTTGTATTATTAAAAATCCAGTGCAAGATTCTAAAACAAAACACATTGAAATTAGAAATCACTTTATAAGAGATTGCAATGAGAAAAGATTAATTCAAGTTCTTAAAATTGCTTCAGAACATAATTTTGCAGATCTGCTAACAAAAGCTTTTGATGTTTCAAGGTTTCAGTACTTGGTAGCAAGTATTGGAATGCTTAATCTTTAAATTTTCAATATGATGTGTTTTTGTAAATAAATTTTTGTTGTTGCTACTGATTTATCTAATACTGCTGTTATTACAAAAGTTTGTGCTAATAGTACAAATTTAAATTGTGTTATTCATATAGTTGGTCTTATGTTTATACTAATGCAAGACAAGTACTTTGTATTTTGTTCTTTTGGTTTTAGACTAACAATTTCAGGTATGAATATGTAAACACAAAGGATGTTTTCAAGTGAAATGGAAACAGCAGAATTGAGATATTAGCTGCTGACCATAATAGGTTTATGATGGACTGAGTTTGGGAATTTAAAGCTCCTTAAAACTTCTTTCTTGAAATCTAGTTATGATATTTCACATTGAATTGATGACTTAGTTGATCAGATAGTAACTGATGCAACTCACTTTCTATCATTTTATACTTTTAAGTATAATGTGCAAGTCTGAGGACATCTGATAGAAAAAACAGCTAGTAAAAGTGAATCTAACACTTGTGTTAGAGGCAACAATTACTATGAGCTGGAAACCCTGTCAAGAAAGCCTTTTGAATAGGTTTATCTTTACATAGGCAGTTATTTATAACTGAAAAATATTGGTTCTCACACAACCAGAGGTTGCTTTAAACCGAAATGCTGATTAAGTGTTTGTTATACACTTGATTCCTTCAAAATGGTTGAAAGTAGTATGATTTTTCAATTCTAAAATCATGAACATACTACTAAGTCAAATGATTTCTTAAAAGGATTTTCAAGGATTCACAAAAACCATCCATTGATGGATCATGAATCGAAATGTCCACTGATTCACCTCTCATAGGAGTTAACACACCTAGAAGTGATGAGGGCAGTAACTTAAACTCTTAAGGAATTGATGGCTTCATGTACAACATTGTCTGACAACAAGTTCTAAATGCTGAATCAGATGATAAGGAAAGATATATTTTGGTACATAGTGAGATCTTCCAAACAAGGGGAGGAAACAAAAGTTATTTGCTTCAGGGGAGGTAACAATCTCAGGGGAGGAAATAATGGCCCAGAAAAGGAAGATAATCCAATAAAAGGAAGGAGAAGACAAGAGCATACAAGATGATGAGGAGGTTGAAAATGACAAGAACATTCCAAAGGAGAAAGTTCTATCTAGGTCAAACGAAGAAAAGTTTCAATTTCACTTCAAAGACATGCTGGTTAGATGATTTCACTTGTTGAAACAAGCATCCAAGATACACAGCATCATTGCCTCTTATAATTCCTCCATCCAAGGAAATTGCACCATCTTTTAGTCCAAGTTGGTTCAATATGTTTTGATATTGTTAAAGTCAAAGAAGAGCAAAGTAGATGAATTACTGAGAAGATATTCAATCTTGAAGAACATAAGTGTTTGAAAGATCTTCAATCCAAGATTTAATTCAGAAACATGTTTGAAAGGATTCACATGTTTAGGGGAGGATTGTTGGGAATTAAATATTCAAGATGTCTAATATCGGGCTCTAATCCAAGAAATACTCTAAGTGTAATTCTGCTGCTAGTGCAAAAGGTTTCTGCTGTTAATGTTGTTCCTGCTGATAGAACATTTCACTCTGCTGATAGTGATAAATGACTCTGCTGATAGGCTTAGCATTCTGCTGATAATGATACTTGTTCCTGCTGATAGCGATAACTCGTTGCTGCTGATAGTGAACATTCTGCTGATGAGTGGATAAGATCGAAAAGATATTTATTGTATTTTGGTCAACAATATACGGTAGATAATATCTTACCCCATGTGCTTAGTTAACAAGTTGTATACATAGATACATGTTGTATCTGATGTACTGACACTCAAAAAGGATAAGTTAACAAAGTAAGTCGGCTAAGACTTTAAGCAATATGTAAAGATCTTTTGACTATAAAAGAGATCTTAGTCTAGTGATATATGTGTTGATACATAGAACATAGAAGCAAGAACATATAACTGTTAGATAAGAACAAACACAAAAATATCACAAGTTAGAAAAACTTAAGATTCAAGGTTGTAACCCTAGTGATATTTCAAGATCACTCGTATTATTATCTTTAATAATATTGAATCGTTTGGTGATAATCTTTATGTGTTCATTGCTAACTAACAAACATAACAATTCCATTTCCATAACATACACAACCTTCTAAGTTTGGTTGAGTGAATTCCGCGCACTTAATCATTTTAACACAACATATCATACACACAAAGTTACAAGGTTTAACCACCTTAATCGTGTGTCCAGGATCCTAGCAGATAAAAAGAGGAGCATTTTTGTCTCTAGTAGAGATATTGAATATCTCTAGTAGCCATTGTACTTGTGTGTTGATCAAGTTGATCAAGGGTAGATAGAGTAGATTGAGTCAAGTGAGGGTTGATCATTGTGATCTTGTGAGATCTTGGAGATCTCTTGAAGCCATTGGGCGTGTGTATTGATCAAGTGGATCAAAGAGTAGATCGGGTAGATCAAGTCTAGTGTGAAGTAGTAAACGATCAAGTGGATCTTGGTAGATTGGTGCTAGCTAAGATTAGCACTCGACATCTAGCTTAGTGTCGGAAATAGGATAAGCGACGCTGTACGGTTTTCTTTGCCTGAAGGGAGGTTTTGTTGACATAGTGCTTGAAACTCTCGAGTGTGGTACTCGGGGAGTGGAGTAGGGCGAAGAAGAGATTTGTGACCGAACCACTATAAATCTCTGTGTCCCGGTTAGATCTTTCCATCTTTATCTTTCATTTATAGTTTATATTAGTTAGTATAGTCTAGTGTTCATATTGGTGTTGATTGTTTACACATAAGATTCGAATCAAGGTTTCCAAAAGTAAAGTTTTTAAGAAGTTTTAAGAACCGGTAAAACTAGTCAACCTCCCTTCTAGTTTTCCACAATTGGTATCAGAAGCCACGTCAGTCAAGATTTTAAAGTAAATTGTATTTTAAAACTTGAATCGATCAATGGATTCTAACAAATATCTAGAAGGGCAATCTATGCAAAGACCACCACTTTTCGAAACCGATTGTTTTATATATTGGAAAACAAGATTCGAAACGTATGTGAAATCAAAAGACATTGATCTTTGGCATGTTATTACCGAGGGTGACTTTCAACCGATTCAAAAGAATCCGGAAACTAGAAAGGATGAAATAGTTCCTTATAATAAACAAAGTGATGAACTTAAAAGAAAATCAGCCAAAAATGATGAGGCTAAAATGATGATTTATAATGCTTTGCCGAAAAAGGAATTTGAAAGA
Organism: Artemisia tridentata subsp. tridentata; assembly: GCA_021014915.2. NCBI lineage: Eukaryota > Viridiplantae > Streptophyta > Magnoliopsida > Asterales > Asteraceae > Artemisia > Artemisia tridentata. The sequence goes on from CP139507.1 coordinate 306,561,923, forward strand.
ATTTTTATGTGTAACACGGCAAAAGATATTTGCAAAACTTTGTTAGTCACTCACCAAGGTAATAATCAAGTCAAAGAGAACAAGATAGATCTTCTTGTTCAACAATATGAACAATTTTCCATTCCGAAAGATGAATCTATTTGACAATGCTTTTGCTAGATTTAATACTATTATTACTAGTCTTAAAGCTCTTGATGAAGGTTATTCTAGCAAGAACTACGTTAGGAAGTTTCTTAGGGCTCTACATCCCAAATGGAGAGCAAAGGTCACCGCCATTGAAGAGTCAAAGGACTTGGCGAAATTATCACTTGATGAACTTATAGGAAACCTGAAGGTTCATGAGATGATAATCAATAATGACTCCGATATAGTTAAAGGCAAAAGCGAGAGAGTTAGATCTCTAGCATTGAAAGCCAAAAAGGAGTCTAGTGATGAAGAATGCTCGAATTCTGATAGTGAAGATGAAGAGTATGCGTTAGCCGTTAGAGACTTTAAGAAGTTCTTTAGGAGAAGAGGTAGGTTCGTTAGGCAACCTCGTGATGATAAGAAGTTGTCACAAAAGAACCAAGTTGAAAAGAAAGGAACGAGTGATAGGAAATGCTTTAGATGCGGAGAACCTAATCACCTCATAGGAGAATGTACTATACCATCGAAAACTAACAACCAAAGAGCTTTCGTTGGAGGCTCTTGGAGTGATAGCGGTGAAGAAGAAGAGAAGAAGCACAACGACGAAACATGTCTTATGGCTTAGGCTTCTAATGAGGTACATTCCGACTCTTCTTATTATAGTGATGATAATTCGTCAGTAGATGATAATAGATTATATGACGAATATAATAAACTATGTGAAGTAAGTTCTAAAATCATAACTAGAAACAAAACACTAAAAGCAACATTGCATGAACTAGAAGTGCAAGTTTTAGAACTTAAGGAACAAGCTAAAAGACTTGAGAAAAATAAAGAAATCGATGTAGGTTGTAGGTCATGCATAAGTCTTCGAGTAGAAAATGAAAAACTCAAAGAAAATGCGTTAAAGATCATTAAGTTTGAAGAAGCAACAAAGGCATTTAATGATATGCTTGACAACATTAGGTTTAGTGAACATGACCGTGCGGGCTTAAGATTTGACCCAAACCAAGATTCTACAAGAAATACTAAACAAGTAAAATTTGTAAAGCCTGGAGTAACTGAAGTTGTAAATCACGGCACCACTAAAGGTACAGACGGCACCACTAAAATTAGTGGTACCGTGGTACCGTCTGGTGCTAAAGTCAGATCTGGGTCAATCTTGAAAAACAACTTAAGTCCTAAACCAAGTCACTTAGTTATTAATAATGTAGAAACACCTATTGCTAGTAAAAAGAAAGTCAAAAGTCTTTACAAATCCTTGTCAACCCCCGGACTTGGTTATGTAAAACTTGATGTTAGATCAAAAACTCCTTCACCTAGAAGAACAAATGTTCCTAAACCTCGGTCAAGAACTCCTCTGCCGAGAGGTAACTTTAGAAGACAAAGTTATCCAAGTAACTTTCCCGTAACTTGGAATAACCGTCAACCACAAAGTTACTTACCATGGGAAATGTGTCCTCCATTCCAGCATCCCAACCAAATGCGTGGGATGTTTAACACTAACAACTTTGGACCCATGAGATATTGGGGACCAAATATTTGAGCTTCTGTCTTGCTAGATAAATATGGGTGTGAAGCAACCTGAAGCCCGAAGAATGGAGTATGATTAGAGATTGCACTAATCTTGTGATGCAAAGTCAAGTTTTGTTTAACTTTGCTTAAGCTTCCAACAAAGGTAGTCTAGTCTTCCAGTTTTAAGGGCAACACCTCAGGCTAAGGTACGCTTTCTTAAAACCCCCTTTGTTAGTAGAAGTGTTAAGCACGTAGTATTATTAGAATCTTACTAAGTAGGCACTAATATAATGGACGTGAAAAGTGCATTCCCCAAATGGTTTTGTCAACAAGGAGGTATATGTAGTACAACCTTCAGGATCTGTTGATCCATAAAAACCATAACGTGCTTTTCACAAAGAAACGAAATTCACATCTCATCATGACTAAAATAGTTGTCAAAGACAATTATGCCAAAATCAACTTGTCTAGAAATGAATAATGATCGCTCAAAGATCATGCGTGACAAGCTTGAAGATGAGCATGATGAGTGAATTAAGTCTCTGTCCTGGCACTCATATATTATTAATTGAAGATAGTATTTTCTTAAGTCTAAGTATACTAAAATGTATATATATATAAACGCCCATGTCCGCGGAAACGAATCTTACAAGAGACGATGAAGGTGAGTGCGTGGATAGTACTAGGTTAGGGGCATGATAGGTAAATTAGTTTACCTAACGGCAAGTAGGCCCGATATCATGACTAGTGTCTGCCCTTGTGCTCGCTTGTAAGAAGGATCCCAAAACCTCTTACCTTAAAGCGGTTAAGTGTATCTTCCGATACATTAAAGGCACTATCCACTTGGGATTATGATATCTCAAGGAGATTGGTGTAGAAACGGTTATCTATACAAACTCTGATAATACAGGATATAATGTGGATTGATAAAGAGAGAGTGATGTTTGTACCTTCATAGGTTGTTGTCAAACTTCTTGGTTCTCCAAGAAAAAAACCACTCTTGTTATCTCCACGACCAAAGCCGAATACGTAAGCGCCAGAAAGGCATGACAACAAGCACTATGGATGAAACAAGCTCTAAGCAACTGCGACATCCATCTCAACAACATTCCTATGAAGTCAGACAACCGAGGTGCAAATAGACTTGACCGAGAACCCCGTGGATTGTTCATGTACGAAGCACATCGAAGTACGTCATCTCCTCCATCGCGATAACGTCCAAAGAGGAATCATTTTCTTATAAAAGTTTCCCTCAAAGGATAACATCGTCGATACTCCAACCAAGCCTCTCAAACTAAAATCCTTTAATCATCCTTTTCTAGATCTAGGAATGATGGAACACATTCCGCGAATTTCACAATTCCCATGTGTTCTAATACGTCCTTCACTTTCCTCGTACGACTATTTGAATATTTCACTGCAAATATTGAAGTCATCTCTTACGTCTCGCCTCATGACTTCTTAAGTCATTCCTCACATCCTTCCTATGACCATTCAACTATTTCACTGGAAATATTGAAGTCATTTCTTACGTCTCGCCTCATGACTTTTCAAGTCATTTCTCACATCCTCCTCATGACTATTTAAATATTTCACTAGAAATATTGAAGTCATCTCTTACGTCTCGTCTCATGACTCTTAGATATTGCACTGGAAATATTGAGTCATTCCCTACGTCTCGTCTCATGATTTTTTAAGTCATTCCTCACATCTGTCTTATGACTACTTAAATATTTCACTGGAAATATTAAAGTCATCCCTTACGTCTCATCTTATGACTTACTAAATATTTCAATGGAAATATTCAAGTCATCTCTTCTATTTCATCTCATGACTTTCAGATATTTTACTGGAAATATCAAGTCATTCCCTCTATCTCGTCTCATGACTTTTAGATATTTCACTGGAAATATCAAGTCATTCCTCGCGTCTCATCTCATGACTACTAAATATTTCACTGGAAATATTAAAGTCATCCCTCGTATTCCTCCAATGACTACTTATGCATTTCCTCGGAAATACTAAGGTCATTTCTTGTCATCTCATCTAATTGTTTCTGTTAAAAGAGTTTATTAGGTATAAACTCTTCCCTCGTGTCAAAAAGTCTTACTAAATAAGTAAGATTAATTCGTCAAAACTCAAAACGGAAAAAAATGGGCCTCAGACATGCACGGCACCACTAAACTTTAGTGGTACCGTGTATCTGATGATGCCCGTTTTTCTTCCCTTTTCCCTCTGCACACTCATTCAAAACAAAAATACCCACTCTCCTCTGCTGTCAAAACCGAACACCACACACAAATCCTACTACACTCTTATAAATCAAGATCGAGGCATTGCAATCAAAGAATCTTAATCACTACAACATAAATTGTAAGTAAATTAACTTTAATTTTTTTTTCAATTTGAGTCTAGGGTTTGTTCTTATGCATAAAATCGAATTGGGGTTTTTCAATTTTAATTGAAGTTTTATGCAATTAAGACTAGGATTAGACAATGTATAACTTACATGATTCCCAAATCATAGGATTTGCATAAACCCACTTATATTATACATATTAGTCCGAATTTTACTAGTTAAATCGGATTAAGATTAAATATTTTTAGTGGAATCATGTCTAGGATACTTAAAATTGGATTAGGAATCATTAACATTGAAGCTTTTCAATTTTAAGATTTTTGGCGCCAAGTTGACGCAATTTTCCAAACACCCCAATTCCATTATTTTCGAAAAATTTCACGTATCTAGGATCATGAAATCTTTTTCGTGCATTGTTGATGCAAACTAAAAACGATTTTGCATACATACATGATCTCACAAATATTGATCGAATTACATAATTAATGTGTACTCTTCGACATATTTGATTGAGCAAAAGTGAAGTAAGGAGCGTTTGGGTAATCTCATTAGTTTTATTTTAGATTCGAGATTACCGCATTTCCACATTGTTTGCATTTAGGCACACACACACTGAGAATGTGATCATCAAAATGCAACAAGTTAACATATACATATTTATAACTTTGTAGGTAACAATGCCTTGTATGGATTATCAAGATACCAAAGATTACATTCCCATTCTAATCAATGATCCAAACATCTCCGATGAGCAAAAAGCTTATCTCTTTAGAGTCCAACATCGATATATACACGAAGGTCGTGTAGTCGATGCTCATTTTGTTCTCTTGGATAACATCCAAGCATGTTTTCCTACGATCCAATTTGATTGTTTATACAAAATAAATGATCAAATTTGTCCTCGTTTCGTCCTCGAATCCTACAGTCATGTCCGTACCTTCAATGATGTTGAGGGTAATGTCTTCCTTGATTTTTGGATTCAAAACCAAAACATCATGTTGTCCATCACTGAGCTTGGTGACATTCTCAGTGTTCCTTCGTATGGTCAGTGTGCATACACTGAAGACCATTCTCTAGAGTCACTTCACTATCATCTTGAAAGTGAAGGTCCTTATCGTACCGAAATCCCCAACCTTGAAACCATAAAACAACACGTCCAAATTCCTCGAGTCACGAACACGTATCAAAAGCGTGATGGTTCCATAGTTTATCTCGATCCTAATCGAATCTATCTCAAAGAGATTCTTCCCGATCTCAAAAGTTAGGAACTCCTTTTGCGTGAAAACGTGTTGTGTCTTGCGGGCAACCGGGATCATGTTCCGGCGAGTCTTGCCCATATGCTCTATTGTCTAAGTATCGAGGAACCATACAACCTCGCATACTACATGGCAAAAAGAATGGCCAATATTCACAGTCGGACCGATAAGCTCATGCCATATGGTATGTTGCTTACTCGTCTATTCCGGTGGGTTACAGAAAATTACCCACATATCAATAGCGTCGACTATTTTCTAGTCAATCCGGTCATGAAACCCCTTGGTGGACCACAACGCCACACTAAGCCACGTAGTGACAAAGGTGCTAAACGTGGTCGTAAATCCACCTCTGATGCTACTTTCTCGTCTTCCTCCTTCGGTCATGGTTCGTCATCTCAACCTATGGATGAGGATGATGATGAGGTGAACGAAGAAGGAACGTCTCGTCCTCGTACTCCCTCTCCCGACACCTTCTTTCGTAACCTTGACACATCATCGTTTGAACAAACAACCGACCTTCCCTTCAACCAAACCAATTTAACTTCGGTGATGAGAAGGCAAACAACGATGTACAATCGACAAGTCTCCATGCATGAGCAAATGATTGGGGGGTTCAAGTCTATTGGAAAGGCAATCAAGGGGCTCGGGAACAAGATTAAGAAGCTGGGTAAGAAGAGAGATTAGATAATACTAACTTAATTAGTATCACTAACTTAAGTAGTATTAAACTATTATTTATGGGGTCTTGGCTATGGCCATCTAGCATTAACAAAGTTTTAATTTACTTAGTATTTCATACTTGGCATTGGTAACTTTGATGAGTTAATCAAGCTTAATGCTTAATTGTTTTTATGAGCTTTATCTAGTTCATTTTCTTTATTCTATATTTTTATTGCATGCACTAGATGATCAAATTGCTTGATATGATGCATGCTTAATAGTTGCCTAATCCTAGATTATCACATGATATTGTTAGTTGCTAGTTGTGGCTAGTATTAGGAAAACTATGTGATTATTCTTGAGTGAATTGAGGCAATAGGATTTGCTGCAAATAGTACCCCTAGGATTACCCATTTAGGCAGCCTAAAATCCTGCAGAACTGGTAAAAACGTCCACAGCAGGACATGGATCCACTAAATAGGGCACGGCACCACTAAATTTAGTGGTACCGTCCCCTGGGTTGGCGTTTTTAACTGTTTGCTTTCACTTTTTGACCCACTTTTCCCCAGAATCTACAAACTTATGCTGATTCGAACATTCCCACTTCCCTAAATCCACCATCATATCCATCCTTGCATGCCTTGATTTGGCTATATAAGCTCTTATCATGCATGCATCTCCCTCACAATCACACCTTCATCATACACTTATCATGTCTTCCACCATGGCTACTACTTCTCACCAAGCAAAGAAGCCAAGGTTCAACCTCAAACCAATCAATGAGATCATTCTCATTGATCTCACTTTAGATGATGATGAAGATGTCCACACACCACTACCCTCAACCAATTCAACCACATCTATCTCTACACCTTTGGCTCCATCAAAAGCCACTACAACCAAGCCTACCTCATCATCATCATCTTCCACCATTAGGACTACCACACCTTTACCTCCACCTAGTCCTCCTCAACCTTTAGCACTAACCTTCACCCTTTCACCCACAACTCCTTTTGAGTTTGGGTCCAACACCTCATCATCTTCCGCCTCACCATCACCACGACCACAAATGGGTCACCCCATTCTTTATCCCCTACAACCACATACCCTAAGTTGTGCATGTTGCCATCACAACCAACATCTCATCATCTGCCTTAGGGATGAGTTGAACTTTAGGTTCTCCTACCTTGAGCATCTCCTCACACCACCACAAGGACCCATCATACCACCTCCTCCACCAACCACCAACCCAAACAACTAAACATATTCATGTTTAGTTTCATAAATAAAAACCTAGGAACCCTTTTGACTTTGATGCAAATCTTAGGGTCTCATATCACTCAAGATTTTTATATGCTTCTCGTAGATTTTTTTTCTTTTCATGTTGTAGTCATACTCATGTATGACATTTTTTTTTCTTATTAATGAATGGGCTCTTTATGTGGTTATTTTATTTTGTTGTGGTGATTGACTACTTAGTCATTTTTTTTAGTTGGATATTTGTCTTGCTTGCTACATGTTAGATATTGTATATTTGTCATCTAACTTTGTTTTGTAGCAAGAACCATTGCTCGATTCCTTGGTGTCCTCCAAACAAGGGGGAGTATACACCAAGAGGGAGCCTTAGCTACCTTTTTGCTTCGACAAAAAGGGGGAGAAATGGGACGTAAACTCATTAAAAACTTGTTAAAAATTAATCTTTAACTTAAAATGAGTTTATGTTTTGTCATCATCAAAAGAGGGGAGATTGTTGATGCAAATAATGTTCTAAAAACGTTATTTATATCTTTCGATAACTTCACGTTTTGAGGATGACAAAATGTGAAAACACTTTACGTTAAAATTAACGTAAACAAGTTTTTAATCGAAAGTTCCCATTTCTACGTAAATCACTCTAGGTAAGAACAAACAAATTTACAACTTGACAAATGATCAAAGAAGTGAATTTGTGTTTAAGACTTCACACTTTTAATGTGACAAAACATTTTTTCAAAAATATACTTTACAAATTATTTTTGAATAATTAAGAAATGTTTTAATGGAAAAACAAGTTCAAATATCATAACAGCTATTTTCCCCCCAAAAATCAGCTCTAAACTTCCCCAAATAAGTTTTCACCAGAAAAGACAAAAAGAGGAGCGTTTTTGTCTGGCACGGTACCACGGTACCACTAAATTTAGTGGTACCGTGTGTGGTTTAGTGGTACCGTGTCCCTGTAACGGCCAGATTTTCTCTGCCTATAAATACCAGCCCTATTCACAGTTCTTGGGCATCCTTTTTCACACAGAACTTTCTGAGTTCAATACCCTTATCACATTTTCTCTTCTTGATCATTTAGTTTAGTTTTTCTTTTGTTTAAGAGTGATCCAATCATCCAACCTAGAGATCCTCTTCATTCCTCTTCAAGTGCAAGAGAAGAACACAAGGTATCCAAGTAGATACAAAGTGTTGTAGTTGTAGTTAGAGCACTTGTAACATTTGTTACACACTTAATTGTATCATAGTATACATCAAGATCATTTTTCTTTTGAGAGTGTGTGAGGAAAGATCATTGTGATCTTATAGAGATATTGAATATCTCTAGTAGCCATTGGGCTTATGTGTTGATCAAGGGTAGATTGAGTCAAGTGAGGGTTGATCATTGTGATCTTGTGAGATCTTGGAGATCTCTTGAAGCCATTGGGCGTGTGTATTGAGCAAGTGGATCAAAGAGTAGATCGGGTAGATCGAGTCTAGTGTGAAGTAGTAAACGATCAAGTGGATCTTGGTTGATTGGTGCTAGCTAAGATTAGCACTCGACATCTAGCTTAGTGTCGTAAATAGGATAAGCGACGCTGTACGGTTTTCTCCGCCTGAAGGGTGGTTTTATTGACATAGTGCTTGAAATTCTCGAGTATGGTACTCGGGGAGTGGAGTAGGGCGAAGAATAGCTTCGTGACTGAACCACTATAAATCTCTATGTCCCGGTTAGATCTTTCCATCTTTATCTTTCATTTATAGTTTATATTAGTTAGTATAGTCTAGTGTTCATATTGGTGTTGATTGTTTACACATAAGATTCGAATCAAGGTATCCAAAAGTAAAGTTTTTAAGAAGTTTTAAAAACCGGTAAAACTATTCAACCCCCCTTCTAGTTTTCCACAGCACCTAAGCCAAAGAAGAAGGTGATGGGTTCAGTGAGCGATGACAATAACTCACAGAACCCCAAGACTCCTCAACAACTAAAGACTGAAGACCTGAAGACTGAAGAGTAGGCGGGACAAGGCGGGAAACGTTTGAATGGATAAGATGAAGTCCTTATCAACCTGAAGTCAAACTTTCTCTGAAAGGCAAAATGTCAGGACAGTGTCATCACTGCTCCTCAGAAAGGAGTGTTGTCTTATACCAAAAAGAGACTATTGTAACAGAGACAAAATACATAAGTATTTTGTCCTAACTAGCTTAGGTCATCTTTTGTTTTTATCATAATGGTTGAATTATACTTGTGTATAAATAGAATCATAAAGTGAAGTAAAAGTTGACAAGTTTGTGTACTAAATGCTTAGACATTCACAAAAAACTTTTACTCCTCCAAATAGTAACCTAGTCCCTGAGATAGCTTAGTAGGTTCAGTTAGTTGCTACTTAAGCTTAGCTTAAGTTTAGTGAGGAGTCATACCATACTTGTCATTCAATCCTAAGTGTTATTCCGCAAACACTTGGGTATAACTCTTTGTTAATTGCAAATAGAATTAAACGTTGAAAACTTGTGTCTATTTACTTTACGTTTATCTTTTAACAAAGTTCTTAATACATTACTAGTCATGGAACACTGGTAGTTTAACTCATTAGTTATTACTATCAGTATGAAAGGGAACAACAAGTGGTATCAGAGCGGTTTGATTTATAAAACAAGTTTTATAAACCGTTCAAAACGTTTTTAAAATCAAGATCCTACCATGGCTGAAAGTGATGTACCCCAACTAGTCGACAAAAAGGGAGCAAGCTATAATGCTACTGCTCCCCGACTTGAGGTTGGAAAATTTAATAAGTGGAAAAAGCATATGCTTTGCTACTTAACAGGAATGGAACCTTGATACATTAAGTGTATTAATGAAGGTCCCTTTGTCCTTAAGACTGCCGAAGGTTTACCCAAGCTTGAAGCTCAGTGGACTTCTGATGAGAGAAGGGTGGTCAATTAAGACCAACGCCTGAAAAGCATCATTATATCACGTCTTCCTGACGATATAATGGAATCAGTCATTAACTGTACAACTGCCAAACAGACTTGGAGTGACTTGGTTCACAGCTTTGAGGGTCCCTCAGATACCAAGGAAAACAGGATCATGGACCTGAAACTTGAGTATAACACTTTCAGGGCTAAAGACTCTGAAACTCTCTCTCGGACTTACACCAGATACAAAACCCTTCTAAATGAATTGACCAATGATGGTGTCACCCTATCTAAGCATGAGATCAATGTTGGCTTTGTCAATAGTCTTCCTGAGAAGTGGTTAAACTTCTCTCAAGGTCTTAGAAATGCTAACCACATTCAAAATCTTGAGCTCCCTGAAATATATGGAAAGTTTATCTATGAAGACAACTTAATCTCTAGGGATACCCTGATTCAAAGAAGACTCAGGAGACCAAAAAGGCCTTAACTATTTCACCCATATCCACTGCCTTCTATTCTAATGGTGTTGTACAGGATTTCCAAGAAGATTCTGATGATGAGGCTGATGAGAGAACCAATGAGGAGTACCTTAATGACTTACAATTAGAATTTCAATAAAGGGCACTCCTTGCTAACTCAAAACGTTTTATTAAAAGAAACAAAAAAATTTCAAGTGCTAAAGATAATGAAAACACTGAGTGTTTTAAATGTGGCAAAAAGAGTAATTTTGCAAAATATTCTTTCTCTAAAACTACCTCAGAACCCTCATACAAGTTTTCAGGAAGCAGTTCTTCTTCAGGAACTAGCAAGTTTCAACCAAAAATGCTCCAGTCTAGTCAATCTTTTCAAAAGAAAACCGAAACATTTCCACAAAAGGACTTTGAAGCTAAGTATAGAAAGGCTAAAGCCAAACTTTCACTTCTTGAGGCAGTCCCCTCAAACTCTCAGCCACCCCAAGTCCCTAAACCTTTTCAGGCTAAAAACAAAGGGCTTGTTGCTGAAACATTTGATTGGAATGAAGAAGCTTTATCGTCTGATGATGAAGAAGTTCATGTCAGTGCACTGATGGCACTCTCAGAAGATGACAAGCTGGCAGTTGGAAAAAGTCATGCCAGAAATGGAGAATGGGTCAACATCACCATGAGGAAGGTGAATATGTTACTATCTATGGATGATGATTCTGATTGGCAATCTTACTTAAACTACATTAATGTTGATCTTAAGTATGTTGAAGAGCAAAGGTTAAATCTATTTTCAAAATATAACAAACTAAGTTTTGAATTAAATAAGTGTAGAGATGAACTTCTTGCTTTAAAACAAGCCAAACTTGAAAGTATTACACTTCAAATTCAAAACTCAAAACTTGTGAAACAAAACCATGCTCTTCAAGAAGAACTTAAGAAAGAAAAGGCTGTCATTGAAAAATGGACAACAAAAAACCCTAGAGTCTATGAAACTGTGAGTCTCACACCTAGTACCAGAAAGAGAGTACTAGGAGAAGATCTACTCACTGAGTCCTCAAGTGAGAGTCTTAGTGAAAGGCCTTCTTGCCTGCTGGCATACCTTTTGAAAAGGAAATGAAACCAAAATCCAGTGACTGGGTTGAAAGAGTCAACCCAGACAGCAAGTTACCTAACTTCAACACTGGGAAAATTTTGGAACCTGAAAGTCAGGCTATCAAAGAATTGCTTGGAGTCACTGATGAACCCAGTCAAACTGAGTCCATCACTGAGTCTGAATCAGAATCTCAATCAACACTACCTCCACTGAAAGCCCTTCAGGGTGCTGCACCTAGTTCAGACCTCACCCCATCTATTTACCATCCACACTGTCCCAAGGAAAAATCAGGTTTAGGGAGAACAATCCTGAAAAGACCCACATCTGTCCCAAACACTGAAGCCTTAGTTCCTACTGAAACTTCCACACCTTCAGTCCCTATTGAAGTAAAAATAGATAGCACTGACTCAAAATATGATCAGTTGGCTGAACTAGTAAGGAAGCTGAGTGAAAAGTTAGAATCATCTGAAAAAACCACTTTACCCAAAGTCAAGGAACAAACACCAGCTTCCTCAAGCACCTCCAAACCAAAATCCTCATCTAAATCACAACAGAGATGTGAACTATGCAATTACACAAATCATACCACTGATTATTGCTATAGAATCCTGTTCTGTATGATTTGCAAACAAGAAGATCACAAGACCTCTGATCATAAATCTCACCTTGCCTCTCTGAGTGCTCAAGCAAGCTACAAAGCTCTGGATTAAAAGTGTGCTTTATCATCCAAGCAAACTCAGAGACTGAAGGCTAAGCCTTTCCAACTATGTCCACACTATGGATTCAATAATCATATTTCTGATGATTGTATGATGTATCCTTGCTGTGACATATGTAGAAACCCTTCCCATGATGTATCAGGACATGACTTGGTCATTCAGGCCAGAAGAAGAAACACCATTAATTCCTCACAGTCCACTGACTCCTCTTCAACATCCAAATGCAAAGCATGTGGAAGCACAGTCCACTCTACCACTGACCATAACTCAATTACACAATTCAAAAAGGCCATTAAGACCAAGCCCACCAAAAAGTGGGTTCACAAGAAAATAACACAGGTTACTATTTGTTCAGATACATGCCAGTGAACTTGTTTGGCATCATGATAGTGGACGCTCAAGGAGTATGATTGGTGTGAAGCAGTATCTGCAAAAATATGTTGAAGAACCAGGGCCTAAAGTAGTATTTGCTGATAATTCATCATGTGCTACTGAAGGGTATGGTTCAGTAAACTGCAATGGTATAGTTTTTACAAGAATTGCTTATGTCAATGGTCTGAAATATCATCTAATCAGTGTTAGTCAACTATGTGATGCCAAATACATAGTTCAGTTTGATGATAAGAGAGGAACTATCTTTAATGACAATAAGGAAGTTGTGTTGATTGCCCCAAGGAAAGAAGATGTTTATGTCCTAGACATGTCAACCCTTACCAAAATGGGACTTGTCTCTTCACAAAGGAAAGTGAAACAATCAACTGGCTATGGCACAAAAGACTCTCGCATCTTAACTTCAAAAACATCAATAACCTTGCCAAACACAACAAAGTTCTTAGTTTATCATCCCCTGTGTTTTCCAAAGATAAACCCTGCTCAGCCTATGAAAAAGGAAAACACCATAGGGCATCTTTCAAAACTAAACAAATTTTTTCCATCAAAAGTTTCCTTCATCTTCTTCACATAGATCTTTTTGGACCTGTCAGTACAATGTCTATCCATCATGAGAAGTACACCCTGATCATAGTAGATGAATACTCAAGATACACTTGGGTCTAGTTTCTCACTAAGAAGAGTCAGGCAGCTGAAACAATCATGTCCTTTGTCAGGAACATTGAAAATCAAAATGATATCAAAGTCAAACAAATCAGGACTGACAATGGGACTGAGTTAAAAAATCAGGACCTTGAGTGTTTCTGTGATGAGAAAGGAATCTCTCAGAACTTCTCTTCTCCTTACACTCCTGAACAAAATGGAGTGGCAAAAAGGAAGAATAGGACACTCATTGAGGCTGCTAGAACAATGTTGAATGGTTCAGTACTCTCAAAGCACTTCTGGACTGAAGCTTTCAAAACTGCCTGTTACACTCAAAACAGGTCCATTATTGTCAAAAGACACAACAAAACACCATATGAAATATTCAAGGGAAGAATCCCTGACATTAGATACTTTCATGTGTTTGGGTGTCCTGTGTTTATACATAATCACAAAGATCACTTAGGCAAATTTGATTCCAAAGCTGATGATGGATATTTCTTAGGATACTCACTTGTCTCCAAAGCCTTTAGGGTATTCAAAACTAGGAGACAACAAACTGAAGAAACATTTCACATAACCTTTGATGAGAGCACTAAAGCCATCAGTTTCTCAAACACCTCAGTGGAAGAGATTGGGATTGATGACTCATCAAGATATCCTCCTGATGAATATCACCCTTAATGTGATCCTTCCACACAATATCAAGCTGATGCAGACTTCTCATATTACATAATCCCTCATAACCTTCCACAACCAAACATCAGTGAGTTCATTGAAGCTCAACAAGTCTCTAATGAGATGACTCACACTGAAGCTAATGTTCAAGAACCAGAAGACCAAAGTGTTCAAGTTGAACCTACTGAGAACCAAAACCATGAAGTCCATCAAGCCTCAATCCTTGAACCTACAGCTCCACCAAATCAAGTCTCCACAAGTTCTAACTCATATCCTAGACCTCAGGATAGTTGGACAAAATCCAATACAATAAAACTTGTGAATATCATTGGTGAGCCTACTGAATGCATGCTTACCAATAGCATGGCTGCTAAACTTAAGGCAGCCTCAGCAAATGAATGCCTCTTTGTTGACTTCCTCTCAGAAGTGGAACCTAAGAGTGTCAAAAAAGCCATGAAACATCCAAGTTGGGTTCATGCCATGCAAGATGAGCTTGAACAATTTGACAGAAATAAAGTTATGACTTTGGTCAAATGTCCTCAGGGTGTTTATGTCATTGGAATGAAATGGGTCTTCAAGAACAAGACTGATGAAAATGACATAGTCATTAAGAACAAAGCAATACTTGTTGCCAAAGGGTACAACCAACAAGAAGGCATTGACTATGAGGAAACCTTTGCCCCTGTTGCTAGAATGGAAGCCATCAGGATCTTCCTTGCCTATGCAACCTACGTGAACTTCAAAGTCTACCAAATGGATGTGAAAAGTGCATTCCTGAATGGTAAACTCAAGGAAGATGTTTATGTGCAACAGCCTCCTGGATTTGAAAGTAGTGAGTTTCCTAATTATGTCTGCAAGCTTGACAAAGCCCTTTATGGACCGAAACAAGCTCCTAGGGCATGGTATGAGACTCTCTCAGCCTTCCTGATCCAAAATAAGTTTGTCAGAGAAAAGATAGACAATACCTTGTTTATCTACAGAACAAAGGGAGATGTGAATTTAGTCCAAGTGTATGTAGATGGCATTATATTTGGCTCAACAAATTACAAACTTTGCAAACAGTTTGACAAAATGATGACAAAGAAGTTTGAAATGAGTATGATGGGAGAACTCACATACTTCCTTGGACTTCAAATCAAATAGACTGATAGAGGAATCTCCATCAATCAAGAGAAATACACAAGGAACCTACTAAAAAATATGAGCTCACTGATTGCTCTTCAGTAAAGACTCCAATGGTTCCTCCAAACAATCTTGGCCCTGATCTAACCAGTAAACCAAACCTTATTCAGGGGAATGATAGGGTCACTAATGTATCTACTTGCCTCAAGGCCTGACATACAGTTTGCAGTTTGTCTATGTGCAAGATATCAGTCTGATCCAAGAGAGTCACATCTCACTACTGCAAAGATAATCATCAGATACCTGAAAGGTACTCGAAACCTTGGTTTGTACTACCCAAGATGTTCAGGCTTTGATCTCAAAGGCTACACTGACTCAGACTATGCAGGCTGCAAGATGGATAGAAAAAGTACCTCAGGATCCTATCAATTCCTTAGAGGAAAGCTTGTTTGTTGGAGAACTAAGAAGCAACAATCAGTGGCTATGTCTTCAACAGAAGCTGAGTATATAGCTGCTGCTGGTTGTTGTGCAAATGTACTTTAGATGAAAAGTCAACTCAGTAACTATGACATCCATTATAAGATGGTTCCCATCTTTTGTGACAACACAAGTGCAATTGATATCTCCAACAACCTTGTACTTCACCAAAGCACCAAACACATTGATATCAGATATCACTTCATCAGGGACCACATCATGAATGGAGACATTGAACTACATTTCATCCCCACTGAATATCAGTTGGCTGATATTTTCACAAAACCCCTGGATGAACCTACTTTCACAAGACTGAAAGCAGAATTAGGCATGTTAGATATTGACAATCAGGTCACTGATTAAATTTATTCAACTTTGTGTAAATAATCTCTAATGTCCCTGAACAACATCATCTCTTAGTGAGTCCCTGAAACATTTCATTCACTGAATATGCCTCCCTTTACATCAACACACTGAATGAAAATTCACTCAGGGGACTCAAGACATCAACAGATGACATTCAATGCAAAACTAAATGCTTTATGTATCTAGTTAGTAAATGTCCTAGGTTGGTAACTGAATACATTTAATAATGGAATATATGTTCTTTTAATGCGGATACCAAACGGTTATACAAAACAGTTTTCAAAAATTTCCAAGATATTCGCCTTTTATTCAAAGTACACCCCTCTCCACTTCCCTATAAATACCCCTTACAAAGAAAAACATACACACTTTTAAAAATCTAATCAAACTCTTGCAAATTTCTCTTTCAAAACTTTAAAACTTGTGTGTGTTTTATCTCTGAAAACCAGACTTTTTCTTTAAAACCAGACCTTTTCTCTAAAAAAATGGCAACTTCTAAAGCTATCACCTACGCTCCAAATGTGGAATTCTAACTAGAAAGCGTAGACATGACCAAAAAAAATGTCGTGGGGAACTTTGCCTATCCGGAAAATTTTATAGCTTATAAGGATATGGTAAAGTATCTTCAAAACTGTTTTCTCTCCACGACATTCACCAAGACACCCTCAGTCATCTACAATGACTATTTAAGAGAGTTCTGGTGTACAGTAGTGGTCACCAACCCTGATGTCACCAAGGACTCCACCATTAAGTTTACAGTGAAGAATGGGAAGAAAACCCTAACCCTTGACTATAAAACCTTTATCAAAGCCACTGACCTTGACTTCATTGAAGCTTTTGCCCCACAACCCTCTGACTCAGAAGTAAAGGCCGAATTGCTGTTAGTTGGGCCACATGACAAACAACACCCTGATGTGGCCCCAGGGACTCTTTTGGCCAAGGCCCCAATAATCAAAACTTGGTTTCCTGCCGTTTGGAGGATACTGATGACTTTTGTCATTCAGGTCCTGGGTGGGAACAAATCCTCAACGGAGCAATTTAATACTACTCAACAAATAATAGTGTTCAGTCTCCTAGAAGGTAAAAAGATAGATATTGGAGAAATAATCTTCAAGGACCTCATAGTCAAGCTCACAGGCAAAACCAAGCAAAGACACATGTCCTACCCTAGGTTCATCTCTTGTGTGCTTCAAGACTTATTGGGCTCTGAGTATGTTAGGAAAAATATACAAGGATCCATTCCTGATGTCTTACACAAAGCCAACTACTCAAGAGACCCCACTGAGGTCACACAAATCACCCTGACAACTTATATGTTGATTGTCATTCAGGGTGCTGACGCTGTTTCACCAATGCCTTCTCCTTCCAAGAAGGAGAAGAAGAAAAAGAAACAGTGGTCCAAGAAGGTGGTTCAACCTCAACCCAAACCACTCGCCACTGAGACCTCTATTTCAAAGCCTGAGAAAAGGAGGCATAAGAAAGACCAGGCCAAAGAGACACCCACTGAAGAGCCTAGCATCACCTTGACCCAAAAACAAACGCCAACGGAGGGCACTAAGAAATCACACTCAGTGTCCTCGGGCAAACCCTCTCCCAAAGACTCTACTGACATATACAAGTTAGTGGAGTTAGGAACCATTCAACTCTCACATCCCGATGAAGGCATTAGTACATCACAACCTTTGCCTGAGGGAGAACAGGGTCCCATAACCTCGCTAGGGCAGCACTACATTATTGAGATAGGGACCCATACCCCTTCACATCCTGCTTATGGCTTTGATACATCACAATCAGAGTCTCAGGGAGTCATGGTCCCTATAACTTCGATAGGGCAGCACAACCTTGTTGGAAAGGGGGACCTCAAGATTTCATTTCCTAATGATGGTACTGGCTCAAACCCACTAGTCCCTAAAGGAACATCTGGGGACAAAGACTCAGGGGGCATGCAACCACCCGCTGATATAGAACCATCACCCCTCCATGGCAAAGCGCATTCCTCAGGGACTGACCCTAAGGACTAGGCAGATAAATCCCAGTCTGCTGGAATAGAGGGGTCAGGACCCGACCATAACCAAGGCAAGCCCTCTTCTGAGGGGGAGTCGGATATAGCCTTGTTTCCTACTCTTGCTGATTTAGAGATGTTCATAAATGAAGAATCAGAAGAGGAGGTGGTAGAATTTGAGGATGATGAAGTTTTGGCTGCTGGGGAAGACATGGATACTGATAACCAACTTCTCACTTACAACTCTCCTCAACACACTAAGCAACAAACTTCATCTCATCCTCCTGAAGAACAAGAACCCCAACAACAACAACACAACTCATCATCATAATCATCTCATCAACATAAATCATTAGGCTCCTCTGACTCAATTGCTTCCATCCCTGAATACTTGAAGAAATATGATGATGTTGTTCCTCTCACTGAAAGGCAGTTGGTCAAATTCCTCAGAAAATCTAACACTGCCCTCTTCAATGAAATCATCAAGGAACAATGGCAACAACACACTGAAGCAGCTGCTTCTTATGCTGACTTCCGAGCTACTGTTGAAGAGTCTCAAGGTCACCTCAAACAAATCACCACCTCCACTGATAAACATGTCAGTAACTTGAAGACCTCAATTGAGAAGCTGGGTACTGATTAGGGAACTCATTTTGCCTCCATCCTTCAGACTCTTACAAACATTCAGGCTGAGTTTAAAGATGATCCAATTCTGATCACCAAGCTTACTGAGTTCATGGATTCTCACAAGTCTACCTTAGCAGCACTCAGTGAACTCCCTAACTTATTCACAAAGGTAGACTTCCCACCTCTCAAGACTTATCAGGAAGCTGTTGCCAAGGCACTCATGGATCAATAGATCAAGCTCACCTCCATCTCCTCATCATATGAACAACTCAGCAAAAAGCACAATGAGCTTGTTAGCTGCTATACAGCCAGGATCACCCAACTCTCTCAGGCTCAGGTCACCATGAGCACTGATATCTCCACCCTGTAGACAGAAACCTCAGAGATTAAGGGCATGGTCTCTGATATCCTGAAGCTACTTCAGTCTGCTCATACTCAGTCTGCTCCTCAGTCAACAGATGCCTTCACTGAAGCTCCAGCATCTGTTGAGGGGGAGAAAATTTCTCCAACTAAGCCAACCCCTGTACAACAACTCTTCCAATAGTTGGATCCACATAGGAATACAAGAAAAGATGACCAGTCTCCTGAAGACCAAGCTCATGCTGAAAAAGTGATTACTGATGTTGTACCAATCCAAAGTTACATGGCTGAATAAACAGCAGCATTCGGAACCACAACTGCTATGGTGATCTCATCAGTTTCTCCTCTCACTAAAAGCTCTCCAACTCGAATCATCACTGAAGCCACAACAACCACCACTAATGTTCCCGAGCCCTCCTCTTCAACACCTCAACCCACTGACAAAGGGAAGGGGATCAAGGAATCAGGAGACTCACCTCCCAGACTTGTGCCAGCTCAAAAGGAAGTTAGACAAGATCTTGATGCACCAACACTTATCGATCTTGTATTACATAATGGGAAGGTATTCAAAGGGACTCACGATGAAGTGGCTATTGTAATAGAATAGGAAGACAAGATCAAAGCTGAGTTACTCAGTAGGCCTGTCATTGCAGAGGTATCAAAAGAAGTGATCTAAGAGACTGATCAAAATATCAGGGGGAACAATTTTTATAACTTCAGGCTGATCTTATCAAAGAACACAACCTAAAGGTCAAGCTGAACAGTGAGAAGAAGAAGAGGAACTATGAAAGGTATGTTTGGACAATGACCAAGACCAAGGGTGAAGGTCCCATCACTGATATGATCATCTATGCAAACAACAACCCTCTTGCTATCACTGTCAAAAGAGGTGAGAGGGTATATGAGAAGAATGCCCCATTCAAGTTCTCTGAGTTTGACATCAAAGAATGGGACATGATGGGACCCATCCTGAGCAAGAAGAACAACAAGTGCATCCCTGACCTATTGGACGCCCTGAGAAAGAAATATGAAGAATTGGAAAAGGGTTGCCAAGAGTCTTGGAATCGATCACCAAAAGGTACTTGCATCTCAGGGTCTCACAATCCCTAAGCCAACTAAGAGCACAATAAAGAAAATGAAGGCAATAGAGAAGGAACCTGAACGCTTTATTGCTGGACCTCATGGCTAGAGACTTCTCCCTGAAGGTGCCAAGTTTGTTAATAACAAGGTCATCAATCATTCTGAGTTCGGAATCTTCTTCATAGATGAGTTTGGTCAACAAGCCTTTTAGAGAGTCAGTGACATTCATCTAGTGGAGACCACAACACTGCTGGCATACAAATTGATGGCACTCCATATGAAGAGTCCTGAGAATGATGAGTTTATTAAGCTGATGGATAAAATGATGAGTGAGAGGCCTGACAAACATGTGTTGTTATCCAAGAGGGAAAAGCTTGAGCTCATGGGGATTAAGGAAGTCTGAGTACTTAACCCTGGGCATTTTGTACTAGATGATAGGACTAATGTAACTGATGAATAAAATGATGGCTCATGTTTTCTAAATCAGTGTTCCTTAAATTGCATTATAGTGTCTTCAGTGTAAGAAGAAGTCCATTTGCTCATTTACACTGATCAAAACACTTAGGCTATATTTATATCCAAATAGGAGAGACTGTTGGGTCCATTTAGTACCCAAGCTTCCTTAAACAAGGATTTGAATAGAAAATAACCTAAGTGTTAGAAAACCTTAAACAACATTTAAATCAATGAGTGACCAATTGCTCAGTGAGTCACCTTCAGGATGCTTAGGACGAGTCTAAGAAGAAAGCCTTTCTATTCAGTGAGACGAAACTCAGTGAGTGGCACCTAAGCCAAAGAAGAAGGTGATGGGTTCAGTGAGTGATGACAATAACTCACTGAACCCCAAGACTCCTCAACAACTAAAGACTGAAGACAGAAGACTGAAGACTGAAGACCTGAAGACTGAAGAGTAGGCGGGACAAGGCGGGAAACGTTTGAATGGATAAGATGAAGTCCTTATCAACCTGAAGTCAAACTTTTCCTGAAAGGCAAAATGTCAGGACAGTGTCATCACTGCTCCTCAGAAAGCAGTATTGTCTTATACCCAAAATAGCCTATTGTAACAGAGATAAAATACGTAAGTATTTTGTCCTAACTAGCTTATGTCGTCTTTTTTTTTTTTTTTTTTTTTTTTTTTTTTTTTTTTTTTTTTTTTTATTATTATTATCATAACGGTTGAATTTTACTTGTGTATAAATAGAATCATAACGTGGAATAAAAGTTGACAAGTTTGTGCACTAAATGCTTAGACATTCACAAACAACTTTTACTCCTCCAAATAGCAACCTAGTCCCTGAGATAGCTTAGTAGGTTCAGTTAGTTGCTACTTAAACTTAGCTTAAGTTTAGTGAGGAGTCATACCATACTTGTCATTCAATCCCAAGTGTTATTCCGCAAACACTTGGGTATAATTCTTTGTTAATTGCAAATAGAATTAAACGTTGAAAACTTGTGTCTATTTACTTTACGTTTATCTTTTAACAAAGTTCTTAATACATTACTAGTCATGGAACATTGGTAGTTTACTCATTAGTTATTACTATCAGTGTGAAAGGGAACAACAATGTTTTTGTTCATCAGTTATTGTTTTTGTTCATCAATTAGCGTCAGTTATTCTTCATCATGTTTTTTTATCATCAAATATTGTTCATCAGTTATTGTTCAGTATTAGTTTTTTTTGTTCATCGGTCACTTTCAGTTATTGTTTTTGTTCATTAGTTTTATAAAAAAATTAATAATTAAAAAAAACTACTTTTTGAATCTTACATTAATAAAATGATTAATGATGAATTGTGGTACAAAAATTAGTGTATTTAACGCAATTTTAACACTAAAAGTATAAGCTAGACATTTCATCAAACACCTTGTGTACAAAAAATATGACTAAAACGCTATCTTTAACGTGCGATATCTCACTCATATCATTTCGGATTTGAGTGATTCAAGTTTCTGGGTAAATAGTGAACGAAAATCTATAACTTTCATGTTTTAAGTTTTCACGATTTGGCAATTATGAGGGTAAAAAATAGGGTAAAAAAATCAAGAAAATTAACACCCATTTGATATATAAAAAATGTTTTGAAATTTTTAACAAAATTTATACCAAACTAACAAGGATTAAATTTTAAAAATTATGGTGATTTTTTTTTTTTATTTATTATTTTTTTTTTTATTAATTATTATTTTTTTTAAGTTTGTAGTTTGTGAGTTATGTACGTTTGAAGTTCGAGGGTGAAAAAGAAAAAACGGGTCAAATTACTATTATGCCCCTTTGACCGAAAATAATTAAAAAGAAGAAGGAAGTTGACTAGATCTCATCAAACGGTGGGGATGACTTTTTAGACTTTGAAAATTGATATCACTTTCTAATAGATCCGGTACCGACCCTTGTGACCCCCCGTATCTCCGCCCCTGCCTCTATGTGACCAGCCATGAAGTAAGGAGAGCTTGCTAAGAAGGAAACTGTTGATAGTTGTGCACTTCACTACAAAGAAATGAACCTCTAACAACCAATAACCTTTATTGACGACTCATGATCGCAAAAGGCCGAAGAAGAATCAATTTTTTTAACAATGACCTTTAGTGACTGGTAAATACTTAGCCCACCCAATATGTGTCGCAGTCGCTTCTAAAGGAGATATGTTTTTAAACGTATATAAATATTAGGGGTGTGCAGAATTCGGGTTTCACCCACAAAAACCAGAAATCGAAACCGAACTGAACTGAACTGAGAAAAACCGAATCAAATTTGTAACCGAACCGAATTTGCCAAAACCGAACCGAACTGAAATAAATATTCGGTTCTCGGTTCAAATATGATTTTGACACAATGAACCAAAAACCGAATTCACTAAAATATATTTATTTTTAATATATGTACATACAAAGAAAAGACATTAATACTCTTTCATAGTATAAATATAACGTTTTTTAAAGTTGAAATCTTTTTGTTGCTAAAAATTTATATAATTAAATAAATAATTAATTAATTAAAATTAATTAATTCGGGTTATTAGTTCGGTTTTCGGTTTAATTCATAAATTAACCAAACTAATCGAACCGAACAACCAAACAATCCGATAACCGAACCGATGAACACCCTAATAAATACTGTAATACACACTAGATATAATGCCCGCGCACGCGCGGGGTTTTTTCTAATCATTTAAATAAATTATTATTTTTAATTTCGGGTTTTAATTATTATAGCAGGACCTTCAAAACCATTGTACTTTGATTGAGGTATTGAATTAGGGTTATTTACGAATGTAGTGGGTTTTAATATTAATTAGATTTGGAGGAGATGTTCTTGCGTCAATGATTGTGCGTGAATGAATGATAAGAGATCGAGTTTGATTGATGGAGAAGGAATTTGGGAATGTTGGGACTTCAAATATTTAGTAGGAATGATACTGAATTTTAAGTTTTAGCCCAAATCTTTGAAAAACTTGCTCCACCGTTTTCAAGTTTTAATTTTTTATATTTTGACACATATATTTTTGTAAGTTTTTATTGAATGATTACAAATCACATTCTTTTTTTTTTGTAGAATATGGATAAATTTAGAAGTATTTAGGGTTTTCTTATTTAATATTTAAGAAAATAATAATAATAATAATTTGATTATTACTTAATATAAGGTATGATTTGATTTTTTTGAAATGTAAAAGTCCCCCGTCAGGGGTTTTGTTTTATTGTATATAAAAGATTGTTATTGGGCCCTTTGGGTTTGTTATCGGCTACCAATACTTAGCCCACCCAACTATCAGGAAAAGTTGCTCCGGTGCACCCTAATCAAACGCTGCAACTTCTTCCCCATTTTACAGGTATCAATTCTTTTTCTAAATGTTTGTCAATATGAATTGAATGATTTCCGTACGTTTTTTTTTCTAATTGAACGCTTCTTTTTATTGTTGCTGGATGAAAGTATTTACCTTGTACAGCAACTGTTCGATGAAATGTCTGAGTGAAAGATATATATATATATATATATATATATATATATATATATATATATATATATATATATATATATAATATATATATATAAAATATATAATATATATATATTTTTGTTGTTTTTTTTTGTAAAGTAGTTATTGCGCGCCAAGTGTTCGATGAAATGCCTAATTGAAAATTGTATCTACAATTATTGCTTTTATAGATTTTTAACAGGTCATTTGAACAAATCTAGTACTGTTTATGGGTATTAGTGCAACGCCAAAATCTTTGTAATTTATGTGGTTTAACGACAAGTCTAGAATTAGTTAGTCGAAAATAGTCTCATTTGAGGTTAGAAAACTACTACCTTGGCGTTAACGAACAATGAGATGTCAGTGAAATGTGTATATTGATCCTCCTAATAGTTTGGACGGGTGTTAGGTATTTGTTGCACTATATCCATGTTATTAAGGTAAGGTAGTAAGAGAGAGATGCTATGTTGAAGGAGTTGGGAGCACAGAATGCTATGACAGATTAGGTGAATGTAAAGGTGCTGTAAGGGGAGTTAAAGTTGTAGCACGGACACACTGATAAATGAGACAGTAGGATGGAGTGGGACAATGTTATATGGTACCTATGGTAGTGAGGTAAAGATAGATGATATGCCGAAATGTCCTTTGGTAATTTTAGATGATAGCATGGTAGTTTATCTGATGGTAGCATTGCCATAGATCATTAAATGACAGGTTGATTTGCATTTTTATGTATTGATGTTAGCATCAGAAGTGTAACAGTAGCTAGAAAGTTATTCTAGCAGGCGCTGAGGTTATGGAATGGTAGCAAATAAGATATAGGAAGTATTTTGTAGTCTAGATTTTCCTACTCACAAATATATTTCGACACTATATCATAGTTAGAAACAACTTGAAAGCTGAACAGTTTGCGCTACTCACAAGCAATTATATATACCAGTTTGAAACTTGATCCTTAACCATGCGTAACGAGCTTGCAACAAGAAACTTGAACTAAAACACTTCTAATATAAACCTCGGGCTACTGAATATAGTGAAAGCGACTTGAAAACATGGAATTATTCACGAACAATTGAATCCGCTAATTTAAAACTTGATTGTGAACCACTAAAATGAGCTTACAAAAGAAACTTGATGTAGAAGCTTGGGTTACTGGAAATGGAACTTGATTTTGCACCAGACTTCTTGTGAAAACATCTCCTTTGATACAACCCTACATTTAACACTCATTGATTGGTAAAAACTTGAATTTTATGAAGCTGGTTACCAAGTTAAATTTTTTATCCTTGAGCACCTCGATACATAAAAATAGCATCACTTATAACTCCCTTAGGAGGCTTTGGTTATCTTGACCAGTACACTAAAGATCTATGACAAATCGTTACTGAATGACCCTTAAAATCTTATCTGGAAGCGGAAGATGAATGTTCATCAAGACGATGTATTTTTATTAGATATATTTAGTTATGTGTAAGATACTAGTATACCCCATGTCACGAAGCATATGGTCTAATTGCTTCATCTTTGACTACTATTAACATGGACGCCATTGCACCCGAGTCTAAGTATAAAAGAGGGAGTTAGTGTTTTTTAGATGCGTTTTTACTGTCTATTCGGGGTTATGTATAGCATATTTTTGCTATGTCTATCAGCTGCTTGACAGCTGTCTAGTTTTCTGCATTTTCACTGTTATTCTTGCCTGCATAATCCTAAAATACATAGCTGTGTATTAGTTTAGACCACTGAAAACTTTTTTGAAAGATGATTTTATGATAAACTTTCTAGACAAGAACATATGTGTTTTTAGTTTGTGGCCGAGTGAAGTCCCATATCTGAATCAGATATGCATATGCTTAAGAAGTTTCAAAAAAACATTTTTAACCTTTAGGGGAAGATCAACTCACTTGTGCGTTTTTATTTTTATTTTATTTTATAAATCTCTCTTATTATATGTTGCCAGCTTCATGTGTGAAATAGTTATCTGGTTGAGTGATTCAGGTTCAAAATCGCATTTTGAATTCAGAATGCCATCATAGCTACGTCAGCATCTCTGGTCCCCCTTAATTAGGATTTTCATGCATCCCTTATCAAATACAATTTTAAAGAACAACCTCTATCCAAGAAAATATAATTCCCTAGATTGTCTTGTCCAACAAGTAACTTATACATTTTACGAAAGATATAGATTGTTTATATAAATGCACAGTACACTATATCTACTCCATTTTATTCATACTAATAAACATAATTTACATT
Organism: Artemisia tridentata subsp. tridentata; assembly: GCA_021014915.2. NCBI lineage: Eukaryota > Viridiplantae > Streptophyta > Magnoliopsida > Asterales > Asteraceae > Artemisia > Artemisia tridentata. The sequence goes on from CP139507.1 coordinate 306,588,241, forward strand.
GTTATCCTTCTTATTAAGACCTCATCTTTAATCCTTGTTTAACAAGCTTTTCTTTAAGTCATGTGCGACCTAACAGCTTCTTCTCCACCGCCTTTGTGCAACACCTCTCATACACACATCAAAAGTTTTTAGCTCTTTTTGAGATCTAAAGTTAGGATCAGGTTCATTTCTACTCCTTATAGAAATGTGTGTTAAGCTTTTGTTGCTTAGGAACTGTTCCAATTTTTAGGATTTGAGTTCCTAGCCTGAGGATTCTTGCTTACATTGCTTATGAACCTGCTCATTATTCTGATTTTTGGCATTAGTTGCAAAAGATTTGTATTTCTGCAAATATTGTAGTTCATCCTGTTTCTATATGCAACAATTTCGGAGATGGTTATGTCTTGCGATACCTACCCATTAAACTCGGTATTCTTTCAAACAACCCTACGTAGTTTTGTGTTCGAGATCTTACGTTCGAGCTTGAGCTCAGAAAGAATGTTCGCAGTGTATAATGAGCCAAGCTTGAGCTTTGAAGGCCTCAACTTGAGCTTTAAAGGGCTTGGCTAGATCTCTTATCAAGCTTTGCCATGTGTAATATTATTGTGTCATGTGCGTGTACACTCACACAACTTAGAACATGCAATTGATCTTATTGTAGAAATGAACAATTAAAAGTTTTTGATTTCTGATCAAGTTTTGATGTAAATTTTGTATTTTGAATGAGTTTTGTTATCAAATAAAACTTCAACATCTTTTTAAAATGAACTTGTTTATCAAAAGTAATTTTATATATATATAAGAACTTTCGGTGCCGATTTTGAATCCTCTTCAAACCAATCTCAAGCCAGCAGTAGAGTATGGCCTATGACTCATATTGGCCTTATAAACTTATGAGTCTGGACCATAGCTGAAAATAAATACCTGTAAGTGAGAACATATCATACAAAGCAGGTTACACCAAAACCGAGCGTGTTTCTGCCCTCGACATCACTTTGATTCTTTCTATGCTTGAATCCTTCCTTTAGTATTCACTATTCAGTTACTGTTTCAGCAACTTCTTCTCTCAGATCTGTCCACTGATCAGGGTGTTCAAATTCTCTTTTTTGAAAATCAGGTATCATTGCAATCTGGTAATAGATCAAATTTCTTTTTTATTTCTTTAATTGTAAGGTTTTTTTAACCTAATGCTTAAGATCTCACACATGCTCTTACAAATTGGGGCCTTAGGCTTATGACTTATGAGTATGATTGGTTAGAAACTGATCTGATATGATGTTTGGTCTATTACAAGGGTTAGTGGGTGATAATTTATGTTTTTGTTGAAATTGTAAGTGTATATTTTGGGGTTGTACAAGCTTTTTAGTGTGTGGAGTTATCTTAGTGATTAATTATACTTTTACATGATAATAATTATCAGTGATTTCTTACAAGTTTTGATAATATGGCTGCAATTACCTTTAGTTGGCTGCCTTCTTGTCTCAAAAGCATTGAAAGACTGTATATTAGAGTTTAATAACTTGTGATTTTTAATTGAACTATTCAAATTCATTAAGAAGCGACCATGGTTGCTATTTTTTGAGTGCCTTAACGAGTTTAGGAGGTAGGATATCCCTATAATTTTGCTATCTTGTAGATTGATAGCAAGGTTGGAGCCCTGTATTTTGGATCAGTAATATTACAGTATATCAGTTTTAGTGATTAGTAGTTCATATACTCCCCCTGTCCCAAAATAAGTGTCCATCTTTTGTACCTAAATAAGTGGCATGTCCATGTTACAACCAATAAAAAAACTTTCGAAAGCTAAAGATTAAATTCTATTGGTGGAACAGCCTAATAATTGCTCTTCTCTAAAACAATGTGCCATTTAAAGTGATTGGGATTTCATGTGCTAAAAATACACTTTGGGCGTGTTTATGGTTTTCCATCAATCACATGTTTAGGTTAGAAAACAGCCCTATTACTGCATAAACAAGAACATTGTAAATTATATAAACTAGTGTTGGTACCATGATGTTCGTGATATTAGGTTGAACATGTAATATAAAAAGCTATAAAGTGAAAAACAAACAAACCACATGATGGCTTGTTTGCATTTGGTCAATAATTACAAGACTTTTTGATTAGGCAATTTGTTGTTATCATAAAATGAATAACATATTATAAGTGCAAGGAAAGCAACTTTTACCAAACTAACAAGTCTCTTGAAGATGGGAAACATTAATGATACATCAACATCGAGAGTTGAAGATTTCCAAGATGGCATGAATCTAGGAGTCTAGTTTTGAAGGTATTTCGATAATAAAATAACTCGAGTCTTGTTACATTCAAATAATTATAAGAAGAATAAAATAACAAATTGAAAGATTTATCAGTTAATGTTATTGGGCCTTGGGTTTTGCTATCGGTTATGAATTATTTAGCCCACCCAACTCACGGGTCTTAAAAATCATTTTCACTTGGGGTGCATCCCTAATCAAATGCTGACTGATCTTGTAACTTCCCCATTTTACAGGTATCAATCTTTTTATTATTATTTTCGAAATGAATGCTTATTTTTACCTTGTACAGCAACTGTTCGATGAAATTTCTGAGTGAAATATATATATTTTGTTGGTTTTGTATTGAGTTTTGTGTGCCAAGAGTTCGATGAAATGCCTAAGTGAAAATTATAAGAAGATACCCTTTTGTGGATCTATAACAGGTCAAATGGACATATAATGAAATGATGAATATCTTATCAGGTTTACTGTTTATGGGTATGATCAAGATTGGTTAGCGGGTAATTTCATGGAGTTGGCTGCCCTCTTGGCTCAAATGTTTTGAAAGTTCGTGTATTAGAGGTTAATAACTTGTGATTTTAATTCAACTATATTCGAATCTTTTAAGGAGCGACCATGTCTGCTATTCTTGAGTGTGCCTTAACGAGTTTAAAACTAGGAGTTAGGAGATCCCTATGGTTTTGTTATCTTGTAGATTGATATAGCAAGGTTGGAGCCCTGTATTTTGGATTAGTAATATTACAACAATATCATTCCAAAGTACAACCAATCAAAAGACTCCTAAAATCCAATGAATTTTTATTGGTGAACAACGTAATAGTTGTACTTCCCTAAAACCATGTGCCATTTTTGAAGTGGACGCTTACTTTATGACGGAGTTATTCATTTCTTATTCAAAGCGGACCCAAATAGCCAAAACCCTTATTTTAGATTGGATGATTATCTAAGTTCGTGGGAAATTTTAGAAGATAGTAACAATGTATTTGACGGGTTTTAAAAAGCATTCACATCACAATTCACATCTGGAGCCCAGAGTGTCTTTCCGGCAAAGGGGTGTGCCCAATTGTAGCCGCCTGACCGTAGCTTGGGCTGTGGGACTAGACGACTGGCTTCCAAATTTGACTCTGCTAGCTTCTTTCTTGTTTCAAGTAACTGATACTTCCTTTGTTTCCAAACAGGGTCTTTAGACCACTAAGACATCTCACTGACTCATTTTTAGTTGAAACCTGCTTTGTGTTTACTAATTTTAAACTTGCACTTGAGTTATTTTGACTTTCATTACTTTGTTTTTTAGTTTGAGGTAGCTTATAGTTTCATTCTAGTGTGGATAAGGAATACTTATACAATTGCTTGTGAGTTCTTGTTTCTTGCAGTTACAATTACAAAGTATATAATGATCTTTAACAGAGAGTTCATTTTTCTGGTAACAACAATGGTGATGATCTTTGCTGCTGTTGTGTTTCAAATCGTACTAGCTTTTTTAACATATGAGCTACGAAATAACTAGTTACTACTGCTGCCACTTTTCTTATTTTTCATGATCATGTTTCCTTTCTCGTGTTGTTGGTAATGCCATGTTTTTTTTTTTTTTTTTGCTACTGTCCAAGTAAGAAAACTATCCACCTTTTTTGACAATGATCTATCAATTCATATTATCAATTGATGGTCTATTGCTACAAAATTGAAAATTATATAGCCTCTAATTCATTCAGTTTGTTAAATCAAGACATTTAAGTTGGTAGCTAATGAATGACATGTATAAGAGGTGACAATTTCGACCCATCAACATCGCAAGTTAAAGATTTCCAAGATTTATTACTATTACTAAAAAAGAAATAATACGTTATCATTTTAAAAAGCGATCATTGTTTAAGATATACATTTAGGTTGGTAGCTAATGGAAACCTGTTAAATGGGTCGAAAGATGCCCAAAGCGTTATCATCTTTCTCATGCTAATTATATAACAGCAAAAAGTTCTTTGTTTAGAAAGTGTTTCGGGTCATCCCGATCCGATCCATTTTGATCTGTGCTGATAATATGTGGTTTGCAAATTCATTAAGTAATCTGTCCGATCCGTCCAGTTCTCTATGCTTATTCATTTATTTTGTTATCGTCTTGAACAGATATGGTGATTCCTCCACCAGTCAGGGCTCAAAGAATCACAAACTATCTGAAGCCATATCTCTTGAAAATGCACTTTTCTAACAAATTTGTAAGTGCACAAGTGATTCATACCCCAACTGCAACTGTTGCCTCTTCGGCAAGCTCACAGGAGAAGGCTTTACGGGAAGCCTGGAATAATACACAGCAAAGCACTAGAGACGTTGCTGCTGCTGCTAAGATTGGGAAGCTTTTAGGTGAGAGGTTGCTACTTAAAGATATTCCCGCTGTTTCTGTTGTTTACAAGAAAGAGCAAAGATACCATGGTAAGGTGAAAGCAGTCATAGATTCTTTAAGAGAAGCAGGTGTTAAGTTGCTTTAAATTGTGTTGCTTTTTTGTTGGCTCATCGATCTGATGGTTTTCTTGTAATAAATTGGTAAAACGAATCATGTACATTGGATTATTAGCAACTCTAGGTATCAATTGTTCGTGCATGGATGACAACATTGTATTGGACTATGCTAAAATGCATCCTTGGTGTCCAAGGATGAGTCAGGTTATTTAAATCTGTTGTATGATGGATTTCGTTCTCTGTTTTATCTGCATGCTTTTGTAGGTTATATTACTAATGGAAGTACATTCCATGTGATCTTTGCGCATTTGAAGTAAGTCGTTTGCCTAGTTTCCTGATGATAATACCTGTGTTTTGGGTAAGCAAGTAACTAGTTTTGGCAAAAGAGTCGGATCAAGTGGGTGAGTTATGTAGTTGTATATTGTTTCTACGAGCCGGGTTGGATTGACTTGGTTCACTTTTTGTCCAATTTTCCGAATTTCTTTTTCAAATTGGTTGTGGTTTAAATATAATCAAAAGGTTACAATAGTTATACAAGAATGTCTTTTTAACAAAATGATTGGGATTTCTAAAAATACACTTTGGGCGTGTTTATGGTTTTCCATCAATCCACATGTTTAGGTTAGAAAACATTTTAAACTAGTGGTACCATCATGTTCGTAGGTTGAACATTTAATATAAAAAGCTATAAAGTGCAAAAAAAAAAAAAAAAAAAAAAAAGGGGATATACATGATGGCTTGTTTGCATTTGGACAATAATTATAAAACCTTTGATTAGGCAATTTGTTGCTATCATAAAATCAGTAACATATGATAAGTGCAAGGAAAGCAACTTTTACCTAACTAACATGTCTCTTGAAGATAAGAAACATTAATGATACATCAACATCTCAAGTTAAAGATTTCCAAGATTTATTACTATTACTAAAAAAGAAATACTACGTTATCATTTTAAAAAGCGGTCATTGTTAACCCACATCATCTCATTAAAGATATATGTTTACTATTTCTTTAAAGAGTTCGAAGTGCGAAATCCGACGTTAAAATACATCAGATAAATTTTTTTTGTTTGATCTAATCATGGCATGATATTTGAGTCGTCTATGGAATAAATCTAATCATGGCATGACCATGACCTTCTAAAAGTGACTCCTTGAAATTTCGTGAAGTATATTTAATCGATACACTTGGATGATTTGTTTGATCTACCAAAATATCTCGTGTACCAAATGGATTGTTTATTTCAATGTGTGAAGTCTATTTATTTATCTATGTTCTCAAGTTTGATTTTGAAAAAAAAAAGAAGTAAAATAAGTGAAACTTAAAAGTTGTCGTGTTCGAGTTTTTTAAAGATAAAAATGAAATGTGTGAATGGATCCAGTAAGAAGAAAAATAAAAATAAGAAGAATAAGAAATGTTTTCAGCCACACATTTCAAATGAAGAAGGAGAATTTCATGGGAGATGCATCTCTTTTTGTAGGTGCATCTGAAATGTGCGGCTGTGGTTATTTCTCATCCTTCTCATGTTACTTTTATTTCTTATTTGATCCTTACTCAGTGAAATGTAAAAGGGGTGAAAGTTGGATGTTTTTGGTGTCAATACTTTCATCCCACATTTGGGATGAAAGTTAAGTAAACAAGTACAACCATTAAATAAATGACAAAAATACCCTTAATTTTATTTTAGTTCTTTTTTTCTTTAAGGGTATAATAGTAATTCTATAAACAACACACTTTTACTTTCTTTCTTCTTTTTACACTCAAGAACACAAAACTTTTTTTCTACTATCTTTCATTTACTACCTTATCTTTTACTTTTCTTTTCATTCCTTTACTTTGCACTCTAAATTTTTCTTGAGAACAGAGTGTTTCGTGGTAATATATGTTAGTTAAAATTTATATTTTTATAAAGCTGGAGTCGTTAGACTAATTATAAGCCCGTTTCAACGATTTTGGGCTTACGGAGACTTATAACTTATAAACGCTTCAATAAGCTTGTGTGACAAATAAAGCTTATTTTATAAGTTCAAGCCCCTGTAAGCTCCAAAAAACCTCGCGCCAAACACAACCGTAATGAGTTTGTCGGTCTCTCTAAACTGGGAAAAATAATATGCAGTCTTAAAATTAGACTATTTTAACTATATAAAAAGAAAATGTTTTTTCTTAAAACTTACAATTTAAAAGTGAGTAATGTGTTATGCAAAAAATAACTTTTTAGTTTTAATGTATGTAATCTTAATGGTTTTAAATCTCAATTTTTTGTTTAATATTCTACCATAAACAGTTGACTTATGTTTAAAAAACGCGAAAATTACTGCAGAGGCCTCTGCAGTAATGAGTTGCCTTTTTTAGGGCGGGTTTTTTTTTTTATTCCCAAAAAGGCCACATATTTCGCTGCAAATTAACCCAGAAATTCAAAACCAACACGTGTCAACATCTCGTATTTTTAGAATAAAAAAAAAAAAAAAAAACGTATTTCACATACCCTTTGCAGCGAAATACAATGCAAAGGGCCCCACCACTTACCTCACTTCTTTTTTGGGCCCACCCGAATATAAAAAAAATTAAATTTTCGTATTTCTTGTTTGCTTTGCAGCGAAATACCTTTTTTGGGACCCACTATTGTACCTCGTGTTTAGTTTGCAGCGAGATACAAATTAAATGAATTAAAAAAAAAAAAAAAAAACATGTAATTCACATGGATGTTGCAGCGAACAACAAAGCTTTCAACAAGTCCAAGTTACCTTTTTAACCCTAAACTTTTTAATATTTACAACTTTTTTATATAACAACTTTATTCGTCAAATATATAGCAAATATATAGCGAATTCGTTAATAAAAAAAATACCGTTGCGAAGAGCTCTAAATTACGAACAAAACGAGCCCAATATTGATATGCTTTTAACGTACGTACGATTTTATAAAAAATATTGAAGTTTAAAATAGAAAAATAAACTTACAAAAATTACCTTAAAATTACTAATATTTATAATTTTTTTATATAACAAACTTTATTCGTTAAATATTTAGTAAATATTTGGTAAATATTTGACGAATAAAGTTTGTTATATAAAAAAGTTAAGATAGTACGTATGGCACTGTCATTTTACTTCAGCCACGAACGCACGATAAAAAAAAATGTATTTCTATGCTGCATTGCAGCGAAATACAAGTTTCAAAAAAAGAATGTATGTAATTCTTCCATAAATTTATCCGAAATATGTTAAGTTTTTGTTAGGGTTATGTTTTGGTGTGTTGTTTGTAAGATTTTATGGTTTAGGTTTAGGGTTTAGGTTTATGGTTTAGGTTATATTTTTTTTTAAGCTTTTTAGGTTGTAAGAGCAATTACAATGGTAAATTGTAGTACGACAACATTTATATAATAATATTAAAAAAGAAGGAATTTATTACAGGATACGTAAATTACATTACATAGTAAATTGGAAATATTAAAAACACATAAACTGTTCTACCATCTTAAAAACCAAGGTGATTAAACCAACTATTTGAACGTTGCGTGTTGTGATCATCTATATGTTGAGAGGCATACTGCTGGGAATCGTATTGTTGAGACATGTTGAATGATGGTTGTGTGTGATTGTGATCATACGTTTGTGTAGCATTCCTGTTTTGATCATATTGTTGAGATGGGTATCCGTTTTGGTAGTAACTTTGAGACGCGTACTGGGTATGATCGAATGTTTGCGTGTACTGGTTTTGATCATACTGGTTTGTGGGGTATGTGTTTTGGCCATAGTCTTGGTAAGCGTACGAGTTTTGAGCATACGGTTGCTCATCCATTGCAAATTCTTGTTGCTTTTGTTTACCCTTGCGTACAGGCGGATCAGGGACGAATGATTTGTTGCAACGCCCACGAGTGTGCCCCACTTCATTGCACCTGCTACAATGTCTTGTAGTTGGTTCCTCACCTTGTGATGGTATACGGTTTGTATTTTTTGGACGACCTGGCTGAGGGTTGTTCATGTTTGGAGGAGTAACAGGATGTATATGGCTTGGATACTCCCATTCGTTAAAATTGCCAACAAATTGAATTGACTCTGCGTAGGTTGCTTGATATTTTTCCTTTTTGAACCAGTCCTGTACATATTGAACACAATTGGTTAGACCCAAAAACCTGCTAACAGCAATAACATGACCATAAGGTATCCCAGAAAGCTGCCATTTCCGACATTCACATTCATTGGTCATTAAGTTCACTTCACGGTTATATAGCCCATCAGAAACTTGATACTGAAATTGGTTAATTCCGTATACAACCCATCTGACGCTTTTTCTTTTTCTTTTTTCCACCTTATCTGCTGCCCAATCAGTGATTTCGTACTTCATTGTTGCTACAAAAAAAAACGTGAATATAAATGAGTTAATTAATTTATCATCAACTCACACGTTTAATATATACTTTATTTTGTAAGCAATAAATACCTGCAGCTTTGCGACGGTTAAAGTACCACTTCTGCACCATATCTCGGTACGTGTCGGTCAACATTGTGACTGGTAGGTTTCTGTACCTAACAGTACAAGAATTAAGAGACTCGACACTGTTGGATGTACAGTAATTGTAACGAGTACGTGGGCAATGCGCTCTAGACCAACGTGTAGGATCAGCCTCCATGAGTTTCTGGTACGCTTCTGGTTGAACAGACCAGAGTATGTTCATTTTTCTTTGCCACGCATCTGTTGTATACGCTTTGCATATGCCCCAGTATAGACCTTTAACTTTTTTATTTTTTAGTTTAAGGTTCATCATTAGATGACGGCAACATACACCATGAAACGCCGACGGAAACTCATTCCTTACTGATAAAGCTATCGAAGGATGCCTATCAGATATGATAACCATATTGGGGTTATCGCCTACACACTCTTTAAGTACTGACATCCACCACGACCATAAATCTCCAGTCTCTCCTCTACATATACCGTACGCAATTGGCACAATTTGGTTGTTTCCGTCCATACCTACAGCTTGGAAATTGGTACCCTTGTAAACACCCTTTAAATGCGCCGCGTCCACTATAAGTATTGGGCGAAGATGGTTCCGAAACGTGCGCAACTGAATATAAACAAATTTTAGAAGCAAACGTGTTGTCATGTATCTAAAAAAAATGTATTAATAAAAAAATAAAATAATGACAAGACTTACCGATGCACCAATTGCAATGAATAAAATTTCGAAAACTCCTGCATCGTTTGTCTTGATTCGTGTCACAGTCCCTGGGTTTTTTTTCTCTAAGTTGTAACAGTAATAGGGTAGCATCTCAAACGATTCAAATGGTGAACCTCTTAACGTTTTTAACCCATAATCCTTACCTCTCCATGCTTGTTTGTAAGATATAGATGTTTTATATTGTGCCAAGATATCTTTTTGTATATCTCTCGGTTTCAAATCGCGGCTACCATCTTCTAATTTACCTTTCATAATGTGGGCAATAACTTTTTTGTTTGCATTTCGGTGGTTAGGAAATGTTTGAGTTCTATCACACGTGTGAACATCATTCATCTTTGTAATTTGAAAAACATCTGAATTTTTCCAACGTTTTGCATTAATAAACCATGCACATTTTCCATGTTGAACGCATTTAATGCTATGCGTATTCGGATTACTTTTTTTGGAAACAAATTCAAAACCATCTTCTATTGATTTCAATCTATATTCCATGTCTAACGTACCCCTATCTAAAAAAAGCTCGTTGACTTTTACTCTATTTTCTTTATTATAAACCTCTGTAGAAATTGGTTTTGACTTGTAAAGTGGTGTTTCAGGAACTTGGGGGATATTTTTAAAACAATTTGTCCAATTATGGTGAATGGGTTGCGGTTGTTTATTTAAATCCAAATAACTATTAATTGGCTCATCTTCTTGTTTGTTATCCGAATTGAAAGCACATGATGACCCTGGTTTTGTGAAATTGGCCTCATGATTATAACCAGATTCATTGTTTAGAAAATCATCTTCTTGTTCGTTATACGAACTGAAAGCACATGATGACCCTGGTTTTGTGAAATTGGCCTCATGATTATAACCAGAGTCATTGTTTAGAAAATTATCTTCTTGTTCGTTATTCGAATTGAAAGCAAATGATGAGCCCTTTTTTGTGAAATTGGCCTCATGTTTATAACCAGAGTCATTGTTTAGAAAATCATTTTTTTCGTCATACATAAATGGAACATCACTATGTGAGCCAATGTGTTCATCTACTCTTGATGAAAAAAAGTTATAAAACTCGGGCATTTGCTGGGTTGTACTGAAAGATTTTGTTTCTTCCAAATTTTTTGTTTGTGAAACAAACAATTCTACATTTTCACTAGGAGACTGTAAAGCACATTCAACAAAAAAATTTACCTCGTTGTCATCAGTAATATCGAGTAGAGAGTCAAGTGAATGCAGTTTAACCTTTAGATTGACCTGGTCATTCTGGTTCAAATTAAACTTACTCATCACCATTTTAACTAACCCGGAATACGTTACATCATCATAAATTATGACACCACGATCTAAATCATGATAATGTAACATGCATTTTATTTTTTTTAAACTCATTTCAATTTTTTTAGTGTGAAGATGTGTATACACTTTAAGTTATTGATGTGTTATATATAGGCGGCTTAGTAAGCGTGTGTTTTTATAAAGTTACTGTGTTGATTATCATATTTCGTGTAGAATTATATGTGATACAAAAAATTTCATTTACTAGTCACATCACTGATACTTTAATGTCATATTTCGTGTCAAATTTTATGTGTTCTAGAAAATTTCAGTTACTTGTCACATCAGTGGTCACATTTGTCACATCAGTGGTCACATCACTGGTCACATCTTGTCATATTTCGTGTAGATTTTTATGTGTAATATCGAGTAGAGAGTCAAGTGAATGCAGTTTAACCTTTAGATTGACCTGGTCATTCTGGTTCAAATTAAACTTACTCATCACCATTTTAACTAACCCGGAATACGTTACATCATCATAAATTATGACACCACGATCTAAATCATGATAATGTAACATGCATTTTATTTTTTTTAAACTCATTTCAATTTTTTTTAGTGTGAAGATGTGTATACACTTTAAGTTGTTGATGTGTTATATATAGTTGGCTTAGTAAGCGTGTGTTTATATAAAGTTACTGTGTTGATTATCATATTTCGTGTAGAATTATATGTGATACAAAAAATTTCATTTACTAGTCGCATCACTGATACTTTAATGTCATATTTCGTGTCAAATTTTATGTGTTCCAGAAAATTTCAGTTACTTGTCACATCAGTGGTCACATTTGTCACATCAGTGGTCACATCACTGGTCACATCTTGTCATATTTCGTGTAGATTTTTATGTGTAAAAAAAAAATCCGTGTCTAGTCAAATCACTTTTGGGTAACTGTGTGACTGTGTGTCATATTTCGTGTAAAATTGTATTGTGTTACTGACATTGATGTGTATATATATATGTGTATGTGTGTGTCATCCACAACATCCGTCGGCTAAACAAACACTTACCACATTATAATAAATAGCAACAAACATAATTCCAACAAACATACTAATGGCTGAATCTTTCAAGAAATTCAAATGTATGCTACATTTCAATGATGTTGAGAGTGGTGTGATTATGTACACCGACATGACATACTCATTGTTGGTTGAAATGTTGGTTAACAAATTCGAGTTGAATCCTAATATACAACTCAGTTTGTTATGTAAGCTAAGTCCACCGGATACTATGGTGGCGCTTAACAACGACGATGATGTTTGTTTATTTGTTACGTGTGCTTATGAATCCCCTAATTCTATTGCACATGTGTACATTTATGAACACGTAGTAACCCAAGCTACTATTGGTGAAACACGGATAATACCCGGTCCAGCCGGTATTCTTCAGGCGGTGCGGCTCCGAAAATCGAGAGACATTGCAGACATTGGCCCTTCATCTGTAATGCCAACACAAGAATATGTCAGAAAAATAATGGAGGATGCGTCTAAAGATGATCATTTTACGCGTGGCCCATGGCTAAGCGCCCTTGCATATTGTGATGCTTTTGGGATCGAGGTAGAGGGATGTCTAGGTGATATTGAGAAATTTATTAAAAAAGGGAAGGTTGAACTTGTTGTTGCTGTTTTCAAGAGTTGTTCAAAAAATATTCTTGGTGATTTAACAGTCACACTCAAGGATCCATCGGGAACAATGTCTGGTACAATCCATCACAAAGTCCTTGCTGAGGAAAAGGGTTATGTAAAGCTTATCAACGTCGGTGCTGTTTTGATACTAAAGAATGTGTCAGTGTTTACACCAAAACCACATAACCATTACCTAAACATCACTTTGAAAAACATGGAGGGGGTCATCGAGAAAGATACCGTTTTTTAATTAATAAGTATGTAGTAAATGTTTGAGTGATGTTGTAATTTAACTTTTGTTATGATATTTTATGTAATAAAATTTTTACTATTTTGTCGTCTAATTAACCCGTGGTTTTGCTTAACTCGTATACAAAAAATTAATTACCAACGCTATAACTTGATATTCACAATATATATATACAAACCCCAGTGTACCGGTACAAAATATAAACAATATTAAAGTTTAGCTACCTAATCATATCCACAGTCTGTCGTATCCTCGCATCGGGTAGCATAGATATGATGAGCCATCGTGTATCTAAAAGCTTTAAAAAACTCTGAAACATTAGGAATATGTGGAATCGGGATAGTTCCTTTACAAAATTGTGAGATAAGCCAACATGTTATCACACCACAATCCATCCCATTTTGTTGTTGAGGTGTCAAGTATTCTTGTTGTTAATAGTTGTGTACATATCAGCTATATGGATATGCACCCAAAGTATGTAATGATACCTCGCATTCTTACATTCTAGGAACAAACTAAAAAATGACAGTGCCATACGTACTATCTTAACTTTTTTATATAACAAACTTTATTCGTCAAATATTTACCAAATATTTACTAAATATTTAACGAATAAAGTTTGTTATATAAAAAAATTATAAATATTAGTAATTTTAAGGTAATTTTTGTAAGTTTATTTTTCTATTTTAAACTTCAATATTTTTTATAAAATCGTACGTACGTTAAAAGCATATCAATATTGGGCTCGTTTTGTTCGTAATTTAGAGCTCTTCGCAACGGTATTTTTTTTATTAACGAATTCGCTATATATTTGCTATATATTTGACGAATAAAGTTGTTATATAAAAAAGTTGTAAATATTAAAAAGTTTAGGGTTGAAAAGGTAACTTGGACTTGTTGAAAGCTTTGTTGTTCGCTGCAACATCCATGTGAATTACATGTTTTTTTTTTTTTTTTTTTTTTTTTTTTTTTTTTTTTTTTTTTAATTCATTTAATTTGTATCTTGCTGCAAACTAAACACGAGGTACAATAGTGGGTCCCAAAAAAGGTATTTCGCTGCAAAGCAAACAAGAAATACGAAAATTTAATTTTTTTTATATTCGGGTGGGCCCAAAAAAGAAGTGAGGTAAGTGGTGGGGCCCTTTGCATTGCATTTCGCTGCAAAGGGTATGTGAAATACGTTTTTTTTTTTTTTTTTTTTTTTTTTTTTTTTTTTTTTTTTTAAAAATACGAGATGTTGACACGTGTTGGTTTTGAATTTCTGGGTTAATTTGCAGCGAAATATGTGGCCTTTTTGGGAATAAAAAAAAAACCCGCCCTAAAAAAGGCAACTCATTACTGCAGAGACCTCTGCAGTAATTTTCGCTTAAAAAACGTTAACATATGTTGCTGGAAGTCTTGATCATACGCAATTAAAAAAAAAAAAAAATCTTCTTTCATTTTTAATTTCATTATATTTTATACATTCTTTTATACATTTTAAAAGTTGTTCTTTTACTTGAATTATCGTAGATTACAACATTTTTCAATTAAATTTTGATTATTTTACATTGTATGTATAAACGTCATAATAAACATTTAACCGAATTATCGCGAATATTTTTATTTGCCGCTATAAAATCCCGTTGCTGATCAAACTCTTAAAGATGCATATCTACGTATTTTCGCCTTGGAGTTGGATAAAGAGATTAAGGTAGCTGCAAAGTTAAATCAGAGAGATGGTTTAGGTCCATATCGAAGATTGCCTCGTGGAGGGATAGAAGAAGATTAAATGATGGAGATGCGTTTTGCTATCTCTTCGATTATATTGTTTCCGGTTCCTGACAAATGGGTATGGACGTTGGAGGGCTTACAGTCATTCACAGTTGGATCTGCCTTCATGTATATAGATAAGAAGTTAATGATCTCTGGTGGTGACCCTATGCGATGATGCAAAGTTTTTCCTCAAAAGATAAATATTTTCGTGTAGGATTTCATTAGATAAACTTCTTACGCGTATAAATCTGGATGTTCGTGGGTTTGATGTGCCATCAATACTTTGCCTAATATGTGGTGAAGTTGCTGAAAATGCGAATCACTTGTTCTTTCAATGCTCGTTCGTCGAACAAGTTTATGGCTGGAATGGTTTATGAATCTTCGGTTAAAGAGGTTTCAATTGGTTATTTTGGAGGCCTCCTTTTTTTGGCTATGATGGCACGTGTAGGCTCATAGGAACGCTTGTGTTTTTCAAGTAGTTCGCCGAGGCAAAAAGTCTTATTTGATAACTTGTTTAGATGACGTTTATTTGTAATAGTAGTAGATGTAGTTTTAAGCATTTTAGTTGGGTCAGGTGGCTTCAAAATCCGTCTCTTGTTACTTCTACTATGTAATTGTTTTGTTATCTAGATCCTTACTAGTTTAATAAAATTTCGCCGTTAAAAAAAAATCCCATTACCATACATGATTACATGTATAGTGTTTATATATGTACACAAAAGTTTACTGGCTAAATGAGTATATCAGGAGACAAATAGCCTTCGTATGACTTCGAAGTGTAACCATATTTTGATCATTTTTTTTATCTTATTACTGTCACCGTCCCAAAATAAATGTCTACCTGGCTTGAAGATACTCAAATTTAAGGACAACTCGCTCATTACACCGTTCACCAATAAATTATCATCTCTCCTCGTTAAAGTCTCCTTTAATTTGTTGAAGTTAACAGTGAACGCTATTTTAGGCAATTTAAAATATAAACTTATTTTGAGAGTTTTTGGTAATTCACTACAAAAAAATAGTTCATTCTCCGCACTTTTAATTTCACACTTTTCAAAAGTGTGTAAAATTTTATTAGTTTATTAACACTTAATGATATGTAAAAATTGGTTACATTAATAAGTGTGGAAAAAATTGCAAAACAATAGATTTTTCACACTTATAGTTGTATCAAAAAAAAAGTTTACACTTTTAAGTGTGAAGAATTATAAGATTTTTCACACTTCTAAATATCGAGGTTATTTGTAACACCCAAATTCTCCACACTTTGAGGAAGTGCGGAGAATTTGAGGCTCCACACTTTGAAGAATTGTGAATGAATTTGGGCACACACCTATAAGTGTGGACATTTTATAGATTTCTCCACACTTAAAAGTGTAAATTTTTATTTTGAGAATTGCATATATATCATTTCAAAAGATCATAATTGCGTATATATCTGACTTAAACTTATAATTGCGTATATATCCTCTTTAAAGTTTAAAAATTTCATATATATCCTAATAATTATTTTTATCTCTTTAAAGCCTAAAACAATTATCATATTTATATTCCAAATATAAAAGGTCAATTTTACCCTTGTCTATAACATCATAGATATCACTTTACTCCGTCAGATCCTTCATCATGTAACAGTGCCCATAAATTTTAACATAACAATTAGGGATGGCAACGGGGCTGAGAATGTCAGGGATTGTATTTCCCATCCCCATCCCCGTTTTCCACTCTCAATCCCCATCCCCATTGGGGAATTGCTTTACATCCCCATCCCCGTCCCCAATGGAGATCGGGGATCGCCGCGGAGATTCGGGAATTTTTCACAATAACATAAAATTCCACTAACTTGTCGAAAATATAAAGAATTTTGACTAAAAAGTGTCTCAACAAACGTACATCGCACATAGTTAGATTAATTACAATTTTAATTCAACTTTAAAAGCATCCTAAACATTGTAACATCACATATACTCGTAATATAAAAACAATATCTATCATATGTGTGTATATTGGCAAAATAGTTAAGTAACATGTAGGTGGTGTTTATACTACTAATTCTAAAAGTGCTTGATCCTATAAATATCACATATGCATATAAATATACATGTGACTCATAAACATATATACATATACATATACAAGTGAATCGAGTATGGATATAACATAAAAATATAAAATACTTGTACATTATAAAGATCGGGGTCGGGGTCGGGGCCGGGTTTGGGGATTTACGTTATCCCCATCCCCGGTCAACTCGAGGATTCCCCAGTTAAACCTGGTTTGGGGATCAGGTTCCCATTGGGTACGGA
Source organism: Artemisia tridentata subsp. tridentata (assembly GCA_021014915.2). NCBI lineage: Eukaryota > Viridiplantae > Streptophyta > Magnoliopsida > Asterales > Asteraceae > Artemisia > Artemisia tridentata. The sequence goes on from CP139507.1 coordinate 306,605,404, forward strand.
TTTTTTTGCCATCCCTACACATGTATGCCATTGTATATTAGTTACCACTGATATGATGCACTTGTCTATTCATCTTCACTTGTCTAGAATCTTAAAAATTTATCAAATGATGCACTGATATGAGGAAAATATCTTAGGGGCCGCTTGGTTCAAAGGGTGAGGAATGCAAAGGGAATGCAATGCAATGCATTCCCTTTCCTCCCAAATTGTTGGGTAATGCCCCATTACCCACTAGTGGGTAATGGGCCATTGCATTCCCTTAAATCAACCATCATTAATAATTATATACACATTACCCACCCCCACTATCCCCCAACCAAGCACCCCCTAGTATCTTACGCATCCCACAAAACAAAAAAAAAAGTAGTGCCATTATCAAAACTTGTATATGTTTATGCAATTAATTACAGAAAGCCAACAAACTTCTGGAACTAATTCATGTGGTTATCCAGATTTTACTAAACCCAACACAACTGCGTGTAATTGTTGTCGATCTTATTACGTATATTGGAACAATCTTACTTCTTTAACAAAAAGATCATGAAGTCCACTCACTACACCAAAACAAAGGATTTGGGACAAGCCAAAAATTTGGGTCGACATTCTCGTCCCAAATTATGGCCATGACCAACACTTTTTTCAATAAAAAAGGCAGTCAAAGGAGTCTTTCAACTTGAATAAAATGGGACGACACGCCTCAACAAAAATAGATGGAATTGGGCCTAAAAAAGCCATTCTGGTTCGTTATCTATATATCTGATTTTTGACATTTTAAAGCCTTCTAAATAAAATTTCCCAAAAAATAAAACATCTCGCCAAACAAAATAGGACGACAATGTCGTCCTATTCTGCGAGTATTTTTTTAGTTTTTTGGTTTTTTTTTTAATTTAAAAACTTTGTTTTTGAATGTCATCCCATTTTGTTTTTTAAAAACATTTTCGTATTTAATTGAAAGCTGTGAAGAAAGTTAAAAAAAAAGGAAAAAACATTTGGGACGAGAATCTCGTCCCAAATTTGCAAATACATGTCGACCAATTTTGTAATTTAAGAGTTGACTGGGTGGTGAGTCCCATATAAAATGTCGTCCCAAATTTTTTTAGGACAAGAAAAAAGGTACTAGCAGAATGGGACGGGGTGTTGTCCCATTCTGCGTTTGGGTCGACCTCCTTTGAGGATTTGGGACGAGATTATCGTACCATATGGCTTCTATTTTTGTAGTGACTTGAATGAATATGAATACCCCAAATGTTTTTTTATTGTTGAACAAGGGTATATAAGTGACGTACTATGTTTAAATTATATTTATCATATATTTTTAGGATTGTAAATACATAAAAATAGTTATTTGGGTACATATGACAATTATACGGTTTAACAAGGATATATACGTAATTATAAGTTTAAGTTGGATATTTACGCAATTATGAGTTTTTAGAGGGATGTATATGCAATTCCCCTCTTTTTTTTTACACAACTATAAGTGTGACAAATTTATTGTTTTATAATTTTTTTCCCAATTATTAATGTAACAAATTTTTACACATTATTAAGTGTTAATAAATTTATAAAATTTTACACACTTTTAGAAGCGTGGAGAAAAAAGTGTAGAGATTGAACCAATTTTTTGTAGTGTACTTTAAAAACTTAATTAACATAATGAGTATTTTCAAAAATAATTAATTTATAATAATTTTCTTTTTTCTTTTCTCTTTTCTCATAAATAAACAAATTACGAGTGGGAATAGATAAACCCTAGTGCCTTCTTCCTCATGCACGACGTCTCTGTAACATTGACTACACTCTAACATGATCAACATCCACTCATCCACTGCTCATCGTGACTTATAATCTGAGATCTACTCCACTACTAAACCATCGTCGATTTCACGTCACCCTTCTTCTTCTACTTTATCAGGTTCGATCGCACCATATTTTTAAATAAATATCGCCCATTCTAGCTCCAGTTCACTTTTAAATACCTTTTTTGATGATCAACTGTATCTATATACCTTGTTTAAACAAGTTTTTACAGGTTTAGTTGGTAAGCCTTCTACTTGTTGTTCATAACAGGTAAAAGAATTTTGTGACAATAGCATCAAAATGTGTTATACTATTATGTCATTGGAGTGGTAATATATGTGATGGACCAGAAGGTGTATCGTATGATAAGCCACCGAGTAAGGCTATCAAGGTTCACCACGAAATAAAATTCAATGAAGTTATAAACCAAATCCATGTTGCGACATCTATCGATGAACAAAAAAATTGTATCAAAGTAGTTTGTAGATATCCTTCTGGTTTTGGAAAAATGATGAAATATATTCTACTCCCGATTACGGATAATGATGATATCGAGATAATGTTTCATATACTTTATCTCTATCAAGAACTAAGTAACATTCATATATACTTAGAGGTTGAAACACAACACCGCAAGAAGAAAGCACACGGGTATATCTTTCTTACTTCTTTTTTAGTCCTAAATTTCTAATTGTTTAGCTTATATGGATATTGTTTATCATACTCCTTGCAGAACTCAACCATCAAGTTTGATAGAGAAGGATGCTTCATTGTCTAGCGGGATATCAAAAGAAACGACCAACGAGTTTTTTTCCTACTGATGTCGTTAATGAGGATTTTAACAACCACATGAAGATATCACACATGTATATTCTGTTAGAATTTAATAATCATGACTAGTTCATATATTAAACAAGTAATCATCATACACATGCGGAAGCGTATGATCTATTTTAACACATAAGAATTAACAGAATATTAAAGTGAACGTACTTTTGATTCTAGCAAAACAAGAATCAAGCTTCAAATCTTCTTCAATCTTTATCAAGAATGGATTAACGAGTTACCCCTTACCGTTTTGTAACTCAATCCAAGATATTAACTATAGTGAGTTAATACCACGATCTTGTACACACGTACTATAACCGAATTAATGCTTATGCTGGTAATTTAAACACAAAATAAACCAAACAATTTTGTTTATGAAAAACCAAAGTTGATCGACCCTTTTTAGGGTTTAGTTTGATCGATCCAAGCAAGAAAGAAGAAGAGAAAAGGTTTAGGGTTATAGCAAGTGCACAAGAATTAATGAATCAATAACCCTAGGTCTTGTATATATAGCATGACAATCTTGGAGAACAAGTTGGCATGGGATTGGGTTACCCAAGCCCATAGCCGATCGGCCTATGGAATCCATAGAGATTCCGGAAGCTTCTTGTTCCTCTAATTTCATCTATAGTCCTTCTCTTATTCTCTAACGGTCGTTAGTCAATTGTCGTTAACTACTTAACGTTTGTTAGTCGTTATTTTGTGTTTTAATAATTAAATACATAACGGTTTATATATTAATTATTATCCATTAATTCTTCATACGTAAAGTGTGCAATCCCATGGTCTCGAGTTCGATTCTAGACATACACATATTAATATTTGTCCATCAAAACTAACAGCTCCCACTTGGATATCTATTAATAGTGTAATGACATTGGTTAGCGTCTATCAACACGCCAATGCCCCTAGTACAACTCGAGAGTGGTCTCCTGGAAAAACCATTTCGATGATTCATCATCATACTTATCATTTTGTTACTAATACTACGTTAATAAAGATATGGATCTTAGTCATTCTTTAATTAACTATTCTGTTTCTCGTTGTTTATGATTGAGCAAGATTACCAAATCGTCTGAACATATTTCAGAGAGATCTTGGGCGTAGCCACGCAAACATCTTGTCAACCCTACGAGGGCCCAACAGTATTAAACTTCAAAACAAATTTGAATGAACAAATTCTCTTTTGACTACGAGCCTAACCCATGAACTTTGCAACATTCCTGAAAACAATCCTTATGGCTACCAGTAACGTATAGCGGTAAATTACTTTACAGAAATGCACTACATCCATGACAGTTATCTGGTATCTCAAGTCCGAGGATAACTATATTCATGATTTACTTGATGACAAGATCCATAGAGTAAACTCATGAAGTTGGGATAAGTCCTATATTTAATTCATTGAATATCATGTGAAATTGGCATGTCAACGCATCAATATACTTTCAAGTATATTCTACCAATACTCAGATTTATCTTAATTTAATGATATTCCCATATCATTAATTGACAACAGACAATTTAGAATAACATAAGTTATTCACGGATTTAAAACATGCAAATATAGGATACAATCTATTATTAATGAAAACAAACGTACCAAGTACTTTAATTCATTGTAAATAATAATTGCTTAACATCCCTTATCCAAATACTAAATAGATCAATGCATGATAATTCTAGTTAATGAATTATGCCTCAAGTCATGTCAATCATACTTGTTGACAAGACATAAATCAACTAATTTTGATCTATTAGAATTTTGAGAATACTTATTTCAAGAATTCAATTAGTGAAGTTCTTGTATGTGTGCATTCAACTATCTTGATATTGCCACATAATATATTTCATAAAATGTGTGACATTTTCAACCACCAATTTATGACAATTATACTATCAAACATTTTATAGTTTAAACAATTCTAATTCTTTAATGTATAATACAACTATGCTCTTAGTTAAGCATAACTAGTACACATGGCCATTAACAAGGAAGAAATCCTACCATGACTAGTATTGAGTGTCATCTTAATTTCATTAGCGTCATTGTATGCAAACAACAATATGCTCTTTAAAATTCCGTAAACTTTAATATCCATTGTGTAATGTTTGATGCCTTCCAGTCTTTTAAGATTTGTCGGCTATAACGATTACGCAACAATTTGCCATATAGTTCATACATAGAATTTATGAGCAATTCCAGGCTGAGGATGTAATTCTATATCCAACCATATTCATTACACTTAGTTATCTAATAACTTTCTATTAGATATCAATGTTGTCAAATCATCTTTCATCCATGCATGATACAACAAATAACATGATGTTCATGAAAAATTCTTGTGTCAAACTTAGATTTCATTCATGTTATATCTTTTCAAAGATATGTTTCCATTTAAACTTTCTAATAGTATATCATGTTCTATTAGAATCAATTATTTTACCGTTTATGTTTATAACAATAAACATATATTCCAAGGTTGTATGCTTATTTTCTAAAACTTCAAGTGGAGTTTCATTCCAAACTAAGACTTAACATTTAACGTATATGGAATGTTACTTCCTATATGTTATACAACATACATGAAATAAGAAAATAAATATAACACTCCCACTAGCTTTCAGGAATACTAAGGAATTATCTTATTTTAATTATAAATCAAAACTTGAATTTAATAATTAAACATAAGTATATCTCCTAGATGCATGCATTAATCCATTCATGAATTATTGCACTTTGTATACTTTCAAAGATTATTTGAATTTAAATACTCCTTTTGATTACTTATCGTCCTCGTACAAGTAATTACTCAAGAAAGAGTTTTGATATTCCATTGTCAATTTCATATTAATGAAACTAAGGATGACAATCATAATCTTTATACATTTAATGTGCCTAGAAAGAATGTTCAATCACAGTTAATTACTTAAGTGTGATTAATAATCTTGTCATGTACATTAAATATGTTTACAAAATTGTCCATATGATTTCTACACAAAGATTTAAACCTCTAGGATTTTTATTCCCTTTGAAGAAACTCATCTTCATTTTATAGTCTAACTATAGAGTTTAAGATAAACTAAGTTTCCAAAAACTAATTATCTTTATGGACTGCATCTTATCATTCATAGTATGAGTAATTTGCCAAATTCAATATTTGCAATTCATCTTAATGATCTACAGGTTTACCATAGTCTTGTAACTCGTAATCCTCAACATATTATTCAAATATTTTGAGATATCCTTGTGGATCTATGAATGAGAATTCTATTATCTTGAGATTTAACATTAACATGTTTAATCCTCATCATGACATTCACTAGTGTATTTTTAGAAGATTATGCATCTTGTAATTTTATCTTTTCAAGATAAAAACTCCCACTTGCCTTTTTTAATTTATAGACTATCTATAAATACTTAGCAAGTAGAGCAACACTAAATTGTTTTCTTTTGGGACATTACAAATACATATTGACAGTTCCTTACATTAGTTTATTAATTTTCTACTTCATAAGTTGTTTAACAAATTAAGAACTTCAATTTTAATACTTAATGTGATTCATCACATTCCATAATAAATGGTGTCTTATTAATCTTCTAGGTTGGAGTCTTATTGAGTATATACAACCCATACTCAATTTTCTAACCTTGATAACTTTTGGAAGAAAGAAAGTTATAGTTATCTTTAATCAAACGATACCAATAGAGTTTGATTCTCCTAACTGAACACACCACTAACTTGAGGTATTTCATTAGAACTAATATTGTGAGACAATCAAACAATATGTAAGATAAACTCATACTCCTTCTGGCTTACCTATTTCCAACTAAGACAACTTAATGGTGAAATAGATTTTCCAAACCAATTGCATGCTTTATAACGCAAGTACTTGTTAACTAAGTCAATTCTTGTCCATGTCTCAACAAGAAGACATAAAGTGTTATAATCCCACTATACGTTATAAATCATTGATCAACTCAATGACTTCTTGTATATGTCTTAATAAAGAAGACATAACAAGTTAACGTCTTACTTTATATTATAATAAGTCTTGTAACAATTTAAAAGACTTCATATTTATAGCTTTACAATAAAGTATAAACATGTATAACTAAAGTAATCATGAACACCACAATTTGGTTTCAATAGTAATTTCAAGTTAATTTATTACTTATTTATTTATGACATTCCAAGAATACATAAATATTCAAATTTTAAGTAGTATTGGATTACTTCATTTATTCACTACAACAAAAGTGGCTTTTTAGGACCCTTTGTGTGGGACGCTATGATAATGGAGTCCTAAAAAACTGTTTAATAGGACATATGAGCATTTAGGGTCCTTTTTAAATATTTGCTACTTAGGCAATGTCCTAAAAAGTTATATAATAGGATGGTCGATGATTTGGGGTCCTATTATCATATACCTTAATAGGACGCTTAAAATATGGATCCTAATAAATTACTTTATAAGACATTTAGTTGTTGGTGTCCCATTATGTGATAGTGTAATACGACACTTGATCACTAGATGTCCTATTATCATATACCTTAATAGGACGCTTAAAATATGGATCCTAATAAATTACTTTATAAGACATTTATTTGTTGGTGTCCCATTATGTGATAGTGTAATACGACACTTGATCACTAGATGTCCTATTATGACATAACCTTAATAGGACGCTTAAAATATGGATCCTAATAAATTACTTTATAAGACATTTAGTTGTTGGTGTCCCATTATGTGATAGTGTAATACGACACTTGATCACTAGATGTCCTATTATGACATAACCTAATAAGACATAATAGGACACTTGAGTTTTGAGTCATAAGACATCAGTTAGTTAAAACGCTTATTCACAAAAAGTTTTATTATAGCAAAATTTAATAGGACCTTTGACACGTGGGTATTATAACGTTAACCTTTATAGGACGCTTATGTACAATGGTTTTATTATTGTACACCATAATAGGACATTTCATTTTTGAGTCATATAACATCATTTTTTTAAAACGATTATTTGCAAAAGTTTTATTATAACAAAACTTAATAGGACCCTAAAAGGATGCATATTCATTATGGTTTTATTACAATACACCATAATAGGACACTTGATACATAAGTCATAAAACATTAATTATTTAGAACGCTTATTCGCAAATGTATTATTAAAACATAAGTTAATATGACAGTTGATACTTGGGTACCATAGATTGATACACCATCATAGGACACTTGATATTTGAGTCATAAAACATCGGTTTTATGGAACGCTTATTCGCAAACGTTTTTTATTATAAGAAAAGTTAATAGGACCCTTGACAATAGCGTCTTATAACGTTAACCTTTATAGAACGCTTATTCATAATGGTTTTTTTATGATACACCATAATATGGCACATCTTTTTAGAGTCGTAAAACATCCGCTTTTTATAACGCTTATTCAGTTTTATAGAACGCTTAGTTGCAAAAGTTTTATTTTAACAAAAATTAATAGGACCCTTGACACCTGTGTCTTTTAACATTAACCTTTATAGTACGCTTATTTGTTGTGGTTTTATTATCATACGCCATAATAGAACACTCCTTATTATGTGATAGTGTAATACGACATTGCATCTGGTGCAAGAACGTATGATGTGCAATACATATGACTTACTTAGGTGTGTACTATAAACTCATACACTTAAAAATGCATATCAGGTGACTAATGCTTTTCATAACATGATGCTCAAGTTCAAGATTAAAAATAAAAAATAGATCCGACTCAGGCTAATGACACACAAAAGCCCTACTGGTATAAGTAAAATCTCAGAATAATAATATCATTCAGCTTTTAAATCGGCCAAGCTGGTACATTCAAGGATTTGATAAGTGAGAACATAAGCTTTCAACCAACAATTTGAGCAGAAATCTCTTGATAGAAAAAACACTTAAACTTGCTAAAGTAAAAAGAAACATACGAACTACTATCAAACTACACCATACTTTTCAGACTCCTGAGAATACAAGTTCAAAACTGCATACTGAATCAAAACAAGTAAAAGAGAGACGAGCTTATCGCCTCTTCGACACACCAACAGTCTTTCCCCTTGTGACCAGTGGTCTTTGTATGCTGTCCACGAACTCGGAGACCCCAATAGTGACGAAGCCCACGGTGACTCCTGTTAATAGACCAATACAAAGAAACCTTAATGCCAACATAAATATATCAAGATGAAATTAAGCAATAAAATAAGAAGTTAAATTAAGCTATAAAAAATAAATAAAAATACAAGTAACAAGATTAGCAACAATCATACAAAGCCTTAAAAGCACTAAACCAGAAATTGAATAATAAAGCCACAGGAAAATTCACAAATTAAATCAAAGTACTTATCAGCTTAAGCATATGCTGACCAGACAATAAACCTTTTTCAAAAGCTCCTAGAGAGCTTAATACTTAACCAAATTCAAATCCAAAAGCTGCTATGGAAAGCTTATCACCTCAGGAATGTTTTACCTCCAAGAAATCACTAGCTTATGTGTCTACTCTCTATTGTGCAAGCTTGTGAAATAGGCTTAACAACTGTGATACAGGGGAACTATTCAGCAAACACTCAATTTCAAAAGCACTTTCAAAGGTTTAAATCAATTCCAAATTTCAAAATTCTTTTTGCAACTTGAAAACAACCTGGAATAATTTTCAAAACAACTTTCCAATTGTATTTTGAATAAAAAATGAGGCCTGTGCACCTCTTTGAAATCCTGACCAAAACAGACAATAAGAAACTTTTTGACTTTTTGATTTTTGAACAAATGTTGACTAAATCCAAATTATACTACTCCTAAGTGCTTATACTAGTTATATTAAGCTGTAATTGAACTAATTTAAGCTAAGTTAACTAGATTTGAACCTATAAATCTAATATGGCCTACTGAATCAAATTACTAAGCTGATTATGAGAGATCAAAGATGATTTTGACTTTCTGCTTATATTACCAACCCAACTGACTTTAACTAACCTATATTACCTTAACTATTTATGTTTATGCAGATTCCAAAACTTATCAAGCAAACTAACCTATAAATTTAGCGCAAACCAAACACCCCTTTTACCACTGACTTACACTAACTCAACCTTAATCATTCCACAAACATCAACCATAATCACCCAACTCAGTCCCATATGATCAAACAACCTCAGTTAAATAGCAAACAACAACAACAACTCAGCAAATTCAGAACTCAGATTGAATCAAATCACCACAGTCAAATCCAATATTCAAATATATGATTCAATAATGAACAACAAGCATCAAATCATATCAAATATAACTAATGAACATCAAAATAAGTAGAAACATGCAAATTATCAGATCTATTCTAGTAATTGAGTGGAACCATAAAAATAGTGATGAGGGTGTGTAGTTATTATGTTGTTTTAAAAATCATATATCATATATTGTGTCATATAAGAAGAATATATAATAAAGTTAAATCTATTGTAAATCATGTTCACTTTTTGTAGTTCGGATTGTAAGCAAAAGAAAGCGAGGACCAACACGTATGGCAAAAGTTTGGGCCCAAGAAAAAGGGGATAGAATTCCTATTTTAGTTAATGAACACGGACAACCTATTAACGACAAAAGTAGTCATCTGACTCATTTCATGGGAACCCTTTCAAGGAGTGGAAAGTATTGTCCGATTTATAAACCATGGAATAAAGTTAAGGTGGAAAAAAAAAGCTTTGCTTGAACTCTTAAAGGTACACAATGTTAATTTTTTATGTTAATGAATAAAGTATTTGTTTTCTAATGTGAGCTATTACATTTTTTAGACAAAATTTGATATTCCGGAAGCTGGAGAAAAATGGATATTGCAATCATTTGGGCGGAAGGTGAAGAACTGGAGGGCAAGAGTTAAGGAACTCTACCATGATCCGTCTTTGTCAGTTAAGCAACAAATACGCTCTAGGCCAAAGCAAGTGCAAAAAAAACAATGGAAGAAGCTTGTGAAGTATTGGAATGAAGAAAACACTAAGGTTTGTATCTTATGAATTTCACCTGAGTTATCAAATTGTTTCAGCGAGTTTGATATTGTTTTTATGAATCTCACCAGAGTTATCAAATTGTTTTGCTATAGTAAAGTATCTATATTTGCTGCAGAGTTTAAGTGAAAAAAACAAGGCGAATCGGGCAAAAAAGAAGATGATCCAAAGAACCGGTAAAAAAAGTTATGCTCGCAAAAGGGAAGAGTTAAAGGTAACTGTCAGTGGGATTGTTAATGTATCCTGTCGATATCCACTGTTAATATTCATTTTCTTTTTATTCATACAGATATCTTTGGGACATGATCCAACTCGATTGGATCTTTTTAGTGCATGCTTCTCCATAGATGGAAATACCAAAAATGATGACACTGCAAATGCGATTGTAAGTAATATGCTTTTATGTTTGGAATAGTGTATTAATAGCAGAAGTTAAACACAATATGCTTTTTTTCGTAATACATGCCTTTCCTATATGTTGTTCATGTTGATATAAAATGCAGGATGAAATGAAACGACTTAGTGATAATCTGCCCGAGGGTTCGATTGATAAGCCTGGACCAGATGATATTTTTTCTACAGTTATGGGTAAAGATCGAAATGGTGATGCAGGCATGTATGGTCTAGGTGTTCGTGCTTCTGAAGTTTGGGGTGTAATACCAAGTCATTCAGCATGTCATAGAGAAAACAACGAATTGAAGTCTAGATGTGGAGAACTTACTAGTGAAAATGAACAGTTACGAGCCGAGTTATCAGAGATGAAAGGGTCGACGGATAGTTCCATTGTTCCAACTCTTACATCACAACATTCTCCTGTTGTAACCAATGAACCTCCACGTTTACGGGTATGTTTCTATTATAAATCGTTGCTTTTCCATCCTCGTACAAGTTTTAACTTTAAAAACCTGTTTTTAGTTATTAAATTCCAAGCAGTCCATTATAAAAGGGGTGTTTGGTTCATGCTGACTTTTTGAGTCAAAGTAGGTTTTGTTCACAAGTTGGATTTGATTTAGCTCTTATATGTCATTTATAGTTATTTTAAGTTGATCTCATTCTGAACTAGGTAGTATTTAAGGTTTCGCATCAGTCGGTAATTGTTGAAGTTTAGTAGCACTAAATTGGTATCTATAGACCTTAGGTGTTTTTGTTAGTTATTTTCGCTCTAAGTTAGTTTAGTTCGCATGTTTTCACTTCTGGTTCAAGGTTTTTAGGTCCTTAATTTGTTTCTACCCTTTTTCACCCGTCACCATAACTGCTTCAGCAGCTCCTTAGCATAGCCTTTCATTAACCAATTTTTCTAGCTTAAAATCATTTCCAAATTCTTTAAAAAATGTTTTTATATAATCTTTGGTAGCTCATCCTTTATTACTTTAAGCTTTTAAGTTTTAGTTTCATAATTTACTTGCTTTAATTTTAGCTTAGACTTGCCCATTTGGACTGGTTGTGGTCTGCATAGTTTATCTGTCCTAGCTCCCTTTTCCTAGCTTAACATCTGTTTAATTATTAATCCCCTAGGTCTGATTTTTAGCACTCTATTACTTCATAGTATAGGCTTATTAGTGTTTGGCTTTTTGAGGATTTTACTGCTTATTTAATGCTTTATATTTAGTCTACAAGTAGGCCATTAAGGTTGTTTCACCTCAGTTATAGTAATGCTTATTTCTGATTTGAGCTTTTTAGGTGCTTTGAGTTTATACCATTTCTTATATATGTTCCCTGAAGCTTGTTTAGATCTCCCCTAGTATACCCTTTGCTTTGTTTCACCAATAGTTCAGCTTATATTAGCTTTAGAGTAGATTTTAGATCCCTTTTAAATACTTTTAAAGTGACTAGTGTAACTACTGTTCATTTTCCCTTTTATCTACTTAGTTGTTGAATTTTATAAAATATGTTAGTTTAAAAAAAATGTTCATTTTTTTGTATTTGATTAGTTTGTTAAATAAAATTGAGAAATAAGCAAATTGTTGCATGAATAAATTGATAAATGTTTGTTGAAAATTGAAATCTAGGTCGGGGATGAAGTTTTCCTTAAAAGCATTCTAAACTCAACTGAGACTGTAGCAAAAGGATGGGTGAGGAGCTTGAACCCAAATGATATAGTTGGTGGTACAGAGCTTGGACGAGGATGGTGTGAGGTAAACGTTCAAGTACCAACAAAAAGAGATGAAATATTGGTGAGACCATATGGGTTATTTGCCACAATTGAAGACTGTGTTGGTGCAACCATAGCATGGCCTTGTCCCTTTATCTCGGTATGTCTTTGTTAATCTTGTGATACCAATAATTTTACTAACATGAAGCTTAATGCTTATACATGGGTGTTTATTTGTAGGTGGTCCGTGAGGATTGAGAAAGGATGCATGATGACCCCGGACTAAGCTTCTTGTTGCTTTAATTTATTGTTTAATGTTACAAGACTTTATGTTGGATAATGTTTAGTGCTTTTGTTATGACAATTGCTTATTTATGTTTAGTGCTTTTGTTATGACAATTGCTTATTTGAAATACAATTTCGTTTTATTCATTTAATAATTAGTTGATGTTTTATTCATATCGTAAAATAGAGTGTGCATGCTGAAAATAGCGTCCTGTCATAAGACTTGTTAGGACTTTGAAATGGTCCTATTAAACTTATTAAGCGTCATAACAATTACCTTTTAAGGACACTTAACATTGTAAAAGTGTCCTAATATGTTGTTATTAGGACGTTATTTAGGTTGCTAATACATTTTATACGACCAAAAAATTGGTTTCATAATAATCTTTGAGATATTAGAACCCTTTTTTTGGTGCTAAAGTAGCTATAATGTTATATGATAAGCGTCCTAACAATTATCTTTTAAGTACGCTTGTATGTGTATCAAAAGATTAAAATTAGGTAACCACATGTTAGAACATTGTAAAAGTGTCCTAATATGTTGTTATTAGGACCTTATTTGGTTGTTCATGGACATATTATGCGACCAAACAATTGGTTTCATAATCATATTTGGGATATTAGGACCCTTTTCTTGGTGTTAAAGTAACTATAATGGTATATGATAACCGTCCTAAGAATTAACATTTAAGGACGCTTGTATGTGTATCAAAAGATTAAAAGTAGGTTACCACATGTTACAACATTGTAAAAGTGTCCTAATATGTTTTTATTAGGACGTTATTTGAGTTGTTTATAGACCTATTATGCGACCATAAAATTGGTATCATAATCTTATTTGAGTTATTAGGACCCTTTTCATGGTTGCTAAAATAGCTATGATGTTACATCATAAGGGTCCTAACAATAATTTTAAGGACGTTTTTATGTGTATCAAAAGATTAAAAGTAGGTTACCACATGTTAGAACATTGTAAAAGTGTCCTAATATGGTTTTATTAGGACGCTATTTAGGTTGTTCATAGACATATAATACGACCATAAAATTGGTTTCATAAGGGTATTTGAGATATTAGGACGCTTTGGACCTATTACAACCGCCTTACATGAAACGCTTTCATCCTTGGTCCTATCAAATGAAAGGTCCTAAAAAGTACCATTTTATGACGCTTATGGGGGTCCTAAAAAGCCACTTTTCTTGTAGTGATTTATGTCATTTCAATAATACATAAATATTTAGTTTGAAGTAGTCTCATTATCATATTGACACTTGTTCTAATAGGTATCTAATTTAGAAACAATAATTATCCATGTACGGTCTCATGTAATCATGGAATTTCACCTTGTTTTTGTAATCTAGTCAAGGTCTCACTTAAGCTAAATTGCAACACCAAATGTTTCTTGGATTAGATGTGTATAAATTATATTAGAATGTTTAGTCTCTTACCTTGCAGTCAAGAGAATCCTTTAAATCATATTCCTATATGTTGTACCTTGCACACAATAAAGATTTCTCCCACTTGTGCATGGAACAACATCATGCATAAGATAAACAACACGTCACTCGTTTGTTTATGTGATTAATATGATTGTGTCATAGATATTAGCATAAGTAGTAGATATAGAACCACATTGTCTAGTAAGGAAACGTACATGACTATCCTTAAAAACACAAGTGTCTATAATTGGAAAGTAATTATCTCAAGACATTCTAGAGATAATTTGGGTTACTACCAAGATGACAAAATTGTAGCTCCCACTGAATTATAGATCATTACAATAATTCATTATTCAGTAATTACAACACAATGCTCCCACTGGATTTGACAACATTGTAAGTGTTTCATAACCAGTAAAAGCAAATAGCGTGCTATTAACTTTCCTACACCTTTGAGAAGACCCATTCGTGACAATTACTTAGGTATTAAAAAGAGTGTATTCTACTATGGACTATCCATCAATGCAATTAACTTGAAAATTGGGCATGCAATTTTCCTATCATACCTTTCTCATTCATGAAAAAGAATAGGATTAAGTCTCACTCTTCTCTCATAGAAAGGAGACTAGGTTTATTCTTTTAGTAAAGTCGACTCTAGCCAAAAAAACCTCTACGGGTGTAGATCACTTTACCAATAAAAGAATATCCCATGTTTACGGTTTAATGTTGCATTAATACATTTAAAAGAATTTACAAAATTCAATTTTAGTATTTTCGATAATACAAATTTTCAAGAAAATAAAATACCCAAGGAAATATTCATATAACAATTGAATTTTCTTGAAAAACTAGGATCCAAATTTCCATAGTTTCACTACATCAGTTGATCTGCTAGTAGTGAAAGTACAAAATATAGTAATCTGTCGAACAATAATCGGCAAACAATTTCCGACTCTTAGATCATTATGGGAATTACATTTGCCAAATACAATTTGCAAAGTAAGCATGTTTCATCCCATCTCATGCCTTAAGTTTCTAGGTCTCACTAACAACTTAATTAAGTTGTCTAATTTAGAAACTGCAAATTCTCTGTATATGGTCTCACGCATTAACGGAAATTTACCTTGTCATTGTAATCTAGTCAAGGTCTCACTTAAGCTAAATTACAACTTCAAGTGTTTCTTATAATTAGATGGCATGAACTTAAATTTTAGGGTACTCATTTTGATGTGTCAATCAAAATATGTACGAAAAAGCATGCACACATCTTCGTATCATAAGTTTTCAAAACCTTTTTATTTACCAATTTTAGGCTAAGATTTAAATCAACAAAATTTTAATTGAGGTATTGGGTTCACCAATCAAAAAATTACCTACAATTATCGCCCACTATATCCTACTACTGCATGAGTCAAAAGACCCAAGTTATTCGGATAATTACCACAAAGTTGCACGTAGAATTGAGCTCAATTCACCCTTAAGATAATTCTGTACATAAAATAGCTTACTTGGTAGCTCCAATTTGACGCACAAAGGAGCGGAGAGACAAACGTCAGCACTAAATGCCAATTAAAAACGCGTCTCTTTCGGTTTGACAATTTAATGTCAATCCTCCTTATACCCCTCTTATAGTTTGTCAAAATTGGGTGAGCCGTTCACACTATTAGTACAAAACTCATCACTCAATTAAAATTTTATGACTTTAAGTCATAAAAACATGTTATAAATTATAATCTTGCTAGTCTCGCCTGGGAGCAAATTACCGTGCGAAGCGAACCACTATCGGCG
The DNA here is from genome assembly GCA_021014915.2 of Artemisia tridentata subsp. tridentata. Taxonomy (NCBI): domain Eukaryota; kingdom Viridiplantae; phylum Streptophyta; class Magnoliopsida; order Asterales; family Asteraceae; genus Artemisia; species Artemisia tridentata. The sequence goes on from CP139507.1 coordinate 306,621,676, forward strand.
CATAAGACTTTGCAAGATCCATAATTTATTACAACAAGTTTCATAGTTATTTAGTCAATTTATTTTCTTTTCAAAAAAAAATTACCCTTTTTTGCTTACAACGTGTCATACAATTTAAACAAAAAATAAGTAATTAATAAAAATAAACAACTAAATAAGCACACATAATCTTAACAATTAATTTATGTATCAAGTAGCCACATGCAAACTTGTTGATAAAACCTATTAATAATCTTTCTATGTTTCATTATGTATATATTTAACTAAGACTATCACCTACAATGGTAGGTGAGCCACATGCATTGACGTATCGATTGCGTTAGTCTTAGCAAACATATACCAAATAACACATAATAGATTCATTAATATAATTAATTGAGGTCTTCCCCAATTTTAGATCTATCATAATTACATGTGAAAAATTAACTTAACAATTAATCAATCCTAATCCATGATAAACATGCATGTTTCATCATGGATTAAAGCAAGTCACAAGGAACGCAACTTTAACCACATAAACATGTTACAATTTTAGGGTTTCAAAACTATAAAACTAATTTTTAATTATAAGGGCATCACCCCCCCTCCCCCTTCTAAAAAATTAGGGTTTCGATTTTTTAAACCCTAAAAAATCGACAAACATGAAAACCTAATCCAAGATTCATTTTTTATGTGTTTCGGTAATTTATTACATGTTAAAATGGTTCGTGATGCCACTGTTAGAATTTAATAATCATGACTAGTTCATATATTAAATAAGTAATCATCATACCCATGCGGAAGCGTAGGATCTATTTTAACACATAAGAATTAACCGAATATTAAAGTAAACGTACCTTTTGATTCTAGCAAAACAAGAATCAAACTTCAAATCTTCTTCAATCTTTATCAAGAATGGATTAACGAGTTACCCCTTACCGTTTTGTAACTCAATCCAAGATATTAACTATAGTGAGTTAATACCACGATCTTGTACATACGTACTATAACCGAATTAATGTTTATGCTAGTAATTTAAACACAAAATAAAACAAACATTTTTGTTTATGAAAAACCAAAGTTGATCGACCCTTTTTAGGGTTTAGTTTGATCGATCCAAGCAAGAAAGAAGAAGAGAAAAGGTTTAGGGTTATAGCAAGTGCACAAGAGTTAATGAATCAATAACCCTAGGTCTTGTATATATAGCATGACAATCTTGTAGAACAAGTTGGCATGGGATTGGGTTACCCAAGCCCATAGCCGATCAGCCTATGGAATCCATAGGGATTCCGGAAGCTTCTTGTTCCTCTAATTTCATCTATAGTCCTTCTCTTATTCTCTAACATAGTCGTTAGTCAATTGTCGTTAACTACTTAACGTCCGTTAGTCATTATTTTGTGTTTTAATAATTAAATACATAACGGTTTATATATTAATTATTATCCATTAATTCTTCATATGTAAAGTGTGCAATCCCGTGGCCTCGAGTTCGATTCTAGACATATACATATTAATAATTGTCCATAAAACTAGACATATACATATTAATTTTCAATTGGTTTGATTACATAAAATATATTTGTTACATTATCTGCAGCACTCAAATATCAAGTTTGATAGAGAATAATGCTTCAGTGCTACGTGAAATATCGAAAGAAAGTACCAGCAAGTTATTACAGACCAATTTCATGCCAACCATGATTGAGAATGAGGATTTCAACACGATCTCTTAAATAGGCGTTGTGAACAACGAAATGAGTAATGGATTTGAAACAGATGACGAAGATTTTAGAGATAATGATGAAACTCGAGATGAGGATGAAACTATAGTTGATGATAAAACTAGGGATCACGATGAAACATATGAAGCACCGTATGTAGATGAACAAGAAATCGAAATGTAATGTGCAAGTACCTTCTTGTTTTACTAGTTTGGATGGAATTAATAATGATATTATTGAATTGGAGGATATCATACTTTGAAAGTAAAACTGATTTAACTCGGGAGTTAGAAAAAAGATTCTTTCAAGGATAAGGAAGAACTTGTTCGAGCTATCAAGCTTTACACTATCCGAAAACATAACCAGTATGAAGTGGTCGAAACATCTTCAACTAGTTGGAAAATAAGATGTCGTTTAAGTTCACAATGTGGCTGCAAATGGCAACTTCGTGCATGTAAACATAAATGTAGTGGATACTTTGAAATCACAAAGTATACATGGACACATACATGTTTACACAACAAGATTACACAAGACCATCCTAATCTAGATGTGAATTTAATTGCTCAAGAAACACAACATCTTATAAAGGAGAAACCATCTATTAGTATTCCTACTTTAAGAGCTGAAATAATTGATAAATTAGGTTATAATCCGTTGTACATAATGCTTTACCCAAATTTCTATCCGCACTTCAAAAGTTCAGTCGTGGAACTAATGTTGAATAGAGCACTAAAAGGCTTCCTGACGCGGATCACGTGGAGTTTAGACGTGTTTTTTGGGCTTTTGACCCTATTACTTTCAGCATTGTCGACCTGTGATTAGCATTGATAGTACGCATTTGTATGGTAAGTATAATGGTAAGATGATGATTGCGATGAGAGTTGATGGTAACAATCAAATTTTGCTACTTGCATTCGCTATTGTTGAAAGTGAATCTTACAGTAGTTGGTATTGGTTTCTTAATCGTGTCAAGAAGCATGTGGTGAAAGAATTTGAAGGTATTTGTCTGTTATCGGATCGCCATATGAGAATCTTAAAAGTAGTTAACGATCACGGATCTCCATGGTTGGAGCCACTTGGTTTTCATAGGTATTTTTTACATCATTCTCTTAAACAACTTTTATATTGAGTTGAGTTTCTCTAAGTATTTTTTTCACATGTATTGTTTACGGCATTTCGTCAACAACTTTAACGATAAATTTCGAAATCAAAATTTAAAAATGTTAACTTACCGTGCTGGGTGTCAGAATCAAGTTTATAAGTTTAGCTCAATCATAAAAGAGATTGAGAATCTAAATTCGAAAGCTCGTAAGTGGCTTGAAGGACTTGCCTTGTCTAAATGGACACTTGTACATGATGGTGGTAAGTGTTATGGGATGCTTACAACAAATATGTCAGAGATTGATGCGCGTGATGTGTCGTTGCGGTTTAGCAGTTTTAATGCCTACTCAAGTTTTAAATTTATATTTAGCCGACTTATCAATAACACACACACTTAACGAGCAGTGTACCCGGTCAGTATGAAGATAATGGTAAGTAGAGTGTCGATCACTAAGAGTGGAACGTATTATCTAGTTATTCTAATCAGTATTTTAATATCCTAACGCAAGGGGGTTTCAGCCTGAGAGACTGGCACGATTTGTTGTTTGCAATAAAATAATAAAATAAACCAATAGGCACGAATCAGCAAGTAGCACACACGTACACAGATAGATACTCGAGACAATAAGAGGGCTGTCCTTATGATTAAGTAGATTGTCACTTGTTTTATTGATAGCTTTATATGAAGTGTATGTAATTAACCCTTTCTCGTTGGTCCTATTCTTATCGGCGAGTAAACCCTTAATGATTACTTATGTCTAAAAGTTATTCCTAAGTGATCAATTTAGAAACAACCGTGGGAGCCACATCTTGTCCCGCAGTCGGATGCCCGCAAGCCACTAATAAACACAGAGGTTATCAATGCACTAATAAGTAGTAACCAAAGACATCAACATATAAACTTTAATTGATGGGAAAGCAAGTATTAAAGGGAGTGCAATCTTTCGTTGTCACATTACACAAGCCACCAATCCTGATGAATTAAAGTTTGCTAACACAATAAAACAAAACTACTCAATGAATTAAATACATGCATCACCTTCTTACAGCTCTTGTATCTTTGATTTGGGTGTGTCTTGTGCTGCCTCCTTGACTGAATTCGTCCTTTTGCTCTGCTGTCCGAACTTCGGTTTTTAGGGTTTTCCCCTCTTAACTCGTCTGGTCTACGGGGTATTTATAGTTTCTGTCTGAGGGAAGATGCGGCGCATCTACTTAAGTAGATGCGGCGTATGTACTTAACTTCGCGTGGGGTCCAAGATTATAATATTCAGGAATATTCGTACACCGCCAGAAGATGCGGCGTAACCCTTGATTAGATGCGGCGCATGTCCTCTTGTATCTTGGATCGTATCTGGTGATATCTTGATAGAGATGCGGCGCATTTCGAGAGTGAGATGCGGCGCATCTGGAGCAGAATTGACTTGATCTTGCCCATGTCAGTAGACTTCCACTTTATGCACGTTTTGCTCCATTATTAGTCCATAATCGCTAAGTTTCACCAAATGCTTGTTTTTACCTGAGAATTACAAAAGTAAACAATTAAGTATCAATCCTCATACATAATATAGTAAAACAAGTCAAATTAATAGGATAAATGATAGTAATAAAATGTACTTATTTGAGTTCATCAAATATCCCCCCACTTGAACTTTACTTGTCCCCAAGTAAACCTTAGAATTTCATTTATGAAAATGTATCCTAAAAGATGTTAGGATTTATTTTTATATTTAAGCATGTATTCGTTTATTTCATAATCACACAACTAAACACTTAACGAATTAGAAGTAAAATAAAATAAGTCGATAAAAGCAAATCTAATCGTTTAACTGTCCAGTCGCGACGAATATTCTATCATAAGCTTGGCAAGTATACACATCTCCACCACTAAAGCTAAGGAATAACAAGTCTAAAGCGGTAAAAAGGGTTTTTAGGCTTAAAGGTTAATTATTCTTAATCACTATCGATCTCAAATTCCAGAAAAGGCGACAAAATCACAAATACATGATCGAATCCACGAACACGATACTTGCAATTGCTCAAATCCTTAACTCGAATAGGCTAAAGATAGGTCCAAACTTCACCAATAATAATATATCAAAAAGGGCGACAAAATCATAAATACATAGCCGAATCCACGACTACGATACTTAAGATTGCTCAAATCCCTAATCTCAATAAATCAAAGGTTTGGTTGGATAAAGAATAGTACAGGGTATGGATAACATTTGGGATATAAATTGGTGTAAAAATAAAAATAAACAAAACAAAACAAATAAATTAAAATCCTAAGTGTGGTTAATCACTATCCCAACCATCCCATGAATAAGACTCATATCATTGAATAACTCACGCTTTAACACTTGAAACACACGCTTTAGGTAGACACGAATTATACTCAACAAAATCTTAATCAAAGAATAAACCTTAATTGGCATTCCCATAACTGCCAATTCCCATTCAATCCATATATATAATACAACAAATAGTGGTGATATCGACCACTTACATAACTCTACATCGTTGGCTTAAAATAAACATCCAACTCTTTTTTCTTTCTTTTTCTTTTCTCATTTTTTCGATTTTTTTTTTTTTTTTTTTTTTTTTTTTTTTTTTTTTTTTTTTTTTTACTTGAAACATAAATATAGATGTGTAAAATTTCACCACATCACTACAACTTTCTTTCCGGATAATTTTTTTTTCATACTTTTCATACTTTCAGAAATAACGGTAATAGTGAAAGTAGTAAACACACGAAAAATAAACTCAAAAATATACAATATTTACTTTCACTCCAATTTGCATTGTGCAATTTCCCGACCTAACCATAGATAATGAATTACGCACGCGAACACAGGTAATGTAAGGAAACACACTCTGCCTATAGCAATTAACCAACCACGGATTCTAATCTACAGGGTAGGCTAAGGTTTAAGGTGTAACGAAACATTTTAAACATAGGTGTAAGAAACGAAAGGAATGGCTCTGAGGGTTTTTCTAGGGGTATCTTACTCTAAAAATGAGAGTAACAAAAGGTTTTATACGGGGGTTAACTAACCAGTGTAGTTAGCTAATAACACATAACATATAAAGGCTATTTGGGTGTAATCCTAGAATTTCATCAAGTTAGACAAGTCATTCCAATTATATAAATAATACTCATTATGGTGGTCTCGAATAGTATACAAGCCAAGTTCTAAAGTTTACAAGTCACCGGCACACTCATAGATTTGTGAATTTTGAAAAATCATAATTTTTGAAAATAACGTCTTGTGTGCAGTTATGCAACTTAGATCTTAAACAAAAACATGCTAAAAAAAAAAAAAAAAAAATTTAAGTTTGATATATTAAGCACATTTTAAGCATAATTTTTGAAAAAGTTGGACAAGTAAGTGTTAAGTGTTCTAATTCTCCTATCCCCCCACTTAAGTTAAACAACGTCCTCGTTGTTTGTATAAAAGGTTAAAAACTGGAAAAGGAAAGAATTAGAACATAAAAACTCCCCTGAGATTTGCTCGGTATGATCCTCCATTTGATTAGAGCAAAAATCAACTTCTTGTGGATTAGAACGTTAAAACTTCATACTTGATGTATCCACAGGAAATCCAGGAAACTATTATACCACCAACACTTTAAAACACACCTAAGATAAGAAAGGTTCAACTTGCATAACACATTAGTAGTTAGGAAAAATAAAACTTAAAAATTAAAACTGAAAATCATCAGGTCAGTCGATGCGCCGTATCTTATTGAAGAAGATACGCCGTATCGAGCCTGGAATTAATACGGATCAGAATAAAGATGCGCCGCATCCTTAACCAGGGATGCGCCGCATTAAAATAAACTGATAAAGAGTTTTAAAGTCGAAAAATAAAAATGCAGAAAAATAAAATAAGATATGACCATTGCAGGAGATGCGTCGCATCTCAGAATTGAGATGCGCCGTATCCTCATGCGGGGCTGACTCACTCAATACGAAATCAGAAAATAAAATAAAAGGTAAGCATGGGTTGCCTCCCACGAAGCGCTTGTTTTTGTTCGAGTCACGAGCCTGACTCCACCCTTATTTACTGTGTAATGGGGTGTTGTTCCCCCACTTGGGATCAAGTGCGGGTGATAGTAGCAATAAACACGAAAAGAGTGTAAATTTACTATTAAAGATGGAAGAAATACATAAAGATCATACCTTGGCAATATATGAACATTTTCCCTATTCTTACCCGGTTTGGTTGATAAATTAGATGACTTGACCATTTCATCTGAAAGAGTAGTGTTATGAGGAAAAATGAGTCTCCTTTCTTCTTGGTTAGTTTCTTTGGTAGTAAGGTGTCCCTTGACTTCCTCAGAAGATGAGAAAGGGTCTTTGGCAAGTAAAAGTTCGAGTTCCTCTATAACCTTCATAGGGTCGAAATCATCATCTTCATCAATCATAGCAATGTTTAAGAGCTCATTACCAATCTCTTCTTCGAGCTCCACCAAATACGGGTTTATCACAGGTGCTTCCATAGGTAGTGTAATATACTCCACCTCATTATCCCTTTGTTTTGCAACCTGTTTAGGAAAACTAGCAAGATTATTAGTAACGGGATCAATAGTATTTAATAAATTTGTACCACTTTGTGTTGTAAGTGACTCCAATTCATCATTTGAATCTCCATCTTCAACTAGTGGTCTTGCAATTTCAGCATCGTCCCGAATTTCATCCTTAAATAAGTAATCCCAGATTTCTTCAAAATCCCTCGTTGGGTCAAAATCTGGTTGAGGTATGTCATCATAAACTATGGCGTCAAATCGTTCAAAATCAAAATTAGAATACTTTTCATCTTCGTCCGTTGGATTGTCTAATGGTGGTAATACGATTGCAGAATATTCTTCATCGTAGGGTTCCGTATACACATCACCTTGTGCAATCTCCGGAGAAAAAGTACTATCAATAACAATTGCCGGAATTGGTTTCATGGTATATGACTCTTCTTCATCGTCATTTGACATACACCAAGTGTGTTGAAATGGCAATTTGTTTCTTTCTTTCCTTGACTTTTCATGCCCTAGAATCAAGTATTCTTCCATAGTGATTTCTTTCGTATCAATGACTTGTGCACCATATCTTGCTCCCTTCCAATCATACACCTGATTATTGCTCAAGGCTCTTTCCTCTTTAAGCTTGATATATTCTTCCATTGTAATATCCGGATCGTCCATCTTCCTGAAATAAAACTTACTCGTGCAAAAGAAGGGTGAAACGATCAAAGTAAAATAAAAGCTTCTGATATCTGCTATTGATGCGCCGTATCCTATAAATGGGATACGCCGTATCTTAATACGTTAAAAATAAGTCAAACTTTTATTCAGAAAATAGATACGCCGCTTAGAAATTGGAATGCGCCGTATCTGTTTTAATTATCAAAAATCGATATACTTATTAAAATTAAATGCGTCGTATTAACAACAGTTAATGCGCCGTGTTTTCGTTACGTTTCAAAATATAAGATTTTTGATTCAGAAGATGCGCCGTATCGAAAAAGATCGATACGCCGTATCTGTTTAATAATTCGAAAACTGTTTTTAATTAAAATAACAGATACGCCGTATCTGCTAAAGCAGATGCGTCGTATGGCGTTAACGTTTTAAAAAAAAAAATTTATCAAAAACAGATACGCCGTATCTGCAAAAGCAGATGCGTCGTATTACTTTATCGCTTAGAAAAAATTTCTTATTAAAAACAGATACGCCGTATCTTGGGGAAAAGATGCGTCGTATCGAATTAATTAAACGCGTTGTATTTAAAAAAAATTAAACGCAATACGCCGTATCTGATAAATCAGATGCGCCGTATCATTTGATTTAGCACAGTACAACGATAGCAGAACAGAAAAATACGAAAAATAAAAACAAAAAAATAAAAACACACAAACAAAATAAACACACAAAAATAAAAGAAAACAATTAACACACAATACAACAAATATGCAAAATAGTACAATGATGCAATTAATCTAATAAAAAGAAAAACCTAATTAAAATACTAATCAAATTAACAGATAATAACAATTCACTCCCCGGCAACGGCGCCAAAAAACTTGATGCGCGTGATGTGTCGTTGCGGTTTAGCAGTTTTAATGCCTACTCAAGTTTTAAATTTATATTTAGCCGACTTATCAATAACACACACACTTAACGAGCAGTGTACCCGGTCAGTATGAAGATAATGGTAAGTAGAGTGTCGATCACTAAGAGTGGAACGTATTATCTAGTTATTCTAATCAGTATTTTAATATCCTAACGCAAGGGGGTTTCAGCCTGAGAGACTGGCACGATTTGTTGTTTGCAATAAAATAATAAAATAAACCAATAGGCACGAATCAGCAAGTAGCACACACGTACACAGATAGATACTCGAGACAATAAGAGGGCTGTCCTTATGATTAAGTAGATTGTCACTTGTTTTATTGATAGCTTTATATGAAGTGTATGTAATTAACCCTTTCTCGTTGGTCCTATTCTTATCGGCGAGTAAACCCTTAATGATTACTTATGTCTAAAAGTTATTCCTAAGTGATCAATTTAGAAACAACCGTGGGAGCCACATCTTGTCCCGCAGTCGGATGCCCGCAAGCCACTAATAAACACAGAGGTTATCAATGCACTAATAAGTAGTAACCAAAGACATCAACATATAAACTTTAATTGATGGGAAAGCAAGTATTAAAGGGAGTGCAATCTTTCGTTGTCACATTACACAAGCCACCAATCCTGATGAATTAAAGTTTGCTAACACAATAAAACAAAACTACTCAATGAATTAAATACATGCAGCACCTTCTTACAGCTCTTGTATCTTTGATTTGGGTGTGTCTTGTGCTGCCTCCTTGACTGAATTCGTCCTTTTGCTCTGCTGTCCGAACTTCGGTTTTTAGGGTTTTCCCTCTTAACTCGTCTGGTCTACGGGGTATTTATAGTTTCTGTCTGAGGGAAGATGCGGCGCATCTACTTAAGTAGATGCGGCGTATGTACTTAACTTCGCGTGGGGTCCAAGATTATAATATTCAGGAATATTCGTACACCGCCAGAAGATGCGGCGTACCCTTGATTAGATGCGGCGGCATGTCCTCTTGTATCTTGGATCGTATCTGGTGATATCTTGATAGAGATGCGGCGCATTTCGAGAGTGAGATGCGGCGCATCTGGAGCAGAATTGACTTGATCTTGCCCATGTCAGTAGACTTCCACTTTATGCACGTTTTGCTCCATTATTAGTCCATAATCGCTAAGTTTCACCAAATGCTTGTTTTTACCTGAGAATTACAAAAGTAAACAATTAAGTATCAATCCTCATACATAATATAGTAAAACAAGTCAAATTAATAGAATAAATGATAGTAATAAAATGTACTTATTTGAGTTCAACAAATATGTCAGAGATATTTAACAGTGTGCTTAAGGGTGCTCATTACTTAACTAGAACAGCATGCGTCCATCTAACATTCTATAGAGTAGTGCACTACTTTAATGTGCGACGGTCTCTTAGACGTATTGCTCATGCTAACGGAAATTTATTTACTCCCCATGTTTCTACAAAACAGGCTGCTTCAATGACAAAGGCTAGTGCACATACTATGAGATCATTTAACCGGGAGGAAGGGATTTTTGAGGTGACAACTCAAAGAGGAAAAAATGTGCATGTTGTTAATTTGGACAAACGAATTTGCACATGTGGTAAGTGAGACATTTACAAATATCCGTGCTCTAATGTATTAAGTGCATGTGAATTTCTTTCTTTGACAACTCATAGTTTGTTGAAAGATATTACTCATTTGTAGAGTATTCAGCTACTTGGGCATCTAAGTTTTTCCTACTCCCTCATTAAGCATATTGGCCTAAATCATCAATTACATTGCTCCCAAATTCTAATCTTAAACAGAAAGGAAGAGGTCGTCCTCGATCAATAAGGCTTCGAAATGGAATGTACATTAAAGAAGGTAAAAAAAGCTAACCTTTGTGGAATTTGAAAGAAAAGTGGTCATAACAGAAAACATGTCCGGCTAGGCCTATTAAAAGATACGCGGATGCGTGATTAGCTTGCTACAAAGGCAATTAAATTGCTATATCAATCAATTTATATATTCTTCAGTTTCTAGCATGTCGAAAGATAATATTAGCTACTATTAATACTATTATTATTTTGATGAAAATGGTTGTTCTCGTAGGTGTTCAAGAAAGCTCATCGAATAGGAAGCTCAAGAGCAGGTAGTCATTGGTGTCAAGACAGTTACACACGCGAGTACTATATACCGAAGCTCAAAACCCAATACATACCTTAAAGGCCCATCTATTTGTCTTAGTAGCCAACCCTCAATGTCGTTTTTTTTCTTTTCATTGACACTACATGTTTACTTATCACGGATTGTTCCAATTAACGTACATTGGTAAGACTTATACCAAGGTTTACAAATTTGGTTATGTTTATTGGAAGTTGTTTTATAAAGAATGTTTTATTTTCTTAGCGATCTCTTTGCTTTATTGTTTTATAAAGTATATGAAACTAGTGATCATGCTTAGATAATGGTGTTCATGGTCAATGTTAATAGTCTCGAGCCCATCCCTGAGAGATAATGACAGAAGTCTTAAAAGCCCTCCAAGAACTAAATGTTTGCTGGAAATGAAATGCAGATGGGATCCTGGCAACAATGGGATGCTGAGTAATAATTACTTTGGAGATGAGTCGATAAAGAACATATGAAGCTCATTCCAGTTTTGACAATAAAAGAAAAAATGAAGGACTGAAAGTGTAATTATGTTTAAATGTTTGTTAAGAAGTAGTTAAGTGGGCTTAACCCCTCTCTGTATATAAACACATTTCCTTTTCATTTTCACTTTGTAACTTGATAATTATTTCATTAATAAATTCAAGTTTACACCTTTTTGCTTCCGCTGCTAAATTTGATATGGTATTAGAGCACATGGTTGCCTGATTCTATTACATAACCGTTCTAACCACTACAACCACTTTCTAACAAACTTTGATCGGTGTTGACCATCATTACACCACCTAATTCTTTGTCAATTGATCATTCACTTGTGTTTAACGGTTGATTTTGATCTAATATAAGAATCTTAGGTCTGTAACAATGGTGAATTCAACTATAAACCCTACTTTGCCCAATAACACCAACAACACCAACAATAACGCTAATCAAGATTCAAATTCATAAAATATGGTGAATGATCCATTACACATAGCGATTTTTGATCATCCTGGTATGATGTTGACAAACACACCATTCAATGGAAGTAATTTTCTTGGGTGGAGCAGGACAATCAAGATGGTGTTGGGTGCAAAGCTAAAATTAGGGCTCATAGATGGTTCATCCCCAAAACCTGTTGTGATTGACAACAAATATCAAAGATGGATTCGCTGTGACTATATGGTCGCATGATGGATACTCAATTCTATGATTGTTGAACTTTCTGAATATTTCTTATATTCACAGTCTGTAAGAGATTTATGAAAGGAATTGGAAGAAAGATGTGGTCAAAGCAATGGTCCTCTCATTTACTATGTTAAAAGGGAGTTGAGTAAAGTTTCACAAGGTAATTCTACAGTTGTTGCTTATTTCAATAAGTTGATTTTTTTTTGGGATGAGCTACATAGTTTAAATGGTATTCCTGTGTGCAATTGTGGAAAGATGAGGGAGCGTACTTGTGGAGTGACTAAAAAGTTCTTGGAGATTGATAACAGGTCTAAGTTGATGCAGTTTCTGAGGAGGTTGAATGATGACTTTGAAGCTGTTAGGAACCAGATTTTGTCATGGATCCATTACCAAATATCAATAATGCTTACTACATTGTGCATCAAGTTGAAAAGCAAAAACAAGTCACCCATCAAGTTAGTGATCCAACTAATTTATTAGCCAATAACAATGTTAAGGGAAATTAAAATGTTAGGAGAGATGACAGAAGTGATGGTAGAAATGATGGTAAGAATCAAGGTAGTAACAAGAAGAGTTGCACCTATTGTAACCAAGATGGTCATGTGTATGAGCAGTGTTTTGAAAAATGGGGTTATCCTGATTGGTATAAAGGAAAAAAAATAAGGGAGGAAGTTAGATGGCTGTACAGGCTGCTTCTGACTTCAGTTCCTACATGGCTAAAGAAACACTATTTGACTTTGAATATGAGAATGAAATGCAGACTGGAAAAGTTGATTTGGATCAAAGAATGGTTGTTGTTGTTTGCCAAGAAATGATGAAAATATTCAAGGGGAAAGGTGTTGATCAGACCAATGTTGCTAGTACCTCAGAGCCTCATGAAAGTACCTTTTTCTAAGGCTGCAAACCTTATAGAGTATGTTCATTTCATGTGTCTTTGAACATACTGTCAAAGCACTTGTAATTGGATATAATGATTGATTGGATTGTGGATACTCGGGCCTCTAATCACATGTCACCTCACCTACATTTATTTCATTCCATTAGGATTCTTAAGAAACCAATTAAAATCAAATTGCCTAATGGAACTAGCAAATGGGTAGACAAAGTAGGCCACATACAAATCAACAGTTCTTTGACCCTGCACAATGTTTTCTATGTTCCTGATTTCAAAGTAAATTTGTTGTTAGTAGGAAAATTGCTTAAGACTCAATGCCTTATATCTATCTTTTTTCCTACTATGTTTGTTTTCCAGGACCCTTCAACTAGAAAGGTACTTGAAGTTGGAGAAGGGTTTAACAATGTATATATCTCCAAACCATCTTCAATTCATCACCCATCAAAACTACTTCCTTTTTGTATTTTCCACTTCTGTCTTCTTTGTTAATAAAGATGTCCATTCTAAGAATGTTATATTAGATCTTTTCCATACTAGACTTAGACATACCTCTGTATCAAAGCTAGTACATGTTGATAGTTGTAAACATCAAAATGTTGCTCAACTTTCTTATGATACTTGTTTGTTAGCTAAAAATAGCCCATATTACCTTTCCCATAAGAAATACTAAGTCTCTTGTTACTTTTGAACTCATACATGTTGACTTGTGAGGTCCATACAGAGCACCTTCATTGAATGGGGCACACTATTTCTTTACCATAGTTGATGATCAAGTCCTACATTGCTAATCATTTTAAAGCTAAACCAAAGTTTTTAAGGTCATATAATGGAACTGAAATAGTGAATCGAGAGTGTTTGGCATACTTAAGGAAACAAGGAATTGTTCTCCAAAAGTCTATGGTATATACACCACAGCAAAATGCCATAGTTGAAAGGAAGCATAGGCATTTTGTAACATGTTCACAATCATAACACACAAGAAATATAGATATTCGGCCGTGTATATTTAGAGAGAGAGTGAGATGAGATGGGAACTTAGTGAGAGAAAGAGCAAGTGAGATTAGCTTGAAAAATGAGAAGTTCCAACCCTTCCCTTGTGTGGGAAGGGTATTTATAGTACATACACAAACGCCCCACATGGGCTATGGAGTGAGCATAGTGGGTAAAGACCCGACCCGGCTCCATGGTGTTATGAAGTCTAAACTAATATAATTAATCCTACGAGCTACTTAATGCTAATCCATACTCGGGGTGACCGAGTCTTTCATGTGAATATTTATATTCCTAACAATCTCTCCCTAAGGGAGGTCACCTCGGAAATTACACTTTGAATTCAAGCATTCTATTACATAGATTAGAGTTCCTAGCTCGTAGTCTTTGATTCTTCTAAGTCTTTAATCTTTGTACTTTCAGCAGTGAACTTTTGATGGCTGTTCTTTTGTCTTGGATGATCTTTGAGGTCATCATCCAACGTACGTCGTCAAGTCATCTTTTTGTAGTATGGTCTCCGTATGATGTTGTGATCTTTGGACCGACATGCTCACACTTTTCTGGATCATGATTTTCAGCATCGGGGTTGCAGAAGCAGTGTTGAAAGTCTTTCATTTATCATGATTTCTTGGATTATAATGATGAAGTGTGAGCATGGGGTGATGAATAGGCATCTTTTCGGTAATCAGCTGCAACGGCCAAGGATTCCTGCATACGACAGTTAGCAATAAAACGTCCGGTACTTACAGGTTCGGACTTCGAGATTGTTAACAGCATAGTGTGAAAACTTTCTCTAATCCTTACCAAGGCCGTTCCTGAATCAGATACCCCCGAGAGGGCTTACAAGATCTACCGAAGTACATCAACGATTAGGTGAGTCGTTGGAGTTCACTCCACGACTGTAGACCGTTTGAAACCGCCGCGACCACTAAGCGTAATCCATAAGGAATTACCGAAGTGACCTACTTTAAGGGCTGTTTGATGATGACCCTGGCAGGAATTTCCATTCAATCACTGAGAATTACATTTGTAAGTTCTCTCATAAATGTTCTGGCAGATTGCAAGATCTGCGTAGGACTCATTAGTTTACAACTGGTCTCCTTAATGTTGAACAACCAGTGTAGAAGTAACATGTGTTCCTATGAGATCTTCTGATGCATCTCGTGGCTCTAGACTCGATAAGTGCATTTTTGGTAGTCGGAGACTAGAGCGGTGTCTCCTGTTTCAATATCAACATAACTCGTAATGAGCAGTCGATAGATTATGCAGGGTTCCTCGTGAGAATGAAACAAGTCCTTTTAAGAGAACTTGACTGACTAGAAGGTTTAGTGCAGTGCGTCACTGGGTCCATGACGTCTTGTCTTCAATACTGATGTTACCTTAGTAACCACCAGTAGCATATGAATTGAACCCGGTTTCTGCCCTAAGGTTGAATAATTGGAGGGCTATTTCTTTTCACCCTTTCTCATTACATTTCTTTTTAATTCTTCAACCCCTTCTTACTCCTTTCTCATATTACTCCTTTTTTTTTTCTTCATAATCATACCTAAGGACTTTCTAATACTAACTATTCGGTATTGTCCTTGGGTAGATCCCTCTGGCTCTGGCGGATCATAGGACGGTTTTCCTAACCTTAGCCACCTTATAACTTCATGACTATCCTATGTTGCCGTCAACCAAATCTTTGAAAAATTTCTCAAAGTGTTTAAAGTTATAAAGTACATTTTGCTAACACTTTGAGAGTTTTGTATTTTTCAAATACTCCCCCTTAAATGTGCTCATATGTTTTAATTTAAAATTTGCACATGTTGCGTAGAGTTTGCACTTTTTGAATTGATCCACTTTCAGTGAACATGACCGATTCGAGACACGCTTACATCACTAGTTAGACTAGCTTGAAATTATTACCCGGCCTGGTCAAGTCCACATAAAGTTTCTCGAAACGGTACACTCTACTCGGACAAGTCCTCTTCGAGATACGCTTACATCACTGGTTAGACCAGTTTGAAATTATTACCCGGCCAGGACAAGCCCTTTCGATTAATGACAGTTTTTGTTTCTTCAATTCATTGGTGAAGTCTGAGTCGCGCTCACATGAGATGCCATATCCTTTTTGTCACCACAAACAATTTGCTCCCCCTCAATATGTGCATTGATATACAAAAGAGTTTAGCACATGTGGGAGAGCTTACATTTAAGTCCAAAACATTACATTTTTATCAGATTGCATGGATATAAAGTAATCCATGCTCGGGTGAACTTCTTATACGAGAAATGATGCACTGAAACGTACATCAAATCGAAGAAACATGGATATAAAGTAATCCATGCCCGGGTGAACTTCACCCAGTGGGAGGAACAACCGTCTTTTTGGCGACGTGCTTTCCCCATAATGAAGAACGGGTTACAGTCTGAAGTAACTGCAAGCCGACATGACATGTTTTAACACTTTATTTTAACTTCTGCTCGAGCTTCATTTAAAGTCCCGTGTCATTATTGAATGACATTTCTAGGACCGTACATGTTATCGATAAACAGAAGACATGCCTAGAGGAACTATTTTTGGTATTTTTCTGATTTTTATGGTTTTTATAGGTTTTATATTTTTCTATTTTCTTTTTGTATATGTGAAGCAAATCCATTACTCCTCATTCTCTTCCTAAAGATGCTTGAGGGTTTCTGGCGTCAAACTCTTCATGCCAAGTCGCGGGAGAATAAATTGGAACCGTTCTCTCGGGAGTGCCTTAGTGAAGATATAAGCCAACTGAAACTCAGTCCTCACGAAGTAAAGTTCAACAACCCCTTTCTCAACCTGTTCCCTTATAAAGTGATTTCGAATGTCAATGTGCTTTGATTGGGAGTGTTGGACATTGTTGCAGCAAAGAGCTATAGCACTTTTGTTATCACAATACAGAGGAATCTTGTTGTATGCAAAGCCAAAGTTCGATAGTTGAGATCTCATCCATAGGATTTGAGCACAGCACGTAGACATGGCAATGTATTCAGCCTCTGTGGAAGATATAGATGTACTCATTTGCCTCTTAGATGACCAGCTTACTAACTTTTCCCCTAGAAACTGAGCGCCTCCCGACGTACTTCGACGAGTATCTTGACACCCCGCATGGTCAGCGTCTGCATAGGCCGTGAGTGCCATGGAGGTGTCCTTAGGATACCAGAGACCCATGTGAATAGTCCCTTGAAGGTATCTAAAGACCCACTTTACCGCTTCCAGATGCTTTTTGGTGGGATTAGACTGGTACCCAGCATACATGCATACTGCGAACAAGAGATATGGCCTACTAGCGGTGAGATACATTAGGGATCCAATCATACTTCGAAACTTGCTTTGATCAACAGGGATCCCAGAGTGGTCTTTGTCCAACTTTGATCTCTTAACCATAGGAGCGTCAACAAGATCATTTGAATCAAATCCAAATTTCTTCAATATTTCATTCGCATATTTGGATTGATTAATGAAGATGCCTCCAGGACTTTGAGAGATTTGTAAACCTAAGAAGAACGACATTTGTCCCATCATAGACATTTGGAACTTAGAACTCATCTCGTTAGAAAACCGATCACATTCCATAGGATCAGAGGAGGCAAAAATAATGTCATCTACGTAGATCTGAACGTGAAGTAGATGTTTGCCCGATTTCCTAGTGAATAGTATAGGATCAACGACACCTTTGGAGAATCTGTTTGCCAGAAGAAACTTAGACAAAGTGTCATACCACGCCTTAGGTGCCTGCTTTAAGCCATAGAGGGCCTTCTTCAAGCGATAGACGTGAGTAGGACGATCAGGGTCCACAAATCCTTCAGGTTGACTTACATAGACTTCCATTTTCAAATCACCATTTAAGAATGCTGTCTTTACATCCATTTGGTAGACTATAATATTCTGACTGGCAGCATTAGCGAGAAAGATTCTGATGGCTTCAATTCGAGCAACCGGTTCAAATGATTCTTCAAAGTCTATGCCCTCTTCTTGACGATAACCTTTTGCAACAAGCCGTGCGTTATTTTTCAGAACATCACCATGCTCATCAAGTTTCACTTTGAAGATCCACTTTAGAGCGATAATCATTGCACAATCTAGAGGAGGCACTAATTCCCATACTTCAAGCCGATCAAACTCATGGATTTCTTCTTGCATTGCAGTAAATCAACAGTCTTTAGACAACGCATCTTTGAAATCTTTGGGTTCAACTTTGGATAGAACTGAATTAAAGAAGCACCACAATGCATCGGTGGCAAGTTGCTTTCGTGTGGATACCGGACGAGAAGGATTTCCAATGATGTTGTCAATCAGATGATCATTGGTCCATTTTTTGAGATGTTCATGTGGTTGAGGGTAGGGAACTGATGTTGCCGTATTAGGATCCCCTGAAGAAGATGTCTCTGTAGAAGATTCTGGAGTAAATATATTCTCGAATGGAGCATCATCAGCAGGAGCAAAAGGATTCACTTCAAAAGAATGGTCAACTGTAGAGCGTTGTTGTACCAAAGGAGATTGAATATTCGATGATGATGGTGAGTGACTAGCAGATGGTGCTTCTTGACTAATTGAGACAGAAACAGATGGACCATCTGAGTTGTGTGGAATTGGAGCATCAGCTACTGGAGGTAAAGGTGAAGCTTCAGTTGTAGTATCAACAGTTGATGGCTCAAAGTATTTATCAAACATTGGATCAAACAAATTCTTCAACTCATCACTCGTAGGGGGTATATAAGGAACTGCAGGAGTGGGATGCTGTACAAGACCTGAACTAATTGGTCCAGGAGACAAAAGATTAGGAGCGGGTCCAGAACTTGTGTGTTCAGGAGCTGTTTGCTCAGTCAGCTCATCGAATGTCACGTGAATGGTTTCCATGATTTGTCGGGTTCGTTTGTTGTAGATTCGGTATCCCTTGCGATCTGGTGCATATTCAATGAAGAATCCTATGTCTGCTTTAGCCTTTAGTTTTCCCAAATCCTGACTGTCGTTTGTTGGGTAGCATAAAGCACCGAACACTCGTAGAAAGGAAAGATCTGGTTTCTTGCCATGTATCAGCTCATAAGGAGTTTTGTTGTGAAGAGTATGTATCAAGGATCGGTTTTGGGTGTAACACGCTGTGGCAATTGCTTCTGCCCAAAGAAACATCGGTGCCTTGGAAAATATCAGCATGGTTCATGCAGCTTCCACAAGAGTACGATTTCGTCTTTCAACAATGCCGTTCTGTTGAGGAGTACGTGGAACACTTTTCTGGTGAGTTATGCCAATACTTTCATAAAATTGAATGAGTTGTTTGTTAACAAACTCAGTTCCATTGTCCGTACGGATGATTCTGACAGTTTTGTTGAGTCTCACTTGTAGCTGTTTGATAAGTTTGATGATAACCTCTGGATTTTCGTCCTTGGTTCTTAAAAACTTCACCCATGTAAACCGAGAGTTGTCGTCGACAACCACAAGAATATATCTCTTCCCATTTATACTCTGCACTCTCTTTGGTCTGCACAGATCCATGTGAAGAGTGTGAAGAACTTCCATGATGGTGTTGACAGTTTTGGTTTTGTGAGTATGCTTCTTGCTTTTGCCCAGTTGACAAGCAGAACAAAGATGATCCTTTACAAACTTCAATCTGGGCATACCTCGTACAAGATCCTTGCAAGTAAGTTCATTTATGGTGCCGGAGTTTAAGTGGTTTAAACGATGGTGCCAAAGCCATGATTTGTTCTTTGAGGCCTTTGACAGCAAGCAAATGGGAGAGGACCGCATCATGTCTTCAATAGAGATGGTGTATAGATTAGTGCCACGACTGCCTTTAAGGAGATCAATACCATCCAATTCTCTGACGAAACATGTGTGTTTTCTGAAAGCAACTTCAAGATCTGAATCACAAAATTGACCAACAGAGAACAAATTGTGCCCAAGTCCTTCCACGTAGTATACCTTGGAAATTACACTGTCACCAAACACATAATCTCCATAACCCATAATTGCCCCAAAATGGTCGTTCCCGAATCTAACGGTCCCGATAAATTTATTCACGAAATTCCGTGAGCGATCCCCGGTCATATGTTTTGAGCAGCCTGTGTCCAAATACAAAAGGACGATTTGTTCGACCTGCATTTGAAAATAGACAACGATGGATAATTAAAAAAGGTGGATCCTTACGTGCAACTGGGGTCTGTTTGGTTAGCACGAACAAATTCTGGAACTACAGGATTCATAGATGCCATGGAATTCACAGTGGAAACTTCACTAGTAGCAACAATTGACCTAGTTACAGGGCATTGTGTCTCTAGAGGGAAAATTCGACCAGCTGGCTTCCATTCCTTATCCGCCACTACTTTAGGATTAGTCATTCTAGTTAAGGGGAACTGATCTTCTAAAGTGAATTTTCTTCCAGTGGGTCTCCATTGATAACCAACATGAGCAAACAATTTTCCTGTTGCTTTCCAAATTTGCTTAATCAGTTTAGGTTTCCTAACATTCTTAACTGGGGATCGTTGAGAAGACATCAAGAATGACACAACACATTCATCATGATTACCAGAAATTAAGCATTCATTACATGTCTTACAAATAGCATTAGAATTCGAATTAATTACAGTACGCTTATAGCTAATACTAGAATCAACACGATTCTTTTTTATCAAATCAAACTTATTGTTCCTAAGGTGGACTTCTACTTTCTTCTCATAAGCACTCTTAGCTGGCGCAGTCCTATCTTTCTTTGTATTGCGACTAGGCTTTGACCCGCTAGCTTTAGTGTCACTGTTTACTCCTGTAGAAGCAATGATGGGAACATTAGTTTGTTTCACTGCCATTTGTTTTTCCGGTTTTGATGTGCTGGGTTCAGATGTTTTCAGTGGTACATCAAAGGTAACATGCTTGTTCTTAGTCATTGAGGAAGTTGTAATAAACCTATCTCGCTTGTTATCAATCTTAGGACATGTGCCAATGACGTATTCTAAGAGTTCCTGAGATCGTTTAGTGAGGAAGCAAACATCTACAACTGCACTATCTAGTGGTTTCTCGATCCTATCCTCTTCTACGATCTCACGAAGAATGTCAAGACTATCCTTAAGATGAGTGAGATAAACTTGATGAGCTGACCTATTGTTTCTAAGAGGAAGCGGGATAGTCACAGCATCAATTGCATATTTTCTACAAGCAGAAACCTTTGGAACAACATTTTCACTAGTGATGATTGGCATTTTCCCTTTCACCTGAGTCTTTAGATTCTCAATCTCATTTAGCAAAGAAGTTATCTTTTCATTGTGATTGTTACGTGTGACTTTAATCGAGTCATATAACCCTTTGTAATGCTGTTTGATTTTTGAATTTTCAGCTTGAAAACACACATTTTCATATTGTAATTTATTGATGGTGTCTTGATAGTGAAAATTCTGAGAATCTGAAGACGATGGTTTGTGGGTGCCAATCACATCACTCTTATTTGATTTTAATTAGGCAATTTGGGCCCTCAATTTTCGAATCGTGTTAGTGTGAGCTTGAATTTTTTTCATCACGTTGGCTTAATTCAAAATATGCATCAAATTCAGGAGCATCCAAAGATGTCTTTGCATTTGAAATTTTAATTCTTTCTTCTAAATGTTGATATTTTAACTGCAAATTAAGATTATCAACCTCTAGTTTTGAAAAATGCCTAACCATGTTATCATGGTCATCGTTTTGGATTTTCTCATGTAATTTTAAATTCTCCCCCTCAAGCTTAACAACACGATTTTGGGTAACATTCAATGCCATAGACAACTCATGAAATTGACAAGCAGTTAATGCAGAATCAGTAACAGTATAAAATACATCCTGTGCAATACATCCAGCAATTAAATTCTCATTGGTGATGAGAACATTCTTTCTTTCAATCTCACAGCATTTAAGATCAATAGCATTTTGTTTTCCCATGTTTTCCATTTCTTTAAACACTGCTTTCATTTCTTTTACTTCAATTTCAAGGGTTTTTTGCATGCCCTAAAAATGTTGTTTGAGTAGTTTAAAAAATGGAATAACCTCAGTTAAGTAGCACTGTTTTGTTAGTTCAAAACCCCTTTCCCCTTCAATAATTCTTGTTGGCGTAATTCTCTTCTTACATGGTTTTTCAAAATCAGCAAATAGTTGACAAAGAACATATATGCTAATTAGAGTTTTACATTCTGTGGGAAGAGTTAGAGGGACTAAGTGCATGGGTGTATTGGGTGGGTACACCGTTGCTGTAGCTATCTTTCTAAAGGGTGGAGTCTTGGCTTTAAGTTCTTCGGCCTTTCTCTTTTCAACGTCTAAAGACCAAAATATTTGTTCTGGCGTCAACTTAGTTTGAGGTGCAAAAACAGCCAATCGGTTCTCCTCATAGTAATTATGGGGTTTGATTATGACTCGATTTGCTATACATTTGGGATCCTTCATTTTTTCAGCCAATCTTTCTCTATTTATTACTTCTATCTCATTAGTCTCTTCAAACGATGACACATCAGGAGGGGCATGACCAGGCTTAAGCAGTACATTTCCATCATATAAGGAAGTGTTAGGAATATAAATATTCACATGAAAGACTCGGTCACCCCGAGTATGGATTAGCATTAAGTAGCTCGTAGGTTTAATCTTATTAGAATAGATATCTTTTCACCATGGAGTCCGGTCGGGTCTTTACCCACTGTAGCCCGCTCCATAGCCCATATGGGGCGTTTTGTATGTCACTTTATAAGCCCTTCCCCACCCATGGGAAGGGTTGGAACTTCTCATTTGCAAGCTAATACTACTTTCATTTTCTCTCACTAAGTTCCCAACTTCTCTCTCTTTCTCTCTCTAAGAGTCGACCTAAATCTCAATTTACACTTGTGTTATGATTATGAACATGTTACAATTGGTATCAAGAGACAAGTTTAGGTTCGATTGAGTATAGGAGTCTCGGATTTGTGGTTCAAATCTTGTGTTTTTCTCGGTTTTATTTTGGTTCGACTAGCAATAAGAGAAAACATCAAGGTTTGATCTTTGTTGGTGCTTAGACTCGTTACTAGGTTGTACATTTGTCTTCACAACAATCTCTAGCATAGCTTTTGGGTATTCTATGGCTTATTTGGTGGCTTTACTTGGAAGATTGAAGATTTTTCTTCGCTGCGGTTTGACCCTCGGTGTGAATTTCGTGATTGCGGTTTGTGTTATATAAAGTCGCTTTGTGTTGCGGTTTGATCTGGCTTCGGGTTGCGGTTTGGTTTTTAGCTAAAAAGGGAAAAAGACAAAACGCAGTGAATGCGACCATTTTGTCCTTTGCGGTTTGACTGATTGCGGTTTGACTGATTGCGGTTTGAGTGATTGCGTTTTGGACTCTTGCGTTTTGAGCTACTACGTTTTGAGACTTCTGCGTTTTGGTGTTCTGCGTTTTGGGACTTCTGCGTTTTGGTTCTCTGCGTTTTGAGCTACTGTGGTTTGGAATTCTGTGTTTTGTGTACTGCATTTTGGTGTTCTGCGTTTAGTAATCGAATCACGGTGCATTCTTGATTTTTGTAAAATCCCGCGAAAGAATCTATTTTTCGGTTTAAATCATAGAATTTTAAAATCCCGTGCAAGTTTACATCATGGTAAGCACTCCTTCCGATGACATTCAAGCTGCAGGGTCCGATACTCGCCCTCCTATGCTAGATAGGACGGATTATGAATCATGGGTACAAAGAATACGACTTTATTGCTTGGGAAAAGAGAATGGATTTAATATTCTTAAATCCATTGATGAAGGACCTTTTCAAATGGGCACCACTAGAGATGCTGTCACTACCGCTGAGGATGGAACTGTCACTCTTAGAATCGACAGGCCACGTAATTACAACGATCTCAATGAGGGGGAGAAGAAGCGTTATGATGCAGACATTAGAGCTTCTAACATTGTGATTCAAGGACTTCCCAAAGACATTTACAAGCTCATTTACTTCAACACTGATGCCAAAGCTGTTTGGGACAATGTTAAAATGCTTCTGGCTGGATCTGAACTGACCAAAGAAGATCATGAATCTCAGCTGTATGATGAGTTTGAGCACTTCAAGATGAATCCTGGTGAAAACATCACTGACTATTATGTGAGATTTCACAAGCTTGTGAATGACATGAGAATCATCAGGATGACAATGCCAAACATCCAACTCAATTCTAAGTTTGTAAACAACATGACACCCGAGTGGGATAGATTTGTCACAGCCGTAAAGCTCAACAAAGGATTGAGATAGACCAATTATGAACAACTGTATGCTTACTTACAACAACATGAAAAGCATGCTGTCTATGATCGTCAACTGAGGGAAAAACTCAATCCAACAACAAAAAATGATCCACTTGCATTTGTCACAAATGTTCAGCCGTTCAATCAATCCTCACTTGATCAAGTGTATCACCATCCTTCTTCATCACAGAATCAGACATCATTTGTCCAATCATCTTTGCACCCACCATCTGCTGTGAACAACCAACTGGACTCAGGGTACTCTCATACTGACAAGATGATTGCTAATCTCTCTAACCAAGTTACTTTACTTGTCCAACAGTTCAGAGCAACACTTCCTCAAACCAACAACCAACTTCGAACTTCATCAAATCTACGTAATCAAGCAACGGTGGAAGATAGAAGGGTTGTAATTCAGAATGTCCAGGGAAGGCAGAATGTGAATCAAAGGAATGTTGCTCGGGGTAATATACAGAACAGAGTTGGAAATGCTAATCAGGGACAGGGAAGGCAAACCAAGTGTTACAACTGTGGCGGACTAGGACACATAGCAAGGAACTGCACTCAACTAAAGCGTTCACAGAACTCTGACTACTTCAAAGATAAGATGCTGTTTGTGGGAAACTAGAAGGGGGGTTGAATAGTTTACCGGTTTAAAAACTTCTTATAAAAATCTTGTTTTAAAAGTTGGTTATTGGAAACTTTGATTCGAACTCTATGTGTAATCAATCAACACCAATATGAACTACACACTAAGCTGAGTAATAATAAAAAATAAAAGTAAAGAGTAGAGTTGGAAAGATCAAACCGAGACAGAGGATTTATAGTGGTTCGGCTACGAAGCTCTTCTTCGCCCTACTCCACTCCCCGAGTACCACACTCGAGAGTTTCAAGCACTATGTCAACAACCTCCCTTAAGGCGGAGAAAACCGTACACATCGCTTATCCTATTACCGACACTAAGCTAGATGTCGAGTGCTAATCTTAGCTAGCACCAATCTACCAAGGTCCACGTGACCAAACACTCAAGCCCAGTGGCTTCAAGAGATAACCAAGATCTCAACACGATCACAATGATCAACACTCACTTCACTCTACTCGACTAACACTAACCTAATGACCCTTGATCTTCTTGATCAATCACACAAGCCCAATGGCTTCAAGAGATGTTCACTATCTCTATAGATCACACTTGATCTTCACTCTCACTCACAAAAAGAAAATAAACTTGATGTATGCTAAGACACAACAAGGTTGTAACAAGTGTTACAAAAACCTATCAACTATAACTCTAGTATCTTCTTGATTACTTGAGTTCTTCTCTTGCTAATGAAGAGGGATGACAACACCTTGTATCAACTTGGATACCTGTGTTCTTCTCTTGCTAGTGAAGAGGTATGAAGAGGATCACTTGAAGGATGATTGGATCACTCTTGAAACAAAGAAAAACTAATCTAATTGACCCTAAGAAGTGAAAGGTGTGAGAGGATTTAGCTAAGGGATTTTTCTGTGTGTGAAGGGTGCCAAAAACTGTGAAAGGGGTGGGTATTTATAGGCAAAGAAAATCTGAACGTTACAATTCAAAATGGTACGGACGGCTCCATTAAATGACCCACGGCTCCGTTAAATTTAACGGTACCGTGGAGCCGTGGTAGACTAGGACGCTCCAAATTTTGTCTTTTCTGGTGAAAACTTATTTGGGGAAGGTTGGAGCTGATTTTGGGGGGAAAAATAGCTGTTGTGATTTTCAAACTAATTTTTCCATTAAAACATTTCTTAATATTTCAAAAATAATTTGTCATGTGTATTTTTGAAAAAAATGTTTTGTCCCATTTAAGATGTGAATTTTCAAAACATAAATTCACTTCTTTGATCACTAGTTCAAGTTGTAACTTTGTTCAAGAGTGATTTGCGTAGAAACGGGATCTTCCGATTAAAAACTTGTTAACGTTAATTTTAACGTAACGTGAGTTCACATTTTGTCATCCTCAAAACGTGAAATAATCGAAAGATATAAATAACGTTTTTAGAACATTATTTGCATCAGCAATCTCCCCTTTTTGATGATGACAAAATATAAACTCATTTTAGGTTAAAATTAGTTTTAACAAGTTTTTAATGAGTTTACTCCCATTTCTCCCCCTTTTTGTCAAATCAAAAAGGTGGTTAAGGCTCCCCCTTGATGTGTACTCCCCCTCATTTGGAGAACACAAAGGAATCGAGCAATGGTTCGTGCTACAAAACAAAGTTAGACGACAAATATACAATATCTAACAAGTAGCATATTTTGACGAACAACCAATCCCTTAAAAGGAAAACCTCCACATAAAAATATTCATTCATAAAACAAACAAGTGTCATAGTAATGTATGACTACATAGAAAGCACAAAGGAAGATAACAAGAAGCCTAAATTCCTAATGACTAGAGGCAAGCTTCATTTCCAAGAGGGGTCTTAAGAATTTATTGTGGAGGACTAAACAAGCAAGTGTTTAGTTGTTTTGGTTAGGAGGTGGTGGAGATTGGGGCCCCATTTGAGGTGGTGGAGGTGTCAAGAGATGTTCTATAAAGTAGAACATGAAATGAATCTCGTCTCTTAAGAAGTAGATGAGATTACGGTTATGGAGACAACATAGGCAATTAGCACTATGTAACTCAAAGGGATGTGGTTGGTTGGGTTGTGCCATGATAGGAGATGGTGATTGTGGTAGTGTTTGTTGGAGGTGAAATTGGCATGGCATTGTCCAATGGGGTGAAGGGAGATGGTGTGTATTCCATTGATGATGTAGTGTAATAGGATGATGAAGATGTTGTGTAGGTAGATGATGTTTTAGATGGTGCATAAGGTGGTGATGGTGAGTATGGAGTGGCTTGGGAAGGTGGTGTCATAGTTTCATCATCTCTTGTGAGATCTACAAAGAGTGGTTTTGAGGGTGGTTTTACGGTTATCCTAGGTTTCTTGGAGATTTGAGAGGTTGAACCATGTGTGGAGGACATGGTGTTTGTGTGATGGGAGGTTGAAGGTGAAGTGCAAGAGAAGTTTGCAAAGGTGAGGCCTTAAATAGGCAAGTTGGGTTAAATTTGAATTAAAGTTGATCCTATGGTGTAGGAGGGGAATCCTAGGGTGAATGTGAGGGTGCAAGGTTTGCAGGTTAGAGGTTAGGGTGATAGGGAAGTAGGAGCAATAGGAAAAATCCGTTATACAGGGTCACGGCTCCGTTAAATACCCCACGGTACCGTCAAGTTTAACGGTGCCATCCCTATTTAGTGGTGCCGTGACACTGTTGGCACGAAAATTTCTTTGCAGGCTAGTTTTGGGCAGCTAGGGGGAATTTTCTAGGGAAACTAATTCCTGGAAATGAGAGTGCCTCAACTCACTAGGTACTTATTTTCCTAATATATCCATATAATGCTACATCTAGCACCTAAGGATGATCATGCAATGTTCTTAAGTAATCATAAGCATGCAAGCGTAAAAGGACAAGATAAAATATCATTCAAATATCACATAGACTATTCATGTAAGCATGTAAGATAATTTGAACATTAATTCCTAAAATTGTCTATTAGTAATAAACCCTAGTGAGAGACATAAATCTCTTCCTAACTACTTACGACTTGAGCATTCCCCCTTCTTGTCACACTCTCGTCTTGAGTATTTGTCTCATTCTCATGAATAGGATCATCAAAGGGTGCATAGTGGGTGGTGAATTCGGAAGTGAGGATGGTTGAGACATATGACTCGGTTATGGGTTTCATGACAGGTGTGAACAGGGAGTATTGAGGACCATGAAGGTAAGGGTGAAAGGTCATGAAGTGATGATAGAGACGGGTTAGGAACATCCCATAGGGTATCAATTTATTCTTGTTACCATTGAGATGAACAATTCGCTTAGCGAAGAAGTAAGCAAGATTGTAAGGTTGTTGGGTTAAGAGACAGTAAATCATATGAGCACAACACGCCGGGAGTTGCTCACGATTTCCTGTGAGACTTAGAACATTTTCTCGCAGGATGACTGCCCAAGAAAGTAGTTCATGACGCACTTCTTCCAAACGAATTTTCGTTGGATGTGGGTGAGGGTGAGTACGGATGATTTTGGTTAGTTCGGTTGGAGAGGGTATGTACGAACAGTACGGACTATTCTCCTCACGATAGTGAAAGAGAGACTCAAGACACCAATCTTCAGTATAGGCACATTGCCCATGATTGGGTATTCTAAGGATTTGAGCAAATTGCTCAAGAGTTAGAACGTATTTGAAGTTTTTGACCCAAAACCAAAGTGACAAGGATTGATCCTCGTTACGTACGAGTTCAACTTGTCGGAAGAACTCCAACACAAAGCGAGGACAAATGTACTCGTTAATGTGGAGTAGACAATCGAATCCTATAGCTCTAAAGGAAGTGTTGATGTCCCGGTGGTAAACTAGGGATGGATCAACGACACGGCCTTCATGAAACCGACGGGTTTCAAGATTGACATAGGCACGAATGTGGTTACCGGGTGTAGTGGATTCCCGTGAGATTTTGGGTGTATAGGTATCAGTTAGGAGATGATCAAAATCATATTCATGAGACATTTTTGTGTCCTATAAGAAAATTTTAAGAAAAATTTAGAATAAAAACCAGTTGCATATAACACGTGCCTAGTGTGTGTCTATATGCATACTATGTGGAGGTGCGGTAATCTCGACTCAAAAGAAAAATAATGAGATTACCCAAACACTCCTGATTTCACTTTAGCTCAAACAAATATGTCGAAAAGTACATATTGATTATGTAATTCGAATAATATTTGTGAGATCATGAATGCATGAGAAAGTGTTTTTAGTTTGCATCAACAATGCATGAAAAAGAATAATTTCATGATCCTAATTTTGTGAGATTTTAAAATTGATGGAATTGGGGTGTTTTAGTGTTGATGACTTCTAATTTTGAAACATTCCTAGAAAAGGTGAAAATCCCCAATTCAATTTTCATCAATGAACAAACCCTAGACTCAAAATTAGAAATAAATTAGAGTGAGAAAACTTACAACTTATGTTGAAAAGGTTAAAATGATTGAGGATCTTGAAATCAATGTCTTGAATATGATCTTGAAGAGGTGTAATTGAGTTTTGGGTTGTGAGGTTAGGTTATGACAGCAATTGCTGAGGTTGTGAGGGTTTGAAATGACTAATGTGGGAAAAGGGGACTGAAATACGAAATGTTCCAGATGCACGGTTCCACGGTACCGTTAAATTTAACGGTGCCGTGCCACATTTAGTGGAGCCGTGATCTGCTGGGACTGTTTTCTGTCCCATTTTGATTTTTGACGAATAAGTCTCGCTGTTTTAGTGAGCTCTTATGACACGAGGAAAGAATTTGTACCTAACAAATTCTTATGACTAGGGGTTCCTAAACTTAACTAGACGAGATACACGGGATGACTTCAAGAGTCATGGGATTTATGGAATATGTTCCATCATTCCTAGAGCTAGACGGAGGTAGTTAAAGGATTCTTGTTTGAGAGGTTTGGTTAGTATGTCAGCGATGTTGTCTTGAGAAGGAACTTTCTCAATGGAAATGTTTCCTTTCTGAACATTATCGCGAAGGAAGTGGTGGCGAATTTCAATGTGTTTAGTACGGGAGTGTTGGACAGGGTTTTTGCTCAAGTCAATAGCACCTTTATTGTCGCACATAATGGGAACATCATCTAAGTATATGCTATAGTCGTTAAGGGCTTGTTTCATCCATAGTGCTTGCTGACATGCCTTTCCGGCGCTTACGTACTCGGCTTCGGTAGTGGAGATGGCAAGAGCCGTTTGTTTCTTGGAGAACCAAGAAGTTAGACAACAACCCATGAAGGTACAAACGCCACTCGTGCTTTTTCGATCCACGTAATCTCCCGCATGATCAGAGTCGGCATAGACAACAGTTTCTATACCGGTCCCCTTGGGATAAAATAATCCCAAGTGTATAGTGCCTTTAATGTATCGGAAGATACGCTTAACCGCTTCAAGGTAAGAGGTTTTGGGATCCTCTTGGAAGCGAGCACAAAGGCAGACACTAAACATGATGTCGGGCCTACTTGCCGTGAGGTATAGTAAACTACCTATCATACCTCTATACTTAGTGTTATCCACGGACTCACCTTCTTCATCTTTCGTGAGTTTTATTTCCGTGGACATGGGAGTTTTCATGGGCTTAGACTCTTCTAAACTAAACTTCTTAAGCATTTCCTTACTATACTTAGATTGATTAAAGAAGATACCATCTTCCATTTGCTTAATTTGTAGACCAAGGAAGAAATTTAATTCGCCCATCATGCTCATCTCAAACTCGTC
This sequence comes from Artemisia tridentata subsp. tridentata, assembly GCA_021014915.2. Lineage (NCBI taxonomy): Eukaryota > Viridiplantae > Streptophyta > Magnoliopsida > Asterales > Asteraceae > Artemisia > Artemisia tridentata. The sequence goes on from CP139507.1 coordinate 306,652,333, forward strand.
ATGCATGATTTTAGAAAAATCATTGCACAGTTCTGGACAAGTTGAGCCAAATATAATGTCATCAACATATATTTGAACAATGATGAGATGTGAATCTCGTTTCTTTGTGAAAAGCGTGTTATCTACCACTCCCATGGTATATTCATGTTCAATCAAGAATGCTTTCAGTCTATCATACCAAGCTTTGGGAGCTTGCTTAAGACCATAGAGTGCTTTCTTGAGTTTATAAACATGATTCAGATATTCGAAATCAACGAATCCCGGAGGTTGAGCAACATATACCTCCTCGTTGATATAACCATTAAGGAATGCACTTTTCACGTCCATTTGGTACAATTTAAAGTCTAAGGCACACGCATAGGCAAGGAGTATTCTAATAGATTCTAATCTAGCTACAGGTGCATAGGTTTCATCATAATCTATTCCTTCTTGTTGGTTATAGCCTTGTGCTACCAACCTTGCCTTATTCCTAGTCACGACGCCATTTTCGTTGAGTTTATTCCTAAACACCTACTTAGTTCCTATGATGGTTTGATTCCTAGGAGGAGGTACCAACTCCCAAACTTGGTTGGCGGTGAATTGATTAAGTTCTTCTTGCATGGCAAGTGTCCAACTTTCATCCTTAATCGCTTCACCAACATTCTTAGGTTCTACAGTAGATATAAAACAAAAGAAATTACTTTTGTTTTGAGCTTGTGACCTAAGGGTTCTTTGGTTTAGGTTTCCTATGACATTTTCAATAGGATGGTTCTTGGATTCCTTAACATTGACAATTTCGTCAACTTCAACTATTTCATCCTCAATGTCATCATCTAAGGTTTTCTTGCCATTAACCTTAATGGCTTGTTCCTCATCTAAGTCATCATCCACCAAGGGTGATGTCTTAGTTGGTGGAGGGCTTTCATCGAATGTCACGTTGAGTGACTCTTCGACTTTCATTGTTTCCTTATTTAGGACAATGTAAGCTTTACTATTTTGGGAGTATCCTAGGAAGACACCTTCGTAAGACTTTGGGTCAAACTTGGTGAGGTAATCTTTAGTGTTTAGTATGAAGCACTTGCTTCCAAACACTCTAAAGTAATCAAGAGTAGGTTTTCTACCTTTCATGATTTCATATGGAGTTTTTCCTAAGATAGGCCTAATTAAAATCCTATTAAGTATGTAAGTTGAGGTGTCCACCGCATTACACCAAAACTTTTTCGGAGTTGATTGTTCATTCAACATCGTTCTACTCATTTCTTGTAGAGTACGATTTTTCCGCTCTATTACCCCATTTGATTGTGGAGTGCGTGGAGCTGAGAAATTGTGAGTAATACCATTAGCATCACAATATACTCCAAATTGCACTTCATTATCAAATTCCCGACCATGATCCGTCCTAATTGAAACTATAGTACATCCTAGTTGATTTTGGACTTTCTTACTAAAAACCTCGAATTCCTCAAAGGCTTGAGTCTTATTCTTAAGAAATCTAGTCCAAGTGTACCTAGAGTAGTCATCAACTATTACTAAGGTGTAGTAGTTTCCTCCGTAGCTCCGTACGGCGGATGGACCGAATAAGTCCATATGAAGGAGTTCTAGGCATCTAGAGGTCGAGACTATATTCTTAGCTTTGTGACTAGAATGAGCTTGTTTTCCAACTTTACAAGCGTCACAAAAGTGTTGATCAAACTTAATCTTAGGTAGATCTCTAACTAGTTCCTTAGACGCCAATGATTGTATCAAGCGCATATTGGCATGACCTAATCTCCTATGCCATAGAGTGGAGTTATCATCTATGGTTGCTAAGCATATCCTATCCTGAGGCTTATTTCCTATTTTCATAACAAATAGGCCATTTCTCCTAACTCCTTTGCCTATGGTTTTACCATCCTTAATGATCTCACTACCCTCTTCAGAGAATATAACTCTACACTTATTATCTACCATTTGACTAATGCTAAGCAAATTAAATCCTAAGTTATCTACATGCTCAACATTTCTAATAGTGAGGGAGTTTTGAGTGATCGTACCTTTGCCAATAATGTTGCCCTTAAGTTTGCTACCGAAAGTGACATTACCTCCGTTGTATGCCTTGTATGATGAGAATAGACTTCGGTTGCCCGTCATGTGGTTAGTGCATCCACTATCCTTGACCCATTCGTCAGGCTCCAAGTCGATTCCCAAGCATATCTCATTTGAAGCATGAGCCATTAGACATGTTTCGTCCTTGGGCTTCTTTTCTTCATCATCACCGCTATCACTCCAGGCGCCTCCTATGAGAGCTCGTTGGTTGTTGACTTTCGGTGGCTTGGGATACTCTCCTATGAGATGATTAGGATCTCCGCATCTAAAGCATTTCCTATCACTTGTCCCTTTCTTTTCAACATGGTTCTTTTGTGATGTCTTCTTCTCATCACGAGGTTGCCTAACGAACCTACCTCTTCTCCTAAAGAACTTTTTAAAATCCCTAACCGCTAGTGCATATTCCTCATCTTCACTATCGGAACTCGAACATTCCTCATCACTAGACTCCTTCTTGGCTTTCAATGCTAGAGATCTAACTCTCTCGCCTTTGCCTTTGACTATGTCGGAGTCTTTCTTAATTATCATCTCGTGAACTTTCAAGTTTCCTATAAGTTCATCGAGTGACAATGCCGCCAAGTCCTTTGACTCTTCTATGGCGGTGACCTTTGCTCTCCATTTAGGATGTAGAGCTCTAAGAAACTTCCTAACATAGTTCTTACTAGAATAACCTTCATCAAGAGCTTTAAGACTAGTGATAATAGTATTAAATCTAGCAAAAGCATTATCTATTGACTCATCCTCCGAAATGGAGAATTGTTCATATTGTTGAACAAGAAGATCTATCTTGTTCTCTTTGACTTGGTTATTACCTTGGTGAGTGACTAACAAGGTTTTCCAAATGTCTTTTGCCGTATTACACATAAAAATTCTTTCAAATTCCTTTTTAGGCAAAGCATTATAAATCATCATTTTAGCCTCATTGTTTTTGGCTAATTTCCTTTTAAGTTCATCACTTTGTTTATCATAAGAAACTATTTCATCCTTTTTAGTTTCCAGATTCTTTTGAATAGTTTGAAAGTCACCCTCGGTAATAACATGCCAAAGATCAATGTCTTTTGATTTCACATACGTTTCGAATCTTTTTTTCCAATATATAAAGCAATCGGTTTCGAAAAATGGTGGTCTTTGCATAGATTGCCCTTCTAGATATTTGTCGGAATCCATTGATCGGTTCAAGCTTTAAAATATAATATACTTTAAAAACTTGACTGACGTGGCTCCTGATACCAATTGTGGGAAACTAGAAGGGGGGTTGAATAGTTTACCGGTTTATAAACTTCATTTAAAAATCTTGTTTTAAAAGTTGGTTATTGGAAACTTTGATTCGAACTTTATGTGTAATCAATCAACACCAATATGAACTACACACTAAGCTGAGTAATAATAACAAATAAAAGTAAAGAGTAGAGTTGGAAAGATCAAACCGAGACAGAGGATTTATAGTGGTTCGGCAACGAAGCTCTTCTTCGCCCTACTCCACTCCCCGAGTACCACACTCGAGAGTTTCAAGCACTATGTCAACAACCTCCCTTAAGGCGGAGAAAACCGTACACGTCGCTTATCCTATTACCGACACTAAGCTAGATGTCGAGTGCTAATCTTAGCTAGCACCAATCTACCAAGGTCCACGTGACCAAACACTCAAGCCCAGTGGCTTCAAGAGATCACCAAGATCTCAACACGATCACAATGATCAACACTCACTTCACTTTACTCGACTAACACTAACCTATTGACCCTTGATCTTCTTGATCAATCACACAAGCCCAATGGCTTCAAGAGATGTTCACTATCTCTATAGATCACACTTGATCTTCACTCTCACTCACAAAAAGAAAATAAACTTGATGTATGCTAAGACACAACAAGGTTGTAACAAGTGTTACAAAAACCTATCAACTATAACTCTAGTATCTTCTTGATTACTTGAGTTCTTCTCTTGCTAATGAAGAGGGATGACAACACCTTGTATCAACTTGGATACTTGTGTTCTTCTCTTGCTAGTGAAGAGGTATGAAGAGGATCACTTGAAGGATGATTGGATCATTCTTGAACAATGAAAAACTAATCTAATTGACCCTAAGAAGTGAAAGGTGTGAGAGGATTTAGCTAAGGGATTTTTCTGTGTGTGAAGGGTGCCTAAAACTGTGAAAGAGATGGGTATTTATAGGCAAAGAAAATCTGAACGTTACAATTCAAAATGGTACGGACGGCTCCATTAAATGACCCACGGCTCCGTTAAATTTAACGGTACCGTGGAGCCGTGGTAGACTAGGACGCTCCAAATTTTGTCTTTTCTGGTGAAAACTTATTTGGGGAAGGTTGGACCTGATTTTGGGGGGAAAAATAGCTGTTGTGATTTTCAAACTAATTTTTCCATTAAAACATTTCTTAATATTTCAAAAATAATTTGTCATGTGTATTTTTGAAAAAATGTTTTGTCCCATTTAAGATGTGAATTTTCAAAACATAAATTCACTTCTTTGATCACTAGTTCAAGTTGTAACTTTGTTCAAGAGTGATTTGCGTAGAAACAGGATCTTCCGATTAAAAACTTGTTAACGTTAATTTTAATGTAACGTGAGTTCACATTTTGTCATCCTCAAAACGTGAAGTAATCGAAAGATATAAATAACGTTTTTAGAACATTATTTGCATCAACACTGTTGATGCAAGCCCAAGAGAATGGAGCAGCTTTGGATGAAGAAGATTTATTGTTTCTTGCTGGTAATGAGGGGAACACGTTTGATGCTGATGTGGATGATCAACCTGTTCAAGTCTTGGCACTAAATGATCCCAACATCTTCCAAGCTGATGACTGCGATGCTTTTGACTCAGACGTTGATGATGAAACCACTGCTCAAACCATCTTCATGGCTAATCTGTCCTCTGCAGTCTCATCACCACAACAAGCTGGTCCTTCCAATGCATCTATCTTATCTGAGGTACTAAAGCTTTATGACACATATAACCTGGTAGATGAACAGAAGATTCTTAACAAAGTACAACAGACAGATGTTGTTGAATCAGATACTGTCAATATGAGAAATAGTAATCTTATCCCATATGAACAATGTGTGAATCACAACGACGTGTCTGTTGTACCAAGTAGTGCATCTTCTGTTGTAGATAATGCTTGTGAGGTATATGAGAACACTGTGTTTATTCCTGATGATTCACTGACCACTAGAGTTAATATCTATAAAGATCAGGTGGCCATATATGAACAACGTGCAAAATTTGAGCTAACTGAACGTGAGCAGAAAATGGATAGTCAAATGCGTACATTCATAACAGAACGTAATTTAAGGGAAGAAACATTGAAAAAGGAGTTATATTCTTTACGAAAACAACTTGATCAAACTGTTAAACAAAAACAGGAGATCCAAGAAAGTGTAATTACACTAAAAAATGATTTCAAAGAAAAAGAAACAAAACTCTTAAATGATTTTTCCAGACTTAAAACGGTAAAGAATAAGATTGAAAACAAGTTGTATGCACAAGACCAGACCAGACCAGACAAACTGCTCAAATGATTCAAAAGCATAAAAAGTTGTGCGATGAACATAGTGAAAGGAATGTAGGTGAACCTAAATCAGTTTTACTTAAGAGTGTTAAAGTTGCCCAACCTGCCTTATATGATGCAAATGTAATGCTTAAGCCTGGTCATACCCCTCCCGATGTGTCATCATTTGAAGAGAGTAATGAGATAGAAGTAATAAGTAGAAAAAGAATGGCTGAAAAAATGAAGGATCTCAAATGTATAGCAAATCGAATCATAATCAAACCCCATGATTACTATGAGGAGAACCGATTGACTGTGTTTGCACCTCAAACAAAGTTGACACCTGAACAAATATTTTGGTCTTTGGACGTAGAAAAGAGAAAGGCCGATGAACTTAAAGCCAAAACTTCACCCCTTAGAAAAATAGCGGCTGCAACGGTGTACCCACCCAATAAACCCAGGCACTTAGTTCCTTTAACCCTTCCCACAAAATGTAAAACTCTAATTAGCATATATGTTCTTTGTCAACTATTTGCTGATTTTGATAAAATATGTAAGAAGAGAATTACGCCAACGGGAATTACTGAAGGGGAAAGGGGTTTTGAACTAACAAAAGAGTGCTACTTAACTGAGGTTATTCCATTCTTTAAACTCCTCAAGGAACATTTTGAGGGCACGCAAAAAACCCTTAAAACTGAAGTGAAAGAGATGAAAGAGGTATTTAAAGATATGGAAAATGAGGTGTCCCAAAATGCGATAGAACTTAAGAGTCGTGAGATTGAGAGAAAGAACATTCTCATCACCAATGAGAATTTGATTGCTAGTTGTATTGCACATGATGTGTTTTATACTGCTACTGATTCTGCATTAACTGCTTGTTAATTTCATGAGTTGTCTATTGCATTGAATGTTTCCCAGAATCGTGTTGTTGAGCTTCAGGGGGAGAATTTAAAATTGCATGAGAATATCCAAAACGATGACTATGATAACATGGTCAGGCATTTTTCAAAACTAGAGGTTGATAATCTTAATTTACAATTAAAATATCAACATTTAGAAGAAAGAGTTAAAATCTCAAATGCCAAGACATCTTTGGATGCTCCTGAATTTGATGCATATTTTGAATTAAGCAAACGAGATGAAAAAATTCAAGCTCACACTAACACGATTCGAAAATTGAGGGCCCAAATTGCCCAATTAAAATCAAATAAGAGTGATGTGATTGGCACCTATAAACCATCATCTTCAGATTCTCAGAATTTTCACTATCAAGACACCATCAATAAATTACAATATGAAAATGAGTTTTTTCAAGCTGAAAATTCAAAAATCAAACATCATTACAAAGAGTTATATGAATCGATTAAAGTCACACGTAACAATCACAATGAAAAGATAACTTCTTTGCTAAATGAGATTGAGAATCTAAAGACTCAGGTGAAAGGGAAAATGCCAATCATCACTAGTGAAAATGTTGTTTCAAATGTTTCTGCTTGTAGAAAATATGCAATTGATGCTGTGACTATACCGTTTCCTCTTAGTAACAATAGGTCAGCTCATCAAGTTTATCTCACTCATCTTAAGGATAGTCTTGACATTCTTTGTGAGACCGTAGAAGAGGATAGGATAGAGAAACCACTAGATAGTGCAGTTGTAGATGCTTGCTTCCTCACTAAACGATCTCAGGAACTCTTAGAATACGTCATTGGCACATATCCAAAGATTGATAACAAGCGAGATAGGTTTATTACATCTTCCTCAATGACTAAGAACAAGCAAGTTACCTTTGATGTACCACTGAAAACATCTGAACCCAGCACATCAAAACCGGAAAAACAAATGGCAGTGAAACAAACTAATGTTCCCATCATTGCTTCAACAGGAGTAAATAGTGACCCTAAAGCTAGCGGGTCAAAGCCTAGTCGCAATACAAAGAAAGATAGGACTGCGCCAGCTAAGAGTGCTCATGAGAAGAAAGTAGAAGTCCACCTTAGGAACAATAAGTTTGATTTGATAAAAAAGAATCGTGTTGATTCTAGTATTAGCTATAAGTGTACTATAATTAATTCGAATTCTAATGCTATTTGTAAGACATGTAATGAATGCTTAATTTCTGGTAATCATGATGAATGTGTTGTGTCATTCTTGATGTCTTCTCAACGATCCCCAGTTAAGAATGTTAGGAAACCTAAACTGATTAAGCAAGTTTGGAAAGCAACAGGAAAATTGTTTGCTCATGTTGGTTATCAATGGAGACCCACTGGAAGAAAATTCACTTTAGGAGATCAGTGCCCCTTAACTAGAATGACTAATCATAAATTAGTGACTGTTAAGGAATGGAAGCCAACTGGTCGAATTTTCCCTCTAGAGACACAATGCCCTGTAACTAGGTCAATTGTTGCTACTAGTGAAGTTTCCACTGTGAATTCCATGGCATCTATGAATCCTGTAGTTCCAGAATTTGTTTGTGCTAACCAAACGGACCCTAGTTGCATGTGGGGATCCACCTTTTTCAGTTATCCATCATTGTCTGTTTTCAAATGCAGGTCATACAAATCGTCCTTTGGTACTTGGACTCAGGCTGCTCAAAACATATGACCGGGGATCGCTCACGGCTCAAGAATTTTGTGAATAAATTTATTGGGACAGTTAGATTCGGGAACGACCATTTTGGAGCAATTATGGGTTATGGAGATTATGTTTTTAGTGACAGTCTAATTGCCAGAGTATACTACGTGGAAGGACTTGGGCACAATTTGTTCTCTATTGGTCAATTTTGTGATTCAGATCTTGAAGTTGCTTTCAGAAAACACACATGTTTCGTCAGAGAATTGGATGGTATTGATCTTCTTAAAGGCAATCGTGGCACTAATCTATACACCATCTCTATTGAAGACATGATGCGGTCCTCTCCTATTTGCTTGCTGTCAAAGGCTTCAAAGAACAAATCATGGCTTTGGCATCGTCGTTTAAATCACTTAAACTTCGGCACCATAAATGAACTTACTCGCAAGGATCTTGTTCGAGGAATGCCCAGATTTAAGTTTGAGAAGGATCATCTTTTTTCTGCTTGTCAAATGGGTAAAAGCAAGAAGCATGCTCACAAACCCAAAACTATCAACACCATCATGGAAGTTCTTCACACCCTTCGCATGGATCTGTGCGGACCAATGAGAGTGCAGAGTATAAATTGGAAGAAATATATTCTTGTGGTGGTCGACGACTACTCTCGGTTTACATGGGTGAAGTTTTTGAGAACCAAGGACGAGACTCTAGAGGTTATCATCAAACTTATCAAACAGCTACAAGTACGACTCAACAAAACTGTCAGAATCATCCGCACAGACAATGTAACTGAGTTTGTTAACAAACAACTCATTCAGTTTTATGAAAGTATTGGCATAACTCACAAGAAAAGTGTTCCACGCACTTCTCAGCAGAACGGAGTTATTGAAAGACGAAATCGTTCTCTTGTGGAAGCTGCACGAACCATGCTGATATTTTCCAAGGCACCGATGTTTCTTTGGGTGGAAACAATTGCTACAACTTGTTACACCTAAAACCGATCCTTGATACATACTCTTCACAACAAAACTCCCCATGAGCTGATACATGGCAAGAAACCAGATCTTTCTTTCCTGCGAGTGTTCGGTGCTCTATGCTACCCGATAAATGATAGTCAGGATCTGGGAAAACTAAAGGCTAAAGCAGACATTGGAGTCTTCGTTGGGTATGCACCAGAACGCAAGGGATACCGAATCTACAACAAACAAACCCGACAAATTATGGAAACCATTCACGTGACATTCAATGAGCTGACTGAGCAAACGGCTCCTGGACACACAAGTTCTAGACCCGCACCTAATCTTTTGTCTCCTTGACCAATTAGTTCAGGTCTTGTACAGCATCCCACTCCTGCAGTTCCTTATGTACCCCCTACGAGTGATGAGTTGAAGAATTTGTTTGATCCGATGTTTGATGAATACTTTGAGCCATCAACTGTTGATTCTACAACCGAAGCTTCACCTTTACTTCCAGTTGTTGATGCTCCAATTCCACACAACTCAAATGGTCCATTTGTTTCTGTCTCAATTAGTCAAGAAGCACCATCTGCTAGTCACTCACCATCATCATCGAATATTCAATCTCATTTGGTACAGCAAGGCTCTGCAGTTGACCATTCTTTTGAAGTGAATCCTTTTGCTCCTGCTGATGATGCTCCATTCGAGAATATATTTGCTCCTGAATCTTCTACTGAGACATCTTCTTAAGGGGATCCTAACACGGCAACATCAATTCCCTACCCTCAACCACATGAACATCTCAGAAAATGGACCAATGATCATCCGATTGACAACATTATTGGGAATCATTCTCGTCCGGTATCCACACGAAAGCAACTTGCCACCGATGCATTGTGGTGTTTCTTTAATTCTGTACTATCCAAAGTTGAACCCAAAGATTTCAAAGATGGTCTGTTTAAAGACTGCTGGTTTACTACAATGCAAGAAGAAATTCATGAGTTTGACCGACTTGAAGTATGGGAATTAGTGCCTTCTCCAGATTGTGCAAGGATTATCGCTCAAAAGTGGATCTTCAAAGTGAAACTTGATGAGCATGGTGATGTTTTGAAAAATAAGGCACGGCTTGTTGCAAAGGGGTATCGTCAAGAAGAGGGCATGGACTTTGAAGAATCATTTGCACCGGTTGCTAGAATCGAAGCCATCAGAATCTTTCTCGCAAATACTGCCAGTCAGAATATGACAGTCTACCAAATGGATGTAAAGACAGCATTCTTAAATGGTGATTTGAAAGAGGAAGTCTATGTAAGTCCACCCGAAGGATTTGTGGACCCTGATCGTCCTACTCACGTCTATCGCTTGAAGAAGGCCCTCTATGGCTTAAAGCAGGCACCTAAGGCGTGGGATGACACTTTGTCTAAGTTTCTTCTGGCAAACAGATTCTCCAAAGGTGTTGTTGATCCTACACTATTCACTAGGAAAATGGGCAAACATCTACTTCACGTTCAGATCTACGTAGATGACATTATTTTTGCCTCCTCTGATACTATGGAATGTGATCAGTTTTCTAACGAGATGAGTTCTAAGTTCCAAATGTCTATGATGGGACAAATGTCGTTCTTCTTGGGTTTACAAATCTCTCAAAGTCCCGGAGGCATCTTCAATAATCAATCCAAATATGCAAATGAAATATTGAAGAAATTTGGATTTGATTCAAGTGATCCTGTTTACACTCCTATGGTTAAGAGATCAAAGTTGGACGAAGACCTCTCTGGGATCCCTGTTGATCAAACCAAGTTTTGAAGTATGATTGGATCCCTAATGTATCTCACCGCTAGTAGGCCAGATCTCTTGTTCGCAGTATGCATGTGTGCTCGGTACCAGTCTAAGCCCACCAAAAAGTATATGGAATCGGTAAAGCAGGTCTTTAGATACCTTCAAAGAACTATTCACATGGGTCTCTGGTATCCTAAGGACACCGCCATGGCACTCACGGCCTATGCAGATGCAGACCATGCGAGGTGTCAAGATACTCGTCGAAGTACGTCGGGAAGTGCTCAGTTTCTGGGGGAAAAGTTAGTAAGCTGGTCATCTAAAAGGCAAATGAGTACATCTATATCTTCCACAGAGGCTGAATACATTGCCATGTCTGCGTGCTATGCTCTAATCCTATGGATGAGATCCCAACTATCGGACTATGGCTTTGCATACAACAAGATTCTATGTATTGTGATAACAAAAGTGCTATAGCTCTTTGCTACAACAATGTCCAACACTCCCGATCAAAGCAAATCGATATCTGACATCACTTCATAAGGGAACAGGTTGAGAAAGGGGTTGTTGAACTTTACTTCGTGAGGACTGAGTTTCAGCTGGCTGATATCTTCACTAAGGCACTCCCGAGAGAACGGTTCCAATTTATTTTCCCGCGACTTGGCATGAAGAGTTTGACTCCAGAAACCCTCAAGTGTCTTCAAGAAGAAAACGAGGAGTAAGGGATTTGCTTCATATATCCTTGTATATATATCTTTGTATATATTTAAAACCAAAAAGAAAATAGAAAAATATAAAACCGATAAAAACCATAAAAATCAGAAAAACACAAAAATACCAAAAAATATTTCTTCTAGGCACATCTTCTGTTTATCGATAACATTTACGGTCCTAGAAATTTCATTCAATAATGACACGGGTCTTTAAATGAAGCTCGAGCAGAAGTTAAATTAAATGGTTAGAACATGTCATATCGGCTTGCAGTTACTTCAGACTGTAACCCGTTCCTCACTATGGGGAAAGCATGTTGCCAAAAAGACGGCTGTTCCTCCCACTGGGTGAACTTCACCCGGGCATGGATTACTTTATATCCATGTTTCTTCGATTTGATGTACGTTTCAGTGCATCATTTCTTGTATAAGAAGAGAAGTCTTCTTTACATCACAGATACTTTTCCATCTATGATTCTTCAGGAAAGTGTTTGTGCTAAACTTGGTGGTACCATGATTTTTGAATATCAATCAGAATTGAACTTTTCATAAAAAAAATCTATCACTCAATCAATGACTACAACTATTTAAATAGAAGACAAGTCATCAATTGAAGGGGAGAGTGATGATTTCAAAATTCTATATCATCAAAAATAAGTCACTTTGTACATAATAAGCAGTGAATTTAATGAAACTTGTTGTTATGTGTCAATGTATGATTTTTTTTTTAATTCAAATATCTTTCAAACTCATCATACCTGACACTAACATTCTCCCTCATTGATTGAGGGTGAGCATTAGTATGTTCCATTATCAGCACATATTAAACCTGACCACATTTTCTCCCACATTTTCTAAACTTATTTAAATCAATTGGGATCACAAAATCTCAAAGGGTTTGAAATTTCTGATCGGGGGAGAGAATGTGATTTAAATATGCAATCTGATAAAAATATGATGTTTTGGACTTAAATATAAGCTCTCCCATATGTGCTAAACTCTTTTGCATATCAATGCACATATTGAGGGGGAGCAAATGGTTTGTGGTGACAAAAAGAATGTAGCAACTTTGGTGGTATCTCATGTGAGCGCGATTCAGACTTCACCAATGAATTGACGAAACAAAAATTGTCGTTAATCGAAAGGACTTGTCCTGGCCGGGTAATAATTTCAAGCTGGTCTAACCAGTGATGTAAGCGTGTCTCGAAGAGGACTTGTCTGCGTAAAGTGTACCGTTTCGAGAAACTTTTTGTGGACTTGACCAGGCCGGGTAATAATTTCAAGCTAGTCTAACTAGTGATGTAAGCGTGTCTCGAATCGGTCATGTTCACTGAAAGTGGATCAATTCAAAAAGTGCAAGCTCTACCCAACATGTGCAAATTTATAACAAAAATACCGGAGCACATGTTAAGGGGGAGTATTTAGAAAAACACAAAACTCTCAAAGTGTTAGCAAAATGTGTTTAACAATCATAAACACTTTGAGATATTTTTCAAGGATTTGGTTAACGGCAACATAGGATAGTCATGAAGTTATAAGGTAGCTAAGGTTAGGAAAACCGTCCTACGATCCGCCAGAGCCGGAGGGATCTACCCAAGGACAATACCAAATAGTTAGTATTAGAAAGTCCTTAGGTATGATTATGAAAAAAGGAGTAATATGAGAAAGGAGAAAGAAGAGGTTGAAGAATTAAAAAGAAATGTAATGAGAAAGGGTGAAAAGAAATAGCCCTCCAATTATTCAACCTTAGGGCAGAAACCGGGTTCAATTCATATGTTACTGGTTGTTACTAAGGTGACGCCGGTATTGAAGACAAGACGTCATGGGCTCGGTGACGCACTGCACAAAACCTTCTAGCCACTCATGTTCTCTTAAAAGAACTTGTTTCATTCTCACGGGGAACCCTGGATAATCTATCAACCGCTCATTACGAGCTATGTTGATGTTGAAACAGGAGACACCGCTCCAGTCTCCGACTTCCAAAATTGCACTTATCGAGTCTAGAGCCGCGAGATACATCCTAAGATCTCATAAGAACACATGATACATCTACACTGGTTGTTCAACATTAAGGACACCAATTGTAAACTAATGAGTCCTACGCAGATCTTGCAATCTGCCAGAACATTTATGAGGGAACTTACAAATGTAATTCTCAGTGATCGAATGGAAATTCATGCCAGGGTCAACATCAAAAAGCCCTGAAAGCAGGTCACTTCGGTAATTCCTTGTGGATTACTCTTAGTGGTCGCGGCGGTTCAAACGGTCTACAGTCGTGGAGTGAACTCCAGCGGCTCACCTAATCATTGATGTACTTCGGTAGATCTTGTTAGCCCTCTCGGGGGTATCTGATTTAGGAACGGCCTTGGTAAGGATTATAGAAAGTTTTCACACTATGCTGTTAACAATCTTGAAGTCCGAACCTGTAAGTACCGAACGTTTTGTTGCTAACTGTCGTATGCAGGAATCCCTGGCGGTTACAGCTGATTTCCGAAAAGATGCCGATCCATCGCCCCATGCTCACACTTCACCATCATAATCAAAGAAATCATGATAATTAATAGACCTTCAACACTGCTTCTGCAACTCTGATGCTGAAAATCATGATCCAGAAAAGTGTGAGCATGTTGGTCCGAAGATCACAATATCACATTGAGACGATACTGCAAAAAGATGACTTTGAGACGTATGTTGGATGATGACCACAAAGAATCCTCAAAGATCATCCAAGACAAAAGAACAGTCATCAACAGTTTACTGTTGAATGTACAAAGATTAAAGACTTAGAAGAATCAAAGACTACGAGCTAGGAACTCTAATTTATGTAATAGAATGCTAGAATTCAAAGTGTAATTTCCGGGGTGACCACCCTTAGGGGAGATTGTTAGGAATATAAATATTTACATGAAAGACTCGGTCACCCCGAGTATGGATTAGCATTAAGTAGCTCGTAGGTTTAATCTTATTAGAATAGATATCTTTTCACCATGGAGTCGGGTCGGGTCTTTACCCACTGTAGCCCGCTCTATAGCCTACATGGGGAATATATAAGCCCTTCCCCACCCATGGGAAGGGTTGGAACTTCTCATTTGAAAGCTAATACTACTTTCATTTTCTCTCACTAAGTTCCTAACTTCTCTCTCTTTCTCTCTCTAAGAATCGACCTAAATCTCAATTTACACTTGTGTTATGATTATGAACATGTTACAGGAAGGTTGGGCTACTTTAGCAGTCCTAAGGAAAGCTGATTTAGGTTCACCTACAGCCTTTTCACTATGTTCATCACACAACTTTTTATGCTTTTGAATCATTTGAGCAGTTTGTCTGGTCTGGTCTTGTGCGTACAATTTGTTTTCAATTTTATTCTTTAACGTTTTAAGTCTGGAAATATCATTTAAGAGCTTTGTTTCTTTTTCTCTGTAATCAAGTTTTAGTGTAATTACACTTTCTTGGATCTCTTGTTTTTGTTTAACAGTTTGATCAAGTTGTTTTCGTAAAGAATATAACTCCTTTTTCAATGTTTCTTCCCTTAAATTACGTTATGTTATGAATGTACGCATTTGACTATCCATTTTCTTCTCACATTCAGTTAGCTCAAATTTTGCACGTTGTTCATATATGGCCACCTGATCTTTATAGATGTTAAGTCTAGTGGTCAAAGTGTCATCAGGGATAAACACGGTGTTCTCATGCAACTCACAAGTATTATCAATAATAGTAGATTCACAACTTGGTACAACAGACACGTCGTTGTGATTCATATATTGTTCATATGGGATAACATTACTATTTCCCATATCAACAGTATCTGATTCAACATAATCTGTCTGTTGTACTTTGGTGGGAATCTTTTGTTCATCTACCATGTTATATGTGTCATAAAGCTTTAGTACCTCGGATATGATAGATGGATTGGAAGGACCAGCTTGTTGTGGTGATGAGACTGCAGAAGACAGATTAGCCAAGAAGATGGTTTGAGCAGTGGGTTCATCATCAACGTCTGAGTCAAAAGCATCGCAATCATCAGCTTGGAAGATGTTGGGATCATTTTGTGCCAAGTCCTGAACTGGTTGATCATCCACATCAGCATCAAACGTGTTCCCCTCATTTCCAGCAAGAAACAATAACCCTTCTTCGTCCAAAGCTGCTCCATTCTCTTGAGCTTGCATCAACAACATCTTATCTTTGAAGTAGTCAGAGTTCTGTGGACGCTTTGGTTGAGTGCAGTTCCTTGCTGTGTGTCCTAGTCCACCACATTTGTAACACTTGGTTTGCCTTCCCTGTCCCTGATTAACATTCCCAACTCTGTTCTGTATGTTACCCCGAGCAACATTCCTTTGATTCACATTCTGCCTTCCCTGAACATTCTGAACCACAACCCTTCCATTTTCCGCTGTTGCTTGATTACGTGGATTTGATGAGGTTCGAAGTTGGTTATTGGTTTGAGGGAGTGTTGCTCTGAACTGTTGGACAAGTAAAGAAACTTGGTTGGAGAGATTATCAATCATCTTGTCGGTATGAGAGTATCCTGAGTCCAGTTGGTTGTTCACAGCAGATGGTGGATGTAAAGATGATTGGACAAATGATGTCTGATTCTGTGATGAAGAAGGATGGTGATAACCTTGATCAAGTGAGGATTGATTGAACGGCTGAACATTAGAGACAAATGTAAGTGGATCATTAGTTGTTGTTGGATTGAGTTTTTCCCTCAGTTGACGATCATAGACAACATGCTTTTCATATTGTTGTATGTAAGCATACAGCTGTTCATAATTGGTCTATCTCAATCTTTTGTTGAGCTTCACGGCTGTAACAAATCTATCCCACTCGGGTGACATGTTGTTCACAAACTTAGAATTGAGCTGGATATTTGGCATTGTCATCCTGATGATCCTCATATCATTCACAAGCTTGTGAAATCTCACATAATAGTCAGTGATGTTTTCACCAGGATTCATCTTGAAGTGCTCAAACTCATCATACAACTGAGATTCACGATCTTTGGTCAGTTCAAATCCGGCCAGAAGCATTTTGACATTGTCCCAAACAGCTTTGGCTTCAGTGTTGAAGTTAATAAGCTTGTAAACGTCTTTGGGAAGTCATTGAATCACAATGTTGGAAGCTCTAATGTCTGCATCATGACGCTTCTTTTCCTCCTCATTAAGATTGTTGTAAGTACGTGGCCTATCGATTCCAAAAGTGGCAGTTCCATCCTCAGCGGTAGTGACAACATCTCTAGTGGTGCCCATTTGAAAAGGTCCTTCATCAATGGATTTAAGAATGTTAAATCCATTTTCTTTTCCCAAGCAATAAAGTTGTATTCTTTGTGCCCATGATTCATAATCTGTCCTATCAAGCATAGGAGGGCGAGTATCGGACCCGCCAGCTTGAATGTCATCAGAAGAAGTACTTGCCATGATGTAAACTTGCACGGGATTTTACAATTCTATGATTTAAACCGAGAAATAGATTCTTTCGCGGGATTTTACACAAATCAAGAGTAAACTGTGATTTGATTACTTGAATGAGTTATGATGAAAGTTTAAGACCAAAACTCAATGGAACAAAGTTTGGTCAAAACGTAGCCAAATCTTGAATCAAACCACAATCATGAAATGGCAAAACTCAGTAACCCAAAACGCAGAACACCAAAACGCAGGACCTCAAAACGCAGGGAACCAAAACGCAGTAGCTCAAAAGGCAGAACCTCAAAACGCAGAGAACCAAAACGCAGAAGTTCAAACTGCTGCTACAACCAGACAAAACACAAGGGACAAAAGGTCACTTTTACCTGCGTTTTGTCTTTTTCCCATTTTAGCTAAAAACCAAACCGCAACTCGAAACCAGATCAAACCGCAACACAAAATGACTTTAAAAATCACAAACCGCAATCACGAAATTCACACCGAGGGTCAAACCGCAGTGAGGAAACTCACTTAAATCTTCCAACAAAACCACAAAAAAAGCCGTGTATCACCACTAAACGCTACTAGATATTGTAGAACACCTAAGAGTACAAAGTATTAACCAATTTAATCACAAACAACGATTGAACCATGGTGTTTTCTTTCTATTCTAGTCGAACCACCAAAACAAGACAAAAACGCCAAGAACACACCACAAATCTGTGAACATGCAATCACTCGAACCTAACCATGGCTCTTGAGATGCCATATCCTTTTTATTTCGGCCGTGTATATTTAGAGAGAGAGTGAGATGAGATGGGAACTTAGTGAGAGAAAGAACAAGTGAGATTAGCTTGAAAAATGAGAAGTTCCAACCCTTCCCTTGTGTGGGAAGGGGTATTTATAGTACATACACAAACGCCCCACATGGGCTATGGAGTGAGCATAGTGGGTAAAGACCCGACCCGGCTCCATGGTGTTATGAAGTCTAAACTAATATAATTAATCCTACGAGCTACTTAATGCTAATCCATACTCGGGGTGACCGAGTCTTTCATGTGAATATTTATATTCCTAACACATTTAGTAGACACTGCAAGGGCCTTATAGTTTCATTTTGCTTTTCTTGACAAATTTTTAGGTAATTGTGTACTTACAGCCACCTATTTGATTAATAAAATGCCTATGAAAATATTGGATTGGAAAACTCCTTTTGAGATGTTATGGTGTGTCTCCTAGTTATGATCAATTGAGAGTTATAGGTTGTTTGTGTTTTGCAACCATTACTAAGACTCACAAAGACAAATTTGCACCTAGAAGCATCAAATTTGTGCTAATTGGATATCCACCTGGTCAAAAGGGATACAAGTTGTATAGTCTTGGAACACATGAAGTGTTCTGTAGTAGAGAAAGATTGTTCAACCTCTGAGTCTCCTTTAATTACTCAACAATGGCCTGTCGAGGAGACTGCAGAAGAAGATAATTCAGGTCCTTGTTCTGTTCCAAACACTCATGTTGATCCTATTGTGCGAAACATCCATGTTAATGATCCTGTTGCACCAAACACTCATGAAGACACCCTAACAGCCAGTCTTGTTAATTATCCTGTTCCCATAAGAAAATCATTTAGATCAACAACTCAACCATTTTGGCTCAAAGATTTTGTGAGCACCAATGATAAGGATTTATTTGGTACCTTTTTAAGGGGTCATTTAAGCCCAAAATCGTATTAATATGATCAAATATTGCCTCAAATCATTTCTTTTTGCATTTCACTTACTTGGAACGAGAAATCTGGAAATCGGCACTTTTTGGACGTATTTGGACGAAAAAGTGAAGAAAACGACGAAGTCGCGAAAAAACCTGTCAGACATGGAGCTCTGACGGTGTCACATGCTGCAACATGACGCTGTCACTTGTTGATTATGCTGGATTTTTTGTTCAATTTTAACAAGAGTCGACTCAGTCAAATTCTGAAGATCCACAACCTGACGGCGTCAGGTGTTATTTGGAGTTAAGAGTCACGTGTTAAATTAACAAGAGACGGTCCAGACACTTTACAAAAGGACGGTGTCAGACTTAAGGTGATGACGTCAGGAGTTATAAGGTGAGACCGTCATAACAGCGACTTGCACAAGACGAAACCCTAATCACGGCGAGCTCATGGCGTCAGGACCCATAAGCTGACACTGTCAGACTTGTAATCCTATATATATTTTCATTTGCTTTTCATTATTTGTGTGACATCTTTGGGTAACATCTTGGAGTAGGGTTTTAAGGACAAATTTGGCAGCTTTTGTAAGGGTTTTACAGCCCCCCAAAACCTATGTTTCATTGAAGATAAGCTACTCGTTTAATCATTCAATATATCTATGTGTTGTTTGATTAATTGTTTATCTTCTCTTCTCTTTAACATGCTAGCTTAGATTTGTCACAACCGTGATTTTTAGCAGGTTAGTTTGACCTATAGTCTCAACTCATTTAACTATTGCTTGGTGTGTATTACTTGCTTACTTGTGATATGCGTATTATAGGTGGTATATGAGTGGTATAAGTGTGTGTGTGGACCACTAAATCCCTTGGTGTGAGATTTTGTCATGTTGAGTAGTGTCGGATTTTGGGATAAGTTCATTTTGATCGCCTTTGTGGTGAAGAAATGACTTGTGTATTTTGTTGGAGTTTTGTGGTTTTACGTAACGAGTCTCCGTTCAAGTGTTTGGACGTTTGTAAGTTACGTGGAGTTCGTTATCATGATTTATATTAATAATAAGTATAAAAATTCTATTTTTGGAAACTTTGAGTGAAAATGATATTTTTCCGGTTATCGTAAAAATTTAAGTTTATCGCGTAAGACATTAGGTTTTGGTATAGGGTTTTTATAAAATATTAAAAGTACAAGGTTTTAAGTGTAATAAATAGATTTAATAAAAAAAATAAAAAATATATATATATATTTAAAATTTCGGCCGAATAGGGATAAAGAGAAAAAAAAGAAAACCAAATCACATTCTAATTACAAATCTTGGAGGAAAAGTTATCTAGAATCCTCCATAGCACACTATAAATACAAAACCAAAACAACCCTAACCTACCCTTTGTAAAAATCGGCAAACACAAGGAAGAAAAGAGAAGAAGATTTTTTTTAGGGTTTTGATAATTCAATTTAAGGTATGTCTAGTAAACCCTAATTGTGTAATTAATTATTATTGTGCATGTAACAAGTTATGATGGATCTAGGGTTTATATTTAAATATGTAATTAATGAGATAAAACATGTTAGGATTAATAATCAATGATATTATGATGATTGGTGAGGTAATTAGGGTTTAGAACATGTTAATTAATGGGTTACGAATCTGGCAGAATTATAGGGCTGTAAAGATACGATTTTAATTAATAGATGGAAATGAGTTAGATCACGAATTTTATGTATAAAATATATTTCAGAAAAAGAGCTTTTCAAAAAGTCCGACCACGATCAATTTTGAGGTCGGGAAGGCAGTCAAACGATTTTTGTAAATTATGGTGTCACAACAGTTAAACCGGGACAGATTTAGGTTAGAAGTAACGAGATCAAAAGTGGTTTAAAAAGTGGAATTTGGGTTAGGCCTTCTGTGGGAATTAAGTTATATATTATATTTGACTTCCACGCGAAAATTAGGCGATAATAAGTTGTGAAAGTAGGTCTACGAGGTCAAAATTTTTTGATGTCCGATCAGATCTGAATCTGGATAGTTGTCATGTTTGATTTTTCATTGAGTACTTGTGTGTGTTTTTAGTGCATGATCTTCTGGGACAAGCTTTTATGCTTAGGAAAGATCATGGTGAATTTTTTGTGTGAGTTGTAAAGCTTTATTCACTGTGATTTTATGTGGGTGAAATTACCCTACGAATCTGCATTTTCTGAAAGTTTTAATTAAGGGATTTAGTGAATGTAAAGTATTGGGTGATGTTTAGTATGCAGTCTAGGTAATCCATAGTGGGTTATATGAACCTTAGACATCCATCATATATATGTGTTACATGGACTATAGCTTTTGGCTTGGTCGCGTGTAATGTGATATTATTGTGTTGTATAGATTTGTGAGTTGCTTGTTTGGAAGCTGCGGAGTTGAGGTGAGTTCATAGTCCCATATTTTTACTTTGTTTAAACTTGGGATGGAGATGATGCTTGTTAAAATTGTTTTTGAGTTACTGTGATTATGTGATGTTAAAATGCATGGACTTGTAATGGTTATTGTATGTATACTGCATGTTATTGTGGTGTTTAATTGTGGTGATTATTTGAGTGGGAAAGTCCTAGTGGCTCTACTCATTATAATTATCTTGGATTGGTGGGCGCGTTCCGTCCCAATTGATGTGGTGTTTGGATCGGTGGGCACGTTCTGTCCCAATTTATACTTGGATCGGTGGGCACGTTCCGTCCCGTAAGCTGTGATTGCATGTTAGTTGTATGATAACTTTACTTTTACTGTCCTGCAATGCTATACTATGTTTTATAATCACAGTAAACCGGTAATCGAGGTGTTTTGTGTGTCTTAAACCTATGAATCTCACCAACATTATGTTGACGTTTTAAGCATCATTTTCAGGTGAGCATTCTAAGGCTAAGATAGAAGGGCGCGATTAGAAGAGACCTAGTTTGCATTGAGGATGGCTTATCTTTGAGTTTAGTTTGATTAAGATGGATTTTGTTTGTGATACTCGAATATTTTTCATTATTACTTTATGTTTTAATGGAGACACCTTGGAGTTTGTTTTTGGTTGTTTTATTTTGGGGTATCGTTACGACACTTTGTGTCTGTACTTTGCTCAATTTATTTGCATATAGTAATTCTCTATATAGACGCCATGTGTTGTGATGATATCCATGATGTTGCACTCGCGTTTCCGTCATCGGCGAGGTGTGACAGATTGGTATCAGAGCCTTGGTTATAGAGAAGTAGGTGGTTGAACCTAGACTATAACCTTGGAGTCCCTCATATAGTTGCATTTAGGGCTTATGTGTAAGTATGGTATTTTATATGTCTATTTTTCTTGAGTTTATTAGTAGTTTCGTCGAGTTTCGGACGCCGATTGGACCCTCATACTTAGTATTGTATACGTCGACCTCCCTCGCGTAAGAAGTTTCGTTGGGCTATCATTTTGCTACCGGTTGTAAGGGAAGTGGTAGGATGAAGCGGACTAACCGCAGAATCCGAGTTCCCGCTAGCATAAATCTATGTTCGGACAAGGATGGGATGTATATGGAAAACATTGATGGAGAAGAAGTGGAGAGGTTTGCAACCACGGTGACAGTTGGAGATGGAGCCGATACCAAGTACTCTAGGAAGTGTCCTCACTTCTCATATGAAGGAAAGGTGGTTCTGTCTAAACCTCGTGAGTTGTATGTACTTGTGGATCATGCGGAGTTGGAAGAGAGAAACAGGAATGGGTGGTTGAGCAAAAATGAAGGGGAGTTAGGATGGAATGACGTGGTATCGGATCTGGAGTCCGCAACAGGTAGTAAGTTTAACCGATCTGAGTGGGGATGCAAGTGCAAGAGTGGAGTTTGAGCCATTGTGTGACATCTTTTCTTTTGTGTCATGTTTTGGAATTCTTATATTGTCTTTTGCCGTCGGGAGCCATGTTGGAGCACGATTACTCCTGAATATTGGATCAGTTTTATCTATGTGATTTTGACTATAGAGTTAAATGGTCATTGGAATTGTTCCATGATCATTGGAATTGTTCCATGTGAGATGATTGTTTGCATGAAGTGTGGTCATAGGAGGAAGTACACTTGTGAAAGGGAGCATAAATAATTATGGTGGCCAACATAATTATACATGCTTCACAACACAAGTGGACTTGCAAGTATGATAGCATGGATTGTGTTGTATATTAGGTGCTATGTGGTATATATGCGTTATAATTGAGATGTGTGGTTTTGGAAGCAAGTATGCGTGTGGAATAGGCCTTCTAACTATGGTCGCGAACATAATTATAAGGGTATCACACACGTGGACTTGTGACCATGATTACATTGATTGATGTTTGTTGTTATATGTTGTGGTAGGTGTTATGTGATATCATGTTGATGATGGTTGTATGGTTAGAGATGTATTCTCTTAACCGTTTGGGAAATCGTTGTATGTGGGAGTGTGTGGGTGGTAGGATTCCATTCTACCTATCATATACTGATACCTCGATTGTCCGTTGGTACTAATGTTGTGATATTTAAGTTGGTTCGTTTGCTAGACTATTGAATGATGAGCCTAGTGAACTTAAACTTAGTATTGTGATTGAAATAGCTAGTGGTAAGGAGGTAGAGGTTGACAAGGTTATTCGTGGGTGTACTATAGTGCTAGAGAGTATCCCGTTCACAATTGATTTGATACCTTTTGGGCATGGGAGTTTTGATGTGGTGATAGGGATGAGCTGGTTGTCTAAGCATAGGGCCGAGGTCATATGCCACGAAAAGGTAGTTCGTAAACCTTTAGAGAGTGGTGGTGTCCTTCGGATACAAGGAGAGTGCTTAGGGAAGGACTTGAAAACCCTTAAGACTGCGAAGGCTAAAGAACGTAAGATAGAAGAGATTCCTGTGGTATGTGAGTTTCCTGGCGTTTTTCCTAAGGACTTGTCCGGATTGCCTCCAATCCGTCAAGTTGAATTCCGTATTGAGTTGATTCCTGGAGCAGCACCTGTGGCGAAATCTCCATATCGGTTAGCACCCTCTGAGATGCAGGAGTTGTCTGCGCAGTTGCAAGAACTTCAGGAGAAGGGATTTATTAGACCTAGTCATTCTCCGTGGGGAGCACCTGTGTTATTCGTTAAGAAGAAGGATGGTTCGTTCCGGATGTGTATTGACTATCGGGAATTGAACAAGTTAACAGTTAAGAATCGATATCCTCTTCCTAGGATTGATGATCTTTTTGACCAACTACAAGGTGCTCGGTTTTTCTCGAAGATTGATTTACGTTATGGGTATCATCAACTGAGAGTGCAAGAGGAGGATATTCTGAAGACTGCTTTTAGGATGCGTTATGGACACTTTGAGTTCATGGTTATGCCATTTGGGCTGACAAATGCACCTGCGGTATTCATGGATTTGATGAATCGCGTTTGCAAGCCTTACTTGGATAAATTCGTGATTGTGTTCATAGACGACATTCTAATTTACTCTATGTCGAAGGAGGAGCATGGAGAACATTTGAAGTTGATCCTTGGATTGTTGGAGAAGGAGAAATTGTACGCCAAGTTCTCAAAATGTGAGTTTTGGCTAGAGGAGGTACATTTTCTTGGACATGTGGTGAATAGTGAAGGAATTCATGTAGATCCTAGTAAGATAGAAGCGGTCAAGAACTGGAAGGCTCCTACGACGCCGTCCGAGATACGCTCGTTCTTAGGATTGGCGGGTTATTATCGAAGATTTGTAGCGAATTTTTCGAAGATTGCTAAACCCCTTACTTTGTTGACTCAGAAGAACAAGAAGTATGTTTGGGGAGAAGAGCAGGAGGTGGCTTTTCAGTCACTAAAGGATAGTTTGTGTAATGCACCTATTCTGACGTTACCTGATGGGCCAGATGATTTCGTTGTGTATTGTGATGCGTCGAATCAAGGATTTGAGTGTGCACTAATGCAGAAGGGTAAGGTAATAGCTTATGCATCCCGACAACTCAAGATTCATGAGAAGAATTATACCACTCATGATTTGGAGCTTGTGCGGTAGTATTTGCTCTTAAGAATTGGAGACATTATCTGTATGGCACAAAGAGTGTTGTTTATACAGATCATAAGAGTCTTCAGCATATTTTCAGTCAAAAGAAGCTGAATATGCGACAAAGAAGGTGGATTGAGTTATTTAGTGATTATGATTGCGAGATTCGCTACCGTCCTGGAAAGGCGAATGTGGTAGCTGATGCTTTAAGTAGAAAGGAGTGGATTAAGTCTAAGCGTGTGCGAGCGATGTGTATGACTCTACAGTCAGGAATTAAGGGTAAGATATTAGCGGCGCAAGAAGAAGCTCTCAAAGATGAGAATGCGACTGCTGAAATGCTGCGTGGATTAGGTCAACAAATGGAGAAAAAGGGGGATGGTGGACTGTATTTCTTAGATAGAATATGGGGTCCATCGGTAGGAGGTGTAAGAAAGTTGATCATGGATGAGGCTCATAAATCGAGATATTCGATTCATCCAGGATCGGATAAGATGTATTATGATCTTAGAGATGCTTTGTTAGAAATGAAGCTGGACGATATTTACGTGAATTGGAAATAGACAACTAGTTTGCATATAGTGCAAGGACTTAGTGTGTAATATTCTAATAGTTGTCAAGCTTGGCATATAAATACCCTTCAAGTATTCACTTGAAGGGTGTGGCTGAAAATCATTATCCATAGAAATAATATCCGGTTTTCACTATCTCCACCTTCTCTCTACTCTCTCTCTAAAACCAAACATGAATCTCTTCCATTTTCATCAACCTGGACCTCCAGAAGGTGTTTAAAACACGATTCTTGGTCATTACAATTGGTATCATGAGCAAACTTGGGAGATTCAAGGTGAATCGTGGTGTGTTTTAACTTTTTATGTTCGATTCTTGTTGAAAAACACTTGTGTGTTGCGTTTGATTTTCTGGAAAACGTGACACTTTGTGTTTTTTGGAGGCTACTGTACGCAACATCCAAGTCCAAAGGTAGCATTTTTGTATTTGTTCCTAAAGATTAAAACACCTTTTGTTATTTTTCTTTCACTAGAAAAGTTACAAATTGTGTTTTTTACCTTTTCGAATCAATACAAAAATCAAGAGAAAAAGTTGTGTTTGTTTGGTGTTTGTTCTACTTGGCTGTGAAGATTACTAGTTTTTTCACTCATACATTGGTTTGGAAGATCAAAATATTGGTGTGTTCTTTGTTTCTTCAAATCGACTAGAATCAAAATCTTGTATAAAGATTTGTGTTTTTGGTTAGTTGAGTGAATTATTTGATTTGAAAGAAGTTTGTGAAAGTTGTCAGCAAGTTGGTGAAAAAGGTGTCAGTGATATCTTTCAAGATAAGGCACAAGTGGGCATTGTACTCAAAAGTCAACAAAAGTGGCAAAAAGCTGAAAAATCTCGCAATTGATGCTGCTCTCGGAATTGCTTCACTTTATCGCAATTGGTTTCTGAATTGCTGTCTTGCAATTGCTTAAGTTTATCGCAATTGGAGTCTCGCAATTGATGTTCTATCGCAATTGCTGTTCTCTTGGAATTGCTCTTTCGCAATTGGAGCATCTTATCGCAATTCATCTCGCAATTCAAGTTCATCTCGCAATTGCAGCAATTCTTCGCAATTGGGGCTGTTTTATCGAAATTGGTCTCGCAATTCACATTTTGTCTCGCAATTGGTGCAATTTTCAGAATTGGCAACTTCAGTCCTTGTACTTTCAGCTGCCTTAAGTGATCTTTCGAATTTGACACTTTTGGCCCTCGCAATTGTGATTAAAAGACTTCAAAGTTAGATAACTTTTAAGGATTTGATTCGAACGTAATTTCGTCAACTCGAAAATGAACTCGGTATTTTTACTCTTGTATAAGAGTGTAAAATAATTCGACAAACGGTTATCTACCCTCTTGTATAAGAGTGTTAGTTTTTATATAAATTACCGATTTATATAAATTAGATATATTTCTATCTAAATTGATATTTTTCCATAATTTGTATAAATTTTGGTCAAATTGAAATTTCTATAGAAAGTGTCGTGTTTATCTAAATTGTAATTTACATATCCTTTTGTCGAAACTGTAAACTTTTGACTTTGTCTTAATTATACTTGAATCAAGTTTCGTAACGTTATTTAATTTGTTACAACTTCGACCATCATCAACAACACAACAAGACTTCACAACAACAACCAAACTTAACCTTCAACATCACCACGTATAGCCGAAAAGATCCTGATCAAGAATCGCAATCAAATGAAAATGGCTAAATTATCAACTGTGACTACAAGGATGATTCATTATTACTTACTTGAAGTTGAAGTGGAATATCACGGGTGCGTGTACTTAGTATCATGAAGATATCGGGGTTGGTTGGATGCATGATTCTTCGAGATCCTTGTTTGAGCATTTATAGAACAGTGATTAAGTCTTGGGTTATCTAGTTTTCATAGGTCAAAGGGAGGATGGACGAAGACCTAGTTAACTATCACTTAAAGGAGATACGTTGTAGTACTCAGTGTCACACAAAGATGTGGATAATTCAAGAGAGGTTCATATACAGTTAAGGAAGGATGGATGGGTATATGAAACGACCTATTCTATAAGGAGTTACGTTGTAGTGCTCAGTATAGGTTCTTAGTCACACTTTCGTGCAAGTTTAAGTCACAAGTCTGGGTTATTTTACTTCAGTCTCAAGTTCGTCATAGTGGGTTTCTCCATCAGCAGTCACTACAAAAAGCCATTGCTTTGATACAAGAGGTTTGAGAAGAGATTGATCCTAAGAGAATCGTAGAGAGAACATTTATCGACATCAACTCATGGGGTATTGATTTGTATGTTGCTTCTAGTTGATATGTCTATGTACACATATATAGGATGAGTCCGAAAGATCGTCATCATCCTGGAGGGAGAAATGTATGAAATGTGTACATCGGGGCTGTTTATTGAAGAACTGGAAGCATTCTAAGTGAGCTGAAGATGTCGATATGATGCTTCCCAAAGAAACCTGTGAAGAAGTTACAAGTCATCAGTCTATAATCCATTTTCCGCTGTGCAAGAGACTGAAGACAATTTGGCAAGATTTCAGAGAAACTTCTTCTACAAGCATCAAGGCTATATCAAACGGGTTGTCAATTTGGGAGGGAGCAAGTAAAAGAAAATGCCTCACTAATTGGGAGGGAGTAATAACCCAATTATGTCATTACAGTGATTCTGCTAGTAAGTCAAGCAAGCTGAGAAAGATACGAGAAGATCAAGAGCTGTGAAGACATCCTCAAAAGGAGACTGCTCTACTTCAGCATTGCTTTTATCATTGTTATGTAATTATTAGGAATCATTGTAACCAATTCACGTATATCTCCAGCTGGAGGGAGATTGTTAGAAATGAAGCTGGATGATATTTACGTGAATTGGAAATAGACAACTAGTTTGCATATAGTGCAAGGACTTAGTGTGTAATATTCTAATAGTTGTCAAGCTTGGCATATAAATACCCTTCAAGTATTCACTTGAAGGGTGTGGCTGAAAATCATTATCCATAGAAATAATATCCGGTTTTCACTATCTCCACCTTCTCTCTACTCTCTCTCTAAAACCAAACATGAATTTCTTCCATTTTCATCAACCTCGACCTACAGAAGGTGTTTAAAACACGATTCTTGGTCATTACATGCTTACTGGTGGCTGGGAATGAAGAGGGAAATAGCTGAATATGTTAGCCAATGTTTGACTTGTTTGATAGTTAAGGCTGAGCATCAGAAACCCTCAGGATTGTTACAACAGCCGCCGATTCCGGAATGGAAATGGGAGAGAATAACAATGGATTTTATTACAAAGTTGCCTAGGACGAGTAGTGGACATGACACGATATGGGTCATAGTGGACAGGCTGACGAAGTTTGCACATTTTATGGCCATTCGTGAAGATTATAAGATGGAAAAACTGGCGAGAATTTATATTAATGAGGTTGTGGCGAGACATGGTGTGCCTGTGTCGATTATCTCTGATCTCGATAGTAGGTTTACCTCGCGATTCTGGAAATCGTTGCAAAAGGCGTTGGATACGCGTTCGGATATGAGCACTGCTTATCATCCACAAACTGATGGGCAAAGTGAGCGAACGATTCAGACTTTGGAGGATTTACTTAGAGCGTGTGCTATTGATTTTGGAGGAAGCTGGGATACTTATTTGCCTTTGGCTGAGTTTTCCTATAACAACAGCTATCATTCCAGTATCAGATGTGCACCATTTGAAATGTTGTATGGGAGGAAGTGTAGATCACCTATTCTATGGGCAGAGGTTGGAACAAGCCAACTGATTGGTCCTGAATTAGTGCAGGAGACTACGGATAAGGTGTTTCGGATTAAGGAAAGACTTAAGGCAGTAAGAGATCGCCAAAAGAGCTATGCGGATAATCGCCGTAAGCCCTTGAAGTTTAGTGTTGGTGATCTTGTAATGCTGAAAGTGTCTCCTTGGAAAGGTGTTGTGCGTTTCGGTAAGAAAGGCAAGTTAGCACCTAGGTATGTAGGACCGTTTGAAATTACGGAAAGAATCGGGCCGGTGGCATATCGGTTAAGATTGCCTGAGAAATTAAGTAGTGTGCATGATACGTTTCACGTATCTAATCTGAAGAAGTGTTTGGCGGATGCTAGTTTGCATGTGCCATTAGAAGAGATTAAGATTGATAAGACTCTTCACTTTGTTGAGGAACCTGTCGAGATTATGGATCGAGAGGTCAAGAGTATGAAACGTGATAAGATAGCGCTGGTGAAGGTACGTTGGAATTCCAAACGTGGTCCTGAGTTTACTTGGGAACGTGAGGATCAGATGAGTTCTAAGTACCCGAAGTTGTTTGCAGAGGAGATTGATGAGACAAGCTAATAAATCGCGGGACGCGATTTTCCTAAGTGGGGGATAATGTCACAACCGTGATTTTTAGCAGGTTAGTTTGACCTATAGTCTCAACTCATTTAACTATTGCTTGGTGTGTATTACTTGCTTATTTGTGATATGCGTATTATAGGTGGTATATGAGTGGTATAAGTGTGTGTGTGGACCACTAAATCCCTTGGTATGAGATTTTGTCATGTTGAGTAGTGTTGGATTTTGGGATAAGTTCATTTTGATCGCCTTTGTGGTGAAGAAATGACTTGTGTATTTTGTTGGAGTTTTGTGGTTTTGCGTAACGAGTCTCCGTTCAAGTGTTTGGACGTTTGTAAGTTACGTGGAGTTCGTTATCATGATTTATATTAATAATAAGTATAAAAATTCTATTTTTGGAAACTTTGAGTGAAAATGATATTTTTCCGGTTATCGTAAAAATTTAAGTTTATCGCGTAAGACATTAGGTTTTGGTATAGGGTTTTTATAAAATATTAAAAGTACAAGGTTTTAAGTGTAATAAATAGATTTAATAACATATATATATATATATATATATATATATATATATATATATAATATATATATATATATATATATATATATTATTTTAAAATTTCGGCCGAATAGGGATAAAGAGAAAAAAAAAGGAAACAAATCACATTCTAATTACAAATCTTGGAGGAAAAGTTATCTAGAATCCTCCATAGCACACTATAAATACAAAACCAAAACAACCCTAACCTACCCTTTGTAAAAATCGGCCAACACAAGGAAGAAAAGAGAAGAAGATTTTTTTTAGGGTTTTGATAATTCAATTTAATGTATGTCTAGTAAACCCTAATTGTGTAATTAATTATTATTGTGCATGTAACAAGTTATGATGGATCTAGGGTTTATATTTAAATATGTAATTAATGAGATAAAACATGTTAGGATTAATAATCAATGATATTATGATGATTGGTGAGGTAATTAGGGTTTAGAACATGTTAATTAATGGGTTACGAATCTGGCAGAATTATAGGGCTGTAAAGATACGATTGTAATTAATAGATGGAGATGAGTTAGATCACGAAATTTATGTCTAAATTATATTTCAGAAAAAGAGCTTTCCAAAAAATCCAACCACGATCAATTTTGAGCTCGGTAAGGTAGTCAAACGATTTTTGTAAATTAAGGTGTCAAAACAGTTAAACCGGGACAGATTTAGGTTAGAAGTAATGAGATCAAAAGTGGTTTAAAAAGTGGAATTTGGGTTAGGCCTTCTGTGAGAATTAAGTTATATATTATATTTGACTTCCACGCGAAAATTAGGCGATAATAAGTTGTGCAAGTAGGTCTACGAGGTCAAAACTTTTTGATGTCCGATCAGATCCGAATCTGGATAGTTGTCATATTTGATTTTTCATTGAGTACTTGTGTGTGTTTTTAGTGCATGATCTTCTGGGACAAGTTTTTATGCTTATGAAGGATTATGGTGAATTTTTTTTGTGAGTTGTAAAGCTTTATTCGCTGTGATTTTCTGTGGGTGAAATTACCCTAAGAATCTGCATTTTCTGAAAGTTTTAATTAAGGGATTTAGTGAGTGTAAAGTATTGGGTGATGTTTAGTATGGAGTCTAGGTAATCCATAGTGGGTTATATGAAACTTAGACATCCATCATATATATGTGTTACATGGACTATAGCTTTTGGCTTGGTCGCGTGTAATGTGATATTATTGTGCTGTATAGATTTGTGAGTTGCTTGTTTGGAAGCTGCGGAGTTGAGGTGAGTTCATAGTCCCATATTTTTACTTTGTTTAAACTTGGGATGGAGATGATGCTTGTTAAAATTGTTTTTGAGTTACTGTGATTATGTGATGTTAAAATGCATGGACTTGTAATGGTTATTGTATGTATACTGCATGTTATTGTGGTTTTTATTTGAGTGGGAAAGTCCTACTGGCTCTACTCATTATAATTATCTTGGATCGGTGGGCGCGTTCCGTCCCAATTGATGTGGTGTTTGGATCGGTGGGCACGTTCCGTCCCAATTTATACTTGGATCGGTGGGCACATTCCGTCCCGTAAGTTGTGATTGCATGTTAGTTGTATGATAACTTTACTTTTACTGTCCTGCAATGCTATACTATGTTTTATAATCACAGTAAACCGATAATCGAGGTGTTTTGTGTGTCTTAAACCTATGAATCTCACCAACATTATGTTGACGTTTTAAGCATCATTTTCAGGTGAGCATTCTAAGGCTAAGATAGAAGGGCGTGATTAGAAGAGACCTAGTTTGCATTGAGGATGGCTTATCTTTGAGTTTAGTTTGATTAAGATGGATTTTGTTTGTGATACTCGAATGTTTTTCATTATTACTTTATGTTTTAATGGAGACACCTTGGAGTTTGTTTTTGGTCGTTTTATTTTGGGGTATCGTTACGACACTTTGTGTCTGTATTTTGCTCAATTTATTTGCATATAGTAATTCTCTATATTGACGCCATGTGTTGTGATGATATCCATGATGTTGCACTCGCGTTTCCGCCATCGGGGAGGTGTGACAAGATTTATTTGTGTTTGCTTAGATCTAACGAAACCTAGTTGTTGAATATTGATTTGTCGTCTCTTGTTTAGTTGATTGCTTCGCATTAGGCTAAGAAAACTGGCTGAACTCTTTATATGTAACTAGCTTGAACGTTTGAGAAATGCAACTGTAGAGTGCACTGTTGGTTTTTCTCGTTGTATTTATTGCATGAATTGCGGCTTGTAGATCCTAGAAAACTTAATAGACTTTAAGGTTTTTACGGGAGACTAAGATTCATAGAGTTGGGGACTTCGGCACCTCCCCACGATCGATATTAAGGAATACAGTGCTTCAACTAAATCAAGGATGTGACAATTCGACAGATCAATAGGAGATAACTAGGGAGTAATTAAATCTAAGTGAACACGCTTTTCCCTAATATAAGAAGTCACCACTTGTATTTTCTTTCTTTTTAATTAGTTTAATTCAGTTATAAT
Source organism: Artemisia tridentata subsp. tridentata (assembly GCA_021014915.2). Classification (NCBI taxonomy): domain Eukaryota; kingdom Viridiplantae; phylum Streptophyta; class Magnoliopsida; order Asterales; family Asteraceae; genus Artemisia; species Artemisia tridentata. The sequence goes on from CP139507.1 coordinate 306,684,889, forward strand.
TAGCTTTTGGGTTAGTTGATTAGCAACTAATTTCGCCCACTCTTCTAAAACCCAAGATTTTTTACTGCTTTCATAAAATTATAAAAATACAAAAAAGAATCATCCCTCACCCCTAGACCTATCTCTTCATACATCTTGACCTAAAGATACTATTCCCTTAGAGAACGATCATTCCTCTGGATTTACCTATACTACACTACAGCGATTATGTATACTGCCTAGAGGATTGTAAAACTTCGTTTTGAGGTCTTGAAAATCTCGCATCAACCAAGCACAAAGTTGGTCTTGTTACTACTGACATAGCCAAACAACCCACCTATCTATTATTTCAACAAGTTGATTTCCATATTTACCCTGATGATTATGTGGCTTCTTTGGCTCATGTTTTGGGAACATCAGAACCAGTTTCCTATTCTCAAGCAGCTGTTGATCCTAAGTGGGTTGAGGCAATGAACAAAGAGTTGCAGGCACTTGAAACCAGTGATACTTGGGTGTTAACTAAGCTTCCAGATGGTCATAAAGTCATTTCTTCTAAATAGGTGTACAAGATTATGTATCTCTCAGATGGAACAATGGAAATATACAAAGCCAGGCTAGTCATCAAAGGTTCTGATCAAAAGGAAGGGTTGGATTACAAACATACTTTTTCTCGAGTAACAAAGGTTGCAATTGTAAAAGTGTTGATTGCTATTGCTACTGCAATGTTGTTGCCATTACATCAGTTAGATGTAAATAATGCTTTCCTTCATGGTTTTGCAGATGAAGAAATTTACATGAAACCTCCTGATGGATATACTAAAGCTTCACATGGACAAGTTTGCAAACTCAGTGAGTCACTTTATGGCCTTAAACAAGCTTTAAGGAAGTGGAGACTTTTATTCCCATAGAGAATGATCAATCCCCCGGATTTACCTATACTACACTACAGCGATTAGGTACACTGCCTAGAGGATTGTAAAACTTCGTTTCGAGGTCTTGCAAATCTCGAATCAAGTTTTTGGCGCCGCTGCCGGGATTAGTTATTGTTTAGGTTCAATTTTTATCTCGTTTAGGTCTACTCACTAGATTCCTATCAAGTGAGACTTTTATTTTCTTTTTAGTAGTTTTCTTTAGTCTATCTTCTTTTTGTGCATTTGTTCATGATATATGTCTGTTATTCATGTTTTTCTACATAGAAATTTTCAGTTACCTATTCCAGCCCCCGTTATGGAGGATGCAAACCCACCAAACCTTTCACTCGACCATCACTTTGGTAATAACTTTAAAATTGATGAATCCGATCATGACACCGACCATGGGAATGGTCCTTTCTATTTTATGGATTCTGATGAGGATTTTGGTGATGGAGAAGTTATTGATGAGGTTAGGAAAAAAGATGATGTAGATCCTCTTAAATATGTTGACCCTAGGACAAGGATTGAGAAAGATAGCCTTTTTAATATGCAATTTCCTTGTAAAATTAGATATAGGAGTTTTGATGCTTACCTTACCTCGTCTTTGCCAATGAATTTAATCTCTCGTGCTAATTATAATAAAATCATAGTAAATGAGTTAGAATATCAACGAGAGAATATTGTGGCTAGGGTTGAACCATTGCATGTTTTTGTCGGAAGTTTTGTTTACTTGGTAGATTTTATGGTCATGGAGAACTTAGGAGAATTTATTGATGACAAGTTGACCCAAGTCATATCTGGAAAACCTTTTAAGAGGCTAACTAAGTTAGATGAAAAACTTATGGATGGGTTAATTACATTCTCGGATGGAGATGAGGATTTTGTTTATCAAATCCCCGTTCGCACCCTAGGTTTAAGGATTTTTCAATTGAGGCATGTAATAGATTTGCTCCACTCTCGATTTTGAGCGAGAATGATGAAAGGAGTGGACTCAAATATCCACATGAAAAAAATAAGAGATATTACCATGGATGTTTAGAGTTGAATGATGAGTAAAAGAAAGATGAGGCAACAATTAGATGGCTCATGCTTGGTTATGTGAGCATAGACGATACAAGATAGGCCATAACTTTGAGTCTAGCTACAAGACTCGTAAATAAAGAAAAGCGCTTCTTGGGAGGCAACCCATGTTTCATTGTTTGTTTGTTTGTTTTTGTTTTGTTTGATTTCATATATATGCTCCATCATAATTGTTTATCGTTCATGTTTCGAATAATTTTGTGAAAATGCTTTATTTTGTTTTTAACCTTGTCTTAATTGCATATAAAGGTATTTTACAAAAAGATAAGTGTAGGGAAGATCACATTTGTTTACTAGAACGAATTCGAACATGAAAGTTAACAATTATTGATTAGCATATATATTTGTTTGATTGTTAGAGTCAAATGCTTGTATCGAGTCACAATGAATGTTCTGCAGTTCTACAGGTTTTATTAATCAGATTTTTCCATAAATTTTCCAGAAACAAAACGCAAAAATACTGTCAGGGTCTACAACCCGATGGCGTCAGGCACTGTAGCAGCACAGTTTTTCAGGATTTTGTTTTTTTTGCTGGAACTTAGTTTTTCAAAAAATTTCAGAATTTTAAATTTCCAGGAATCTGTAAACATTTATGTTGCAAGCATTATATCCAATTAAATTCTAGAAAGCAAATAAGATATATGTGCTCATTTATTTTTCTAGGATTTAGTTTTTATATATATAGTGTTTACCGCCGATTTTATGCGAGGTTTTGTGTTTATTTTCTTAGTGAATTACAGGTTATATTGGACAAGAAGATAAAAGATGAAGTATGATGAGCGTTTATTGCATTTATTTTCTTGTAGGATGATTTTAACCATGTTTTCACATCGTCCATGCCGAGCAAATATGGGGAGTATTAGTTTCTCATATCTATTTTATTTTTCCCATTATCATATCATTGGTACTTTTCAGGAACATTGGGGACAATGTTCAATTTAAGGGTAGGGAGGGTAAATTGAGATACCTTAGAAACTATAACTTCGTTTGATATTTGTTTTGTCTTAGAGTAAATGTGTAATAAAACTAAAAGAAATACTTGTTAGGGCAACTTTGGCACCAAATTTAAAATTTTTTACATGTAAGATTGAAACTTTAGTCTTAATAAGCGTCTCATGGATAGGAATTATAAAGCTAGCACAAAAACCCTTCCACTCAAAAAATTTCCACCCTAAAAATGTGAGGTTCGCCTGTAGATCTTTAGGAAAAAGCATTTACCTTTAATGCTTATGAGTGTACCGGTAGTATATAGATTCTAGAACTTGCGTTTTTGATGCATCCCAAGATCGCTAGTGAGACTACATTCGTGTAGTTAGGATTTACTAAATGATAAGAGGCATTAGGATAACCCTTGTTTTAATCCTGTTTTATAATTACTTGACCAATGAGCCAAGTTACTTGACCAATAAAGTCAAATAATTTTTCGACACCTTTGCGATGTACTCATCTTTATTACACGATACCCCTAGTACACCCCTCAGAGCCTATCCTTTTCGCGGTTCTCGTGATATTTTGGTGGATTCTGAAATATTAATGAAGAACATTGTTTATAAACCGCCCCCAAATGTACACCCAAATCGCCTTAGCCTATCTTGTATGCACTCATCTTTAGTGCATTATTGTTACAACATTTATGTTAAACCATTTGTTAATTGTCTAATTGATTACATGGTTGCTAAGTCGATTCATATCTTGTAAATACAGTTTTGGGATTATTGGGACTCATGGGTAAAAGTACTAGTTTGTTATGGAGTAATGGGAAAGATTTATTACCCCGATAGGTGGGTTAATGTTTAAAGTACTCCACGTGTTTTGATTTTCTTGATTCAGATCGTTAGTTAGTTTTTATTCATGTCAAAGTTCAAGTGTAGGGAGGTTGCAAGTAATCCCTTTGATGTATTATTTTGGATGGTAGGGCAAGAATGTATGAAAAAATATATATATAAAAAAAAAGAAAAAAGAAATCGAAAAAAAGAGAAGAAAAGAAAAAAAAAAAAGAAAAAAATGATAAAAAGAAAAAAAAAAGTAGAAAAAGAAAAGAGAAAAAACATATGGACTACCATCCCGTCTTTCATTTTTGTTCTAAATAGTGTCTTGAAAAATAAAAAAAGAGTTAGTAGTTAGCGAGTCGAGTCTTGGCTTAGCAATGCCTCTATGTACATGTAATTAACTAAGATGATTGACTTGCTGTTAGGTCCATTCAGTACACAAGCTTTGCTTAAACAAGGATTTGAATAGAAATTAACCTAAGTGTCGTATATCCTTATACGCTCTCAGGTCACTGAGTGAACAGCCACTCAGTGAGTTATCTTTAAGATGCCTAGGACGAGTCTAAGAAGAAGGATTCTCCATTCAGTGACGCGGAACTCTCTGAATGGCACCTAAGCCAAAGAAGAAGATAATGGGTTCAGTGAGTGATGACAATAACTCACTGAACCCCAGTCTCCTCAACAACTATGAAGAATGAAGACTGAAGACTGAAGACCAAAGAATGAAGAACTATGAGACTGAAGGAAAGGCGGGACAAGGCGGGAAAGGTTTGAATTGACTTAGAGAAGTCCTTATCACTCTAAGGTCAAACTTTCCCTGAAAGGCCACATACCAAGAACCGTGTCATCACTGTTACTCAGAAAGCACTCTTGTCCTATACCCAAAATAGGTTCTTGTAATAGTGACAAAATACATTAGTATTTTGTCCTGATTAGCTTAGGTCATCTTTTTTCTTGTACATAACGATTGCCCTTTTACTTGTCTATAAATAGGATCATAAGATGGAGTAAAAGTGTACAAGTTTGTGCAATTACTTCTTAGACATTCACAAACCACTTTTACTCCTCCATAGAGCAACCTTGTCCCTGAGATAGCTCAGTGGTTCCTGATAGTTGCCACTTAAGCTTAGCTTAAGTTTAGAGAGGAGACAATACCATACTTGTCATTTCAATCCCAAGTGTTTTTTCCGCAAACACTTGGGTATAGATTCTTTTGATTAACTTCTAATAAGAATTTAAACGTTGAAAAACTCTTGTCTTCATCCTTTTCGTTTTTACTTATTTGTCTAGTTAATCAATACATTACTAAGCTATGGAACACGGTTAGCTTAACTTTGTAGTTAATTTTAACTGTTTAACGGGAACAACAAGTGGTATCAGTGCCTCTGTTTTATAAAACTTTTCAAAAACTAAAGAGTGCTCAAAAGTTTTTAAAATCAAGATCCTACCATGGCTGACAGTAATGTACGCTAGCTAGTTGACAAAAAGGGAGGAAGCTACTCAACTGTTGCTCCTAGACTAGAAACTGGAAAATTTAGCAAGTGGAAAAAGCGTATGCTTTGCTACTCGACTGGTATGGAACCATACTACATCCAATGTATCAATGAAGGACCCTTTGTCCCTAAGACAGCTGAAGGTCTACCCGAACCTGAAGCTCAGTGGACAATTGATGAGAGGAGGGTGGTTAACCAAGTCCAACACCTGAAAAACATCATTATATCATGTCTTCCTAACGATACAATGGAATCAGTCATTAACTGTACAACAGCCAAACAAATTGGCTTGACTTGGTTCACAACTTTGAAGGTCCCTCAGATACCAAGGAAAATAGGATTATGGACCTGAAACTTGAGTATAACACTTTCAGGGCCAAAGACTCTGAAAGTCTCTCTCAGACCTATACACGATGCAAAACCCTAATCAATGAACTATCAAATGATGATGTAGTCTTGTCTAAGCATGAAATCAATGTTGGCTTTGTCAACAGTCTCCCTAAGAAGTGGTTAAACTTCTCTCAGGGCCTCAGGAATGCTAACCACATTCAAAATCTTGAGCTCCCTGAGATCGATGGGAAGTTTGTCTATGAGGACAAATTAATCTCACGGAGATACCCAGACTCAAAGAAAGCTCATGAGATCAAAAAGGCCCTGACAACCACACACTTATCTACTGCATTTTATTCTAATGGTGTTTTGCAGGATTTCCAAGAGAATTCTGATGATGAGGCTGATGAGAGAACTAGTGAGGAGTACCTTAATGACTTGCACACTGAATTTCAAGAAAGGGCACCCCTTGCTAACTCTAAACGTTTTATTAAATGAACTCAGTCAAACTTTTCTAAAGCAAAAGCAAATGAAACCACTGAATATTTCAAGTGTGGTAAAAAGGGTCATTTTGCAAAAGACTATTTTTCGAAAACCACCTTAGAACCCTCATACAAATTCTCTGGTAATAGTTCTTCTTCAGGAACTAGCAAGTTTCAACCTAAAATGCTTCAGTCTACTCAACATTTTCAAAACAAAACTGTTCAAATGATCAAAAAGATTTTGAAGCTAAGTATAGAAAAGCTAAAACTAAACTTTCTCTCCTTGAGGCCACTCCCACAGTATCTCAGGCTGCTCAAACCATTAAACCTATTCAAACAAAGAACAAGGTACTTGTGGCTGAAGCCTATGACTGGGATGAGGAAGATGTCTCCTCAGATGATGAAGAAGTAAGAGTTAGTGTACTAATGACACTTTCAAAAAATGACAAGCTAGCTGTTGGAAAAAGCCATGCAAGAAATGGAGAGTGGGTTAACATCACCATGAAGAAGGTAAACATCTTACTATCTAGGGATGATGATTCTGACTGGCAATCTTACTTGAATTATATAAATTTTGGTCTTAAGTTTGTTGAAGAGCAAAGACTTAATTTGTTTTCAAAATACAATAAACTTGTTCTAGAATTAAATAATTGTAAAGATGAACTACTTGTCTTAAAACAAGCCAAGCTAGAAGCTGTTACACTTCGAATTCAAAACACTAAAATTTTGAAACAATACCAAGCTCTTCAAACATAACTCAAGAAAGAAAAAGCTGTCATTGAAAGCTGGACAACAAAGAATCCTAAAGTCTATGAAACTGTTAGTCTTATTCCTAGTTCTAAAAAGAAAATCATAGGAGAAGACCAACTCACTGAATCCCTCAATGAGAGTCATAGTGAAAAGGTCTTTTTGCCAGCTAGCATATCTTTTGAACAAGAAATGGAACCCAAGTCTAGTGACTGGGTTGAAAGAAACAACCCAGACAGTAAGTTACCTAACTTTGAGACTGGGAAAATCTTGCAACCTGAAAGTCAGGCTATCAAAGATATGCTTGGACTCACTGATAAACCCAGTAACACTGAGTCTGTCAATGAATTTGAATCAGAATCACAAACACCTCTCCCACCACTGAAAGTCCTTCAGGGAGCAGCACCATGCTCAGACCTAACACCGTTAGTTTATTCTCATCATTCTCCAAAAGAGAAGTCAGGATTGGGTAGAACAATCCTGAAGAGACCCACACCTTCAGTATCAGTTCACACTAATGACTCAACACCTTCAGTCTCAACTGAGGTGAACACTAAAAGCCCTGATTCAAAAGATGATCAGTTGGCTGAGCTTGTCAGGAAGCTAAGTGAAAAGATTGAATCATCGTAAAAACCTCCTCTAACTAAGATTAAGGAACTCAAACCAGCTTCCTCAAGCACCTCCAAACCAAAACCTCAACAAAGATGTGAACTGTGTAACTATACAAATCATTCCACTGATGACTGTTATAGAATCCTCTTTTGCATGATGCAAAAAGGAAGATCACAGGACTTCCAATCACTTATCATACACAGTTTCATCCAATGTTGCAACACACTTTAATGCACAGGCTTTTCAGTATCCTTCTGGTTCAAAACAGATACAAAGGCAAAAGGCAAAGCCTTTTTCACCTTGTCCACATTGTGGTTTCAATGACCAACATCCTGATGATTGTTTAATATATCCTTGCTGTGACATATGTGGAGATCCCACTCATGACACTTCAGGACATGAAAAGGTCATTCAGGCTAGAAGAGGCACTCCCAAGTACTCTCCTCAGTCTACTGAGTCCACATCTACAACCAAATGTAAAGTCTGTGGAAGCACAGTCCATATCACCACTGACCATGCATCAATTGTATCTTTCAAAAAGGCCATCAAAGCCAAGCCCACCAGGAAGTGGGTTCACAAAAAAAACTAACACAGTTTACTATTTGTGCAGAGACATGCCAGGGAGCCTGTATGGCATCTAGACAGTGGATGTTCTAGGAGTATGACTGGTGTGAAGGAATATCTGCACAAATATGTTGAAGAACCAGGACCTAAGGTGATATTTGCTTATAATTCATCATGTCTCACTGAAGGTTATGGTTCAGTAAACTGTAGTGGAATAGTTTTTACTAAGATAGCTTATGTTAATGGACTCAAGTACAATCTTATCAGTGTCAGTCAACTATGTGATGCAAAATACATATCAATTCGATGATAAGCAAGGCACCATATTAATGCAAATAAAGAAATAGTTCTTATTGCAACAAGAAGACAGGATGTTTATGTGTTAGATATGTCTATTCTAACTCAGAATAGAACTTGTCTTTTTGCTAAAGCCACTGAAACACTAAACTGGATTTGGCATAAGAGACTCTCCCATCTGAATTTCAAAAACATAAACAATCTTGTCAAACAAAACAAGGTCCTTGGCTTACCATCACTTGTGTTTTCAAAGGATAAACCCTGCTCTGCCTGTGAAAAAGGTAAACATCATAGAGCATCCTTTAAAACCAAACAAAACTTCTCCATCAAAAGTTGCCTTCATCTTCTCCATATGGATCTTTTTGGACCTATCAGTCCAATGTCCATTCATCATGAGAAGTATAATCTGGTCATAGTGGATGAATACTCAAGATACACTTGGGTTTACTATGTCCTTTGTCAGAAACATTGAAAACCAAAATGACATAAAATTCAAACAAATTAGGACTGACAATGGGACTAAATTCAAAAATCATGATCTTGAGTGTTTCTGTGATGAGAAAGGAATTTCTCAAAACTTCTCTTCTCCTTACACACCTGAACAAAATGGTGTTGCTGAAAGAAAGAATAGAACACTCATTGAGGCTGCTAGGACAATGCTAAATGGATCAGTACTATCCAAACATTTTTGGACTGAAGCAGTTAAAACTGCATGTTATACTCAAAATAGATCCATTATTATCAAGAGACATAGCAAAACTCCTTATGAGTTATTCAAAGGAATAATCCCTGACATCAGCTATTTTTATGTCTTTACGTGCCCTGTGTTTATTCATAATCACAAGGATCACTTAGGGAAATTTAATGCTAAAGCTGATGATGGATACTTTCTAGTATACTCTCTTGTCTCTAAAGCCTTTAGGCTGTTCAATACAAGGAGACAACAAACTGAGGAAACATTTCATGTCACCTTTAATGAGAGTACTGAAGCAATCAGATTCTCAAACACCTCAGTGGAAGAAACTGGAATTGATGACTCATCAAGATACCCTCCTGATGAATATCATCCTGATAGTAATCCTTCCACTCAATATCAAGCAAATGTTGATATATCATACTACATTCTCCCACACAACCTTTCTCAACCAACCATCACTGAGTTTGTTGAAGCACAAACTTGTACTGGTGAAATCAATCAGTCTGAACAAATTGTTCAGGAATCAATCAATCTCAGTGATCAACTTGGTCAGTCAGATACTCAAGATCCTGAAAATTTTCAAGTTTCTGCACCTGAACCTACACCACCACCTAATCAGGCCTCTACAAGTTCAAATCAATATCCAAGACCTCAGGACAGTTGGACTAGGTCTAAAGATATAGAACTTGTCAACATAATTGGAGAGCCCACTGAATGAATGCTTACTAGAAGCATGGCTGCTAAACTTAAGGCAGCCTTAGCCAATGAATGTCTATTTGTGGACTTCATCTCCAATATTGAACCTAAAAGTGTCAAAGAAGCACTGAAACATCCTAGTTGGATTCAGACTATGCATGATGAACTTGAATAATTTGACAGAAACAAGGTAATGACCTTGGTCAAATGTCCTCAGGATGTTTCCATCATTGGCATGAAATGGGTATTCAAGAAAAATACTGATGAAAATGGCATAGTTATTAAGAACAAAGCCAGACTTATTGCCAAAGGTTATAATCAACAAGAAGGCATTGACAATGAATAAACATTTGCACCAGTTGCAAGAATGGAAGCCATCAGGATCTTCCTTGCATATGCAACCTACATGAACTTCAAAGTATATAAAATGGATGTAAAAAGTGCCTTCCTCAATGGAACACTAAAAGAAGAAATTTATGTTCAACAGCCTCCTAGATTTGAAAGCAGTGAGTTTCCTGACTATGTCTGTAAGCTTGACAAAGCCCTTTATGGACTTAAACAAGCTCCTAGGGCATGGTATGAAACTCTTTCAGCCTTCCTCATCCAAAACAAATTTGTCAGAGGGAAGATAGACAACACCCTGTTTATCTATAGGACAAAAGAAGATGTTATTCTTGTTCAAGTGTATGTGGATGACATCATATTTGGCTTAACAAATTACAAACTTTGCAAACAGTTTGAAAAACTGATGACAAAGAAATTTGAAATGAGTATGATGGGATAACTCACTTACTTCCTTGGACTTCAGATCAAGCAGACTGATAAGGGAATCTCTATCAGTCAAGAAAAATACACTATAAGCCTACTGAAAAAGTATGAGCTCAGTGACTGTGCTTCAGTGAAAACTCCAATGATTCGCCCAAACAATCGAGGTCCTGAACCGGCTGGGAAACCAGTAAATCAAACTCTATTTAGAGGTATGATTGGGTCACTGATGTACCTACTTGCATCAAGGCCTGACATCCAATTTTCAGTCTGTCTATGTGCCAGATATCAGTCTTACCCAAGAGAATCACATCTCACAGCTGTAACAAGGATCCCCAGGTACCTAAAAGGTACTCCAAATCTTAGATTGTACTACCCTAAATGTTCCGGTTTTGATCTCAAAGGGTACTCAGACTCTGACTATGCAGGCTGCAACATGGATAGGAAAAGTACTTCAGGCTCCTGCCAATTCCTTGGTGGTAAACTAGTCTGTTGGAGTGCTAAGAAACAACAATCAGTATCCATGTCCTCAGCTGAGGCTGAATATGTTGCAGCAGCCAGTTGTTGTGCAAATGTGCTATGGATGAAAAGTCAACTCAGTGACTATGACATCCATTACAAGATGGTACGCATCTTCTGTGACAACACAAGTGCCATTGCTATCTCAAACAATCCAGTTCTTCATCAGAGAACCAAGTTGATATATTCACCAAACCTTTGGATGAACCAACTTTCACAAGACTGAAGGTTGAATTAGGGATGTTGGATATTGAAAATCAGTCCACTGACTAAACCTATCCAACTAAGTGTAAATAATGGTAACCATTGGTCCCTGACTCAACAAATCTCTCAGTGAATGAGCATCTGATGTCTCACTGAATAACCTTCCCTAAAACACCCTCACACTGAATGAAAAGTCATTCAGGGGCTTCAAGACATTAACAAATGACATTCAATGCAAAACTAAATGCTCTAAGTACTTAGTTAGTAAATGTCCGAGGTTGGTAACTAGATACATATTTAATATAGGAATATATGTTCTTTTACCTTCTGGCATCCACATCTTGGGCCCCCACATCATCACCACATATCCCACTTGGCATTTAATGCCACTCCTCACAAGTAATATCCTTTGATATTATATGTGGTGACGTCACCCTTCAAAATGCACTTTTTTAGAATGTCACAACTGTTCACCTTGACAGTTGCGCAAAACCCGGGAAGTGGATTTGTTGGGAATTAAGGAAAACAGTTGAAACTATTGCATATAAGTTAGTACTGCTGGAAGACATTGAAGATTATACTAACAGTACAAAGTCAGTTAGTACGGTTGGTATTAGGAAGTTAGTACGGTTTATAATTTTTGTAATCGTGTAGAAGATAAATATAGAAAAGATTTTGTGTATATCTTATTATTATAGATGATAGTTATCTTGTACAGGAATCCTTAGTCTATAAAAGGATTGCCTAGGTTAAAGTTTATGTACGTATCTAGATATATCGTTTTGTTAAGATTCAAGGTTGTAAACCCTAGTGATAGGAGATCACTCGTATTATTGAATCAATAATATTGAATCGTTGAAGTTAATTATTTGTCTCTTGTTCATATATACATTGTTTCATTTGTTCATACAAAACACATCAAATAAATCTTCTAAGTGTTTGCTAGTAAATTCCACGTGCTAGACTAACATTATTCAAAGTATCTATCTAACACAAGGAGTGTGTGTAGATCCGGTCAAGTGGTATCAGAGACAGGTTACTGATACTTTGATTTAGAAGATCCAGACGAATTTGTTTAAGAAAAAGATGGACATGGAGACAACAACAAGTCAAACCAATATTGCTGCTAAGCTACTAATGCTTAAACCCAATGAGTTCGATATGTGGAGACTAAGAGTTGAACAATTCTTTCAAGTGCAGGTTTATACGTTATGGGAGATAATCGAAGATGGAAATTCTTTTAAGCCCACAACTACAACAACTGTTGTTGAGGGTGTCTCTGAAACAAAGGTGCAGACCAAGCCATTAACTACTGAAGAGAAGGCTCAGCACAAGAATGATGTTAAAGCAAGGAGCATGCTGCTGATGACAATCCCGAATGATCAATTACTGAACTTCAGTAGATACAAGTGTGCTAAAGCTCTTTTTGAAGCTATTGTTGCAAGGTATGGTGGGAAAGAAGCCACCAAGAAAACTCAAAAGACCCTTCTCAAGCAACAGTTTGAGAACTTCACAGCAACAAGTAATGAGTCACTAGATCATATGTTTAATAGGCTTCAGAAGCTAGTGAGTCAACTTGCTGTTCTAGGAATTGAGATGCCTCGGGAAGATCTCAGCTCAAAATTCCTAAGGAGTCTACCATCAGAATGGGCTATGCATGTAGTTGTCTGGAAGAATAAACCAGACATTGATTCTATGAGTCTGATGGATCTCTATAGCAACTTCAAGATAGTAGAACATGAAGTGAAGAAGTCTGCTGGATCAAGTTCAAGCTCAAGTTCTGGAAATTTGGCCTTTGTGTCAACTCCCAGTACCTCTAATCCACAAGAAGAAGTTCAAGTTGCTGGAGCAGTTGGTACTGCTAACTCTAATAGTGGTACTGTTAGCAGTACTAATGGACTTTTGAATGAAGACACTTATTGTGCTTTCCTTACTACACAGCACAATGGTACTATGTTGACTCATGGTGATCTTCAAGAGATTGATGAAGATGATATTGAAGAGATGGATATCAAGTGGCAATTCTCTCTTCTCAGTCTAAGAGCTAGAAGATTCTTGAAGAAGACTGGCAAGAAGATAATCATAAACAGCAATGATGTTGCTGGGTATGACAAGTCAAAGATTGAGTGTTTCAATTGCCACAAGAAAGGTCATTATTCAAGAGAGTGCAGAATGCTAAGACAACAAGATGTTAAGAGCAGAGGATTTGTGTAACACCCCAACCCGACAAGGGTAAAGATATCACAATAATGGTTTCATATCAGATCAAAACAAAGCATACATTTACAGTAATACAAGAAATCTCAAAAATTACAAATGAAATACTTAAATTACAAGGTTACAAATGCGAATACTAATTCTAAAATATAATAACTTCTAATCAACTCCAATCCATAATAACTATCAAGTCTTCTAAGTCCAAGGTACTCTCCACTCATTCCCAGCTTCCTACTAAAACTTGCCGTAGGAAAAGAAATGCGGCTGAGCTACGAGAGCTCAGTGAACAGATATAACGATAACAAAGCAGTAGTGGAGGAAGGTACAATGTAACAGAAATAAAGGTCATGCAGATGTAATATGGGTTAAGAAATAAGTAAATGAAATAAGATAAAGGAAAAGAAATAGGAAAGTAATCCACCACGAGCCCAGAAATAGATCATATCATATCATAACCGTGTAACCATAAATCTTCATAATCATATAGAGGGGAGACCTCTCAGATAATCAGATAATATGAGGGGTGTCCTCATTCTTCAAATGGAGTAGCTAGCTCCCAGATATATGTGAAAGGCGTGTATTGCACACAAGCACCAGTCACCAGACATATAATAAATCATGTTAAATCCACTAAACAGAACAAATCTAGGATGCATCCATATGCCCCTGCAGACAAATCGTGGCCATATATATATACTTGAGCTCATAACAGATAACAGATAAGGGAACGTGTGGAACATCACTCAACCACACTAGAGTCATGCCATTGGTGCATCAATGACATGGCCATGTTACCTTCATGGCTAGGGTCACAAATTTTGGCTCGGGTATCAAACTAAGAGTCAGATATCAAATCAAATCAGAATGTCATATCCAAAGGTTCATAACAAATGGTTCATAACAGATGGTTCATATCAATTATCTCAGAAGTAATATCAAAGGTCCAAATCAGAGTTAATCAGATCAAGGTTTATAAAGCAAAGGATCATGGCAAAGGTTCACAACAAAAGGGAACATAGCAATGGCTTAGGGAATCTTAAATGAATCAGAATTCAAAGTCAAAATCAAGGGAATAAGACACCCTAACTGAAAAAGGGCAGAGTATCTGTACCTTGACGAAAGCAACAAACACCAAGGATGATCACAAAAAGGGATGACAACTACTCCCGCTTCACCGGAATCTACACGAACGTGATAATCAAGTATTATTTTATGTTCATATAATCTGGTTACTTATTTTAGTCGGCTTTCCATTTTTACTAACTTTTCATATTTAGGAAGTTTCCCGAAATAGCAATTTAATACTTTAAGATTATATAGTTTAGGGTTAAAAGTGTTAATATCGCAAGGTTCGGGGTCTAACATGTAAACTTATCATTGTTGAGGGTTAAAGGTGCAAATTAATCTCTTTTGGCTTATAACACAAGATGTAGCTTTCATCATGCGATTCTATTTAGTTTTTCATCATGCAATTCTAGTTATATTGTTCACGTAAAAACCATGCAAACAGCTGATATTTCGTTCAACCAAGTGATACCTAGCTAGACCCGATATCGACTCGACATACACCATCATATACGGATCACATTCATTTAAAACCACCATGGTTGACTCATACCGCGACACACTTGGCGAGACTGAATAAACACGACTCGGAACATAGCATTTACGTATAGACGTAAACGTTTAATGTGACCAAAAGGCGAGGCATAAACCGTATACACCAGCAGGTTCGAATGATATAAGTGTAGCTCTTTTAGATTGTGACCCGTTTGTTAAACATGACTCGATCCACACAAGCACGAACATGGTTGTTAACCCACGACAAGCAACGCGACTCAAACATTTATAACCAGTCCAAAACCCTCGTTAATATTCGTATGCCCAGGTTTCCATTTTAGAGCCACATAAATTTTTGTCATTGTTTGTCTTAGTTAGTATTTCGGTGACCTAGATGAAGAGCAGACTCGACAAAAATATTGCACACATACGACATTAACATCGCACCACACCCGGCGTTAGTCACCTTTTAATATACATGTTTTATATGGACAACATTCATATGATTTGTTAAGTTTAATACATATTAACAAGTCGAGTATTAGAAACGTGATAAGGTCATAAACGTGAGTACCTTAGGCTGGAATAAGAGATGACGAATAGAACCAGAATCGTACTAAATACGAGAATAAACCAAGGCTGGATCACCTTCTTCAATTCATATAGTCGCCACCACCCTAACCATGACATTAAATCTGTTTCGATGCGTACCAAGGTTGCACACACAATCGATCACCCTCACTTGTTGTCTTCTTCTTGATTTCAGAACAACAACTGAGTAGTTTTAGGTTTTCTGTTTTGTGTTTTCTGATTTTTGGTATAGAGAAGATAAAGAAAAGATCGATTTGTATGGGGTTGTCAAAGCGTGCTATCAATAAAGGAATACTGTGTGTTATGCTTAGGAAAGTCGTGTGAAAGATGTAGACAAAGATAGACAATGCAATCTTCTAATATGTTATGGATATACACAGGTCATGGATTTGGTTTTATCACAATTATTTCGGTTCTTATCTCTTGTTATAAAAAACGTGTAGTATGAAAAAGAAGGTAAGTAAAGATTTGGTTAGCTTTATTGATGGAGCATGTAAACTGAGTTGTAGAGAAACTTGTCATTCTGTTTGATGGATGAATAGGCAAAACACTGTCAAGCGAAACACTGTCTACATGTGGAATGGTTCATTTTATTTTGGTGAGAAGAGTGACGCCTTTATAGGAAAATGGTGTTTGTTTCTTCTAGTCTACATCAATCCATTATTAAAAAGGGAGCGTCTAATGAAATAAGGAAACCAAAAACAATATGGAAAGGGGTTTAATGTTGCATAATGAGAATTTATGATTTTTATTGATATCCAAAATTGTCACTTGATACGATTTATCAAAGTTTCGGTGATTAATAAAATAGTCAAATGTCATTAGGGCTGCATGTATCAACATGTGGTCGTGTATAAAAAGAATACTTCTGCCTAAGAAACCATACAGCTCCTTATATTATAAAGGTGACAATGACATTACATGCCACAATGAGCCAATTGTTAATCTTATGTTTGAAGAAGTATAATATAAAATTGACATGCCTGTTCTCCGTGTAGGGGAGGATCTTTGATAATGAGATGGGTACATAGGGCGTACAGTGCTTGGAGAATTAGAAGGGTTTCCATAATTTGTGACAATTATATTCTTTTTATTATCATGACTTAGGTTTATATTAATTATACTTGTTTTCATAATATGTAGTTTTAGGTGTTATGATGTGAAATTAAATTTTAATATTATGTTTTTTTTAAATGACAAAGTTAAATTTTCATACTTATGTCAAAATGTGTAATGCTCCCGTATAATAATCTACATGTTCTTATAAAAAAAAAATTTGAGGGGCAAAATAGGAATTTCAATGAATGGAATTTTAGGGTTTTACAATTTGGAAGCAAATCAAGGGTTGTGGAAGTTACAGACTCAGGCTCAAAGGCTATGGTTGCCATTGATGGCTTAGGGTTTGACTGGAGCTACATTGCAGAGGAGAAAGCAGAAGCATCAACAGAGATGGCATTTAGGGCTTTCTCAGACTCTGAGGTACAAATTTCTAAATGTTCTAAATCATGTGATGCATTAAAAGAATTTGAAACACTTAGAAAACAGTATGAAAATCAGAGAATAGAGCTAAACCAGACTGCTTTTAATTTAGCAAATCATAAGAGAGGTTTGTGTTAATACAAATAGCGTCTCAAAAACGTTATTTATATTCTTTGATCTTTCATTAGTTTTGTTAATGACAAATAAAAGGAATATCTTTTAGCAAATAATAAATACTAGCTTAAGTCTCTTAAGTACACATTTTACACTTCACATATTAACTAAGAATTACAAGTTTAGTAACTTGTTTCCTTAAAAGGAAACTTTAATTCTAAAACCATTCCATGACATCATTGCATGCATCACATACAATATCTTTGATATATCTTGGTTAGATTTGCAAGATACATAGTTGACATTTGAAGATCTTGGATGATTTGGTAAGATACAACTAAGATATGGTAAGAGACAACTAAACCTTAGCTGTCACGTCCCACGGATCCAAATCACATAAAGGACGGATCCCTTGTGAGGGATCCGTGGGATCCGTGAGCTGAAGATCAGCTTGCCTATAAATAGGAAGCTGATCATTTGGCTCTCTCATCACTCATATAGCTTTAACACACATATTCATTCAGTACATATCTAACTAACATCATTCATAGTTGCATTTCACTTTGATCTTTCATTTTGTAGAAAAGAGATCAAGCATTCAAGGATCTACAGAACCGTAATCCTTTAGTTGCATTACTGTGTGATATTGTAGTTAGTTTCACACATCATATCTTTCATTTGTAATCAGTGAGTGTGGTTAGTGCTTTAGTCCTTAAAGCACAAAGAGTGTTGGGAGTAGTTGTACCCGTGTAAAGAACTCGACATCTAGCTTAGTGTCGGTAAAGTAAATAGGCGACGTCAGGTTGGTTCTACCTTGTGAAAGAACCCGGTGTTTAGCTTAGTACCGGAAAAGGAAGTAAGCGACGTGTAAAGGTTTTCTCCGCCTAGAAAAGGAGTTTGTTTCTTAGTGAAAGATAAACTCTCGAGTAGAAAACTCGGGGAGTGGAGTAGGGCAAGGAAGAGAGTCCTTGTAGCCGAACCACTATAAACAACAGTGTCGTGTGGTTTGATCTTTCCTCTCTTTATCTTTTGTTTACATTGTGTGATTATTTATTTGTGATTGTTTCCTTTGAAATTAACATATAGTAACAAAGCAAATAAAACTTTAAAACGGTAAAAACTATTCAACCCCCCTTCTACTTTTCCACAATTGGTATCAAGAGCTACGTTACTTAAGATCTTTAAAATATATTGTATTTTAAAACTTAAAACGATCCATGGATTTTGAAAACTTTAAAGAAGGGCAATCTATGCAGAGACCGCCTCTATTTGAACCAAATTGTTTTATTTATTCGAAAAATCGCTTTGAGACTTATGTAAAGTCAAAGGACATAGATCTATGGTATATTATAGTTGATGGTGATTACAAACCTATTAGTAATAATATTTTGGGTGATCGGGATGAAGGAGCTTCTCTTACTCGTCACAGTGATGAGCAAAAGAAACTAATTGCCAAAAATAATGAAGCCAAAATGATGCTTTATAATGCCTTACCTAAGAAAGAATATGAAAGAGTTTTTATGTGTAAAACGGCTAAGGATATTTGGCAATCTCTTATTATCACACATCAAGGGAACTCACAAGTAAAAGATAACAAAATTGATCTTCTTGTCCAACAATACGAACAATTTGTTATCTCTGAAGATGAGACCATTGATAGTGCGTTTGCTAAGTTCAATACTATTATTACATCACTTAAAGCACTTGATGAATCTTTTTCTAGTAAGAATTTTGTCAGGAAATTTCTAAGAGCACTCCATCCGAAATGGAGAGCAAAGGTGACAGCTATTGAAGAATCTAAAGATCTCTCAAGCATGACACTGGATGAGCTCATAGGAAACCTTAAAGTTCACGAAATGATTATGGAAAAAGATTCGGAAATTATCAAAGGCAAAAAGGAGAAGATTAAGTCTATTGCCTTGAAAGCCAAAGTCGAGTCAAGTGATGATGATGAGTCTTGTTCAAACAGTGATGATGAAGAGTATGCCATGGCCGTGAGGGATTTCAAGAAATTCTTCAGCAGACGAGGAAAGTTTGTAAAACCACCTCGTGATGAAAAGAAATCCTCTCGGAAAGATCATGACGATAAGAAAGGTAAGGTTGATAGGAAATGCTATAGGTGTGGTGACTCCAGTCACTTAATAGGAGAATGTCCAAAGCCTCCAAAGACCAAGTCTTAAAGAGCCTTCGTTAGTGGAGCTTGGAGCGATAGTGAAGGAGATGATGATGATGAGCCTAAGAACAACGAAATGGCACTTATGGCGAATGACACAGAAGAGGTACATTCTGATTCATACTCCTCTATAGATGATGAAACCTTAGAAGTTGAATATAACAAACTGTGTGACGTTACTTTAAAAATCATAAACAAAAACAAGTTTTTGAAAACAAAGACATCACTTTTAGAAAATGAAGTATTTTGGCTTAAAGAAAAAGCAATACGAATTGAAAAAGGTAAAGATAGTAAAGAAACGTGTGTGTCTTGTCAAGAACTAAAACTTGAATTAGAAACCTTAAGAACCACACAGGAAGATTTAATCAAACAAAATTCAAAGTTTAAAAGGTTTGATAAAAACATAAGTTGTGCAGATGAAATAATGAAAATGCAAAAGCTACCTCATGATAAAACAGGACTAGGCTTTATGAAACTAGGAACCTTAAGTGATTATAAGGAACAGACTGTGAATAAAACTGATTCAACCATGTTGGACACTCACGGATCCGCCAAGTGTATCCAAAGGATCCGCGAGTACAGAAGTTGAACAGAAGGTTCACAAAGTCGACCGTTCCGAGTTTGTTAAAGTTACTAAGAAACCTAACAGTAGTATAACCAATAATAAACATAAACCAGCAGTATCTTTAGGAAGAGGACAAGCTAGAAATGAATATAGAGTTAAAACGGATCAACAGAGACCTCAAATGAGTTTTCCCAAACACCCCTTTCCAAAGAGTATAGTTAATCCACAACATACTTATCAAAATAATTGAAACTTTCATGGTCACTAGTTATTATATGTCATGGAACAATTGTCCACCATTTACATACATAAACCATGATAATGTCATGTTTAACCCAAACGGACCCATGAGATATTGGGGACCAAATGCTTGAGTCTTTTATGAACTTAGGTATGCTTGAAAGTTGATCTTGAACCTGATGAGTGGATCAAAGATAGTGGGTGCTCAAGACACATGACGGGAAACAAAAATCTTTTCTCAACCTATCAAGTGTATGACGGAGGTAATGTCACATTCGGTAGCAAGCTTAAAAGTAAAATCATCGGAAAAGGTACAATCTCTCATGACTCTCTATCTATTGATGATGTTGCTCATGTAGATAATTTAGGATTTAATTTACTTAGTATAAGTCAATTGTGCCGCAAAAAGTATAATGTCCTTTTCAGTGAAAATGGAAGTAAAATACTTAAAGATGGCATAACCGTAGGAAAAGGTGTTTTAAAGAATAATGTCTATGTTATGAAATTAGATAAAACACCTAAAGATAAGTTATGTCTTACCTCCTTGGACGAAAACTCAACTCTATGGCATCGACGCTTAGGTCATGCTAATATGAGGCTTATTCAATCTTTGTCATCCAAAGAACTCGTTAGGAACCTACCCAAGTTGAAATATGACCAACACTTTTGTGATGCTTGCAAAATTGGGAAACAAGTACATAATAGCCATAAGGCTAAAAACATGGTATCTACATCTAGATGCCTAGAATTATTACATATGGATTTGTTTGGCCCGTCGGCTATACCAAGTTATGGAGGAAATTTTTACACTTTAGTTATAGTAGATGATTACTCTAGATATACATGGACAAAGTTTTTGAAAACTAAAAATGAGGCATTCGACAAATTTGAAATTCTAAGCAAGAAAATTCAAAATCAAATAGGAAATAATATAGTATCCATTAGAACTGATCATGGTCGAGAATTTGACAATGAAATTCAATTTGGAAATTTTTGTGATAATAATGGAATAACTCATAATTTCTCGGCTCCTCGTACACCTCAATCTAATGGTGTAGTAGAACGTAAAAATAGAACAATTCAAGAAATGAGTAGAACTATGTTAAATGAACAAAACATACCACAAAAGTTTTGGTGTCACGCTGTAGATACCTCTACATATATCCTAAATAGAGTTTTAATTAGACAATTTTTAAATAAAACTCCTTATGAAATTTATCGAGGCAAAAAGCCTACATTAGGATATTTTAGAGTTTTTGGAAGCAAATGCTTCATTTTAAACACAAAAGATTATCTCACCAAGTTCGACCCAAAGTCGTATGAAGGTGTATTTCTTGGGTATTCACAAAACAGTAAAGCATACATTGTATTAAACAAGGAAACATCAAGAGTCGAGGAATCGTTGAACGTAACATTCAACGAAAGTCCACCTCCCTCTAAGACATCACCTTTGGTAGATGATGACTTAGTTGAAAGTCAAATGGTTAATGATATAGAAAACATTGAAAATGACAATGAACCCGTAAAAGGAGAAATAGTCAATATTAAAGAAACTAAAAGTCATCCATTAGAAAACGTCATAGGAAAACTTAATGAAAGAACATTAAGATCCAAATCTCAAAATGAAAGTAATTATTTTTGTTTTATTTCAACCATTGAACCTAAAAATATAGACGAGGCAATAAAAGATGAATCTTGGGTAATTGCTATGCAAGAAGAACTTAATCAATTTATTAGAAATGATGTTTGGACATTGGTCCCTCCACCTAAAAACTAAACCATAATAGGCACCAAATGGGTCTTTAGAAATAAAATGGATGAAAAGGGTATTATATCTAGAAATAAAGCTAGGCTAGTAGCTCAAGGTTACAATCAACAAGAAGGTATAGATTACGATGAAACCTTTGCACCCGTAGCTAGACTTGAGTCTATTAGAATATTACTTGCATATGCATGTGCACATGATTTTAAGTTATTTCAAATGGATGTCAAAAGTGCTTTCTTAAATGGTCTTATAAATGAAGAAGTATATGTTGCACAACCTCCCGGCTTTGCCGACTTTGAAAAACCAAATTATGTTTTCAAACTTAAGAAAGCTTTATACGGACTTAAGCAAGCACCAAAGGCTTGGTATGATTGACTTAAGACTTTCCTAGTTGACCATAAGTATACCATGGGCCTAGTAGACAATACTCTCTTCACCAAGAAAAAGGGATCACATATTATCATAGTCCAAATATATGTGGATGACATTATATTCGGTTCAACTTGTCAAGAGTTATGCGACGATTTCTCAAAATCATGCATGACGAGTTTGAAATGAGTATGATGGGGGAACTAAACTTTTTCTTAGGTCTCCAAATTAAACAATTAGAAGATGGGATATTCTTCAACCAATCAAAGTATATCAAAGATATGCTTAAGAAGTTTGGTCTTGAAGACTCAAAACCCATGAGAACACCCATGTCCTCCGAAACCAAACTTACTAAGGATGAAGAAAATGAATCAGTAGATAGCACTAAATATAGAGGAATGATTGGTAGTTTACTCTATCTTACGGCTAGTAGGCCTGACATTATGTTTAGTGTTTGTCTATGTGCACATTTTCAAGAAGATCCAAAAACGTCCCATCTTGAAGCCGTTAAAAGAATATTTAGGTACATCAAAGGTACTACACACTTAGGATTATGGTATCCCAAAGGAACGGGTGTAGAAACCATAGTGTATACTGACTCAGATCACGCAGGTGATTATGTTGATAGGAAAAGTACTAGCGGTATTTGTACTTTTGTAGGATATTGTCTAACATCATGGTTCGCTAAGAAACAAACTGCCCTCGCAATCTCAACAACAGAGGCAGAGTATGTGTCTGCAGGAAAGGCGTGTCAACAAGCACTGTGGATGAAACAAGCTCTCGTCGACTATGGAATTGAACTTAACAACATTCCCATTCTTTGCGACAACAAAGGTGCTATCGATCTAAGCAAAAATCCAGTCCAACACGCTAGAACCAAACATATTGAAATACGTCATCACTTCCTTCGCGACAATGTACAGAAGGGAATCATCTCAATTGAGAAAGTTTC
Organism: Artemisia tridentata subsp. tridentata; assembly: GCA_021014915.2. Classification (NCBI taxonomy): domain Eukaryota; kingdom Viridiplantae; phylum Streptophyta; class Magnoliopsida; order Asterales; family Asteraceae; genus Artemisia; species Artemisia tridentata. Next base: position 306,708,062 of record CP139507.1, read on the forward strand.
CTCAGAGGACAACATTGCCGATATTCTCACTAAACCACTTAAACGAGAACCTTTCAATTATCTTAGACTTGGATTAGGATTAATGGAACCTAGTGATTAGGAGAAACATTAGTTTAGATACACACGACACTAAACCAAAACATGTGTTCTGAATCCGCGGATCCAATCGATAACAAGGACGGATCCTTTGTTTGGGATCCGCCGGATCCGTCGCATGCTGAGTTCAGTTTATTATTTAATAAACAAGAACAACTACTATTCATTCCTCACTCCAAAACATATCACCTTACTACATTCGACACACACTTAATCTCCATCACATTTTAGACCATTTTCTTCCACAAATCTGTGCTTCTAACATCACTGTAAGTATTCTTATCATATTTATACTCCTGATCTGCGTCTAGGATTTCCATTTCATGCACAAAACCAAAACTTGGGGTATATGCATAATTCTTGAAAAATCATGAAGCATATTTATTGCATTATACTTAAAAACATGTTTTTCTTAGTTAGGAATTGCATCTCATAGCACATTGTCTTAATTTAACAAAAACCCCATGAAAATTTTTCACTAAAATCTTCTAACGACTAGGTAAAATAATTTTTTCTTACATTGTTCATACAAATGCAAAAACATTATCTTTTAGACTTCACTTGCATAATGTCTCTTGAATGCTAAAGGGAATACATAACTAATATGTATTTTCGGGTACATTCAACCGTAGCTACATTGAAATAGGAGCGTTTGGGTTATCTCTCGTTTGTAAACAAAACTTGCATAAACTAATTTTTCTTGCATCAAAAGGAGTCGAGATAACCGCACCTCCACATTGTCCCCATGTAGGCACACACTAGGAATTTTACACTTCCTTTGATCATTTTAACTAAAACTATGTAACTTTTGTACTTAGGAAAATCATGCCTCCCGCAACCAACTACGATCACAAGAAAACCGTTAACTACTTACCTAAAGTCCACAAAACCAAAGGTCTAACCAATGCCCAAATCGAAATTTTCAAAGCCTTAGAGAAAAAGTATGTCCATGAGGGTAGAGCCGTAGATTCATCATTCTATGAAGGAACTCAACTTAGGGAAAATTAGCCGCAATTCGATTTGATTCTCTTTTAGACATAGATGAACCAATCATTCCTAGGTTCATACTTGAGTTCTATGCTAGTGTAGGTCTTAGTTCGAGTGATGAAGGTTACTTAAGTCTTCATTTTACTCTAAATGGAAATCTTGTCAACATCCCTCTTGATCAATTTGGTGAGGTCTTAGGAATTCCAAGCCAAGGGACATGTATTTACTCGGACAAATGGTCCTTAACAATCTTAGACTCCAATCTCGATAGGACGGACACCATATGCCACTCCTCTCGAATCAAAAGAAGTGATTAGGGAACATCTCTTCATTCCTAAGAACAACCCCACAAGAATGTATCGTGGTCGTGAAGTTGCTAGAGATCCATTTGCAATGGAGCTTAATGAACTCAAACCCGAGTTCAAGAAGATGGAGGATGTATTAAGGGCTAATGTGATGTGCACCATAGGAAACCGTGATCATATCAATACTTGTTTATGCCACATGATGTACAACATCTCTACTCATCAACCCTTCAATCTTGCTTATTATGTTGCCAAAAGAATGTGTGACATTCCGGTTCAAAGCAAGATTGCAATGCCTTATGGTATGCTCTTAACCCGACTTTATAGAGCCTTTGCACCCGCTCGTCCAAACCATTTAGGCTTTGTTCCGAATTACAATGAAATTGAACATACCTTCGTTCCTTTGAGCGACTTTAGGGTTAGTGTTGATAAGGGCAAACGTCCTCGTGTACCAACATCATCCTCATCATCTTCAATGAGTGAAGATGATGGATTGCCAAATTCTAGGATTCCTCCACCTGAATACTTAAGCCATCTTCCTCCAATCCAAAATGAATCCGCTGAGTATCGAAACATCAAAGGAATGGTGAAGAATCTGGGTCGTTGGATGATGAAATTACACAAGGGGATGAAGAAGTTGAAGAAGAAGCTGAGTTGATGGAGTGTTTGGTTTTAAACAATGTTGGATATTGTGTTGTTAAACTTCTATGTGTCTAGAATTTATCTGATAATACTTGTTGTGTATGTGTAATAACTAACACTTGCAGGTGGATAACCATCATGGTTATCAATTTTCCGGGTTATAGCCAGTGTTTGGCATAACACCTAAAACGGTAAGTTTCTAAGTACGGATTAAACTATGTGCAATCATGTGTTAATGTTATCATATTTAGTTGTTTTGCTATACATATTAGATGCTAAATAAGGTCTAGGTGAATTTTCGGGTTTTCGTCGAAAAACGAAAAATATGACATATGTTCTGTTTAGTTTTTAAGTTTTAGGCATACGGATCCGGCGGATCACAAAACAGGGTTCCGCCAAGGCTTATCGTTGGATCCGCCATCCGCCATTCTGCGAATTTGGCGGATCGCTAAACATGGTTCCGCATTTGCAACCACTTGGATCCGCATGTTTCCCAGTAAAATTATTAAACTTTTTCGACTTATCCCGATTCTTAAATCTTTAATGTTTAGTATCACTTAGGATTCATTCACTGATCACAATTCCTCTTAGAATCATTTAGGAATTCTTAGAAACTTAGGAACAAAAATTCCCACCAAAATTTAAATTTTTAAATTTTAGGTGTGAGTTACCAAACAGATACAAAGAAGGAACCCTTTTTAGGGATCCGTCAAATCCGTGGAAATATCAAATCATCAGACTTTCCACTATCTTCTTGTATTAACTGCAAATCCACAACATATTACTCAACCAAAGCTCAATGGATTGACTTCCTTGATATGACCTGCACAAATTTTTGTTCCAAATCATTAGTAACCAACATTCTCTATTGGATTCACATCAAATCCAAACACACAGACTCACAAACCTTCTGTCTATAAATTAGCACTTTAGGATCATCACTTCACACAACAACCATTTCCTCTCCTGTACATCTTAGCTATCATACTTCACCATGACCAAGTCAAACAACTCTTCCACATCTAGACCTCCAAGAAGAACAGCCCGCATTAGTGTTAAACCTTGTTGTTTTATCAACTTAGCAAACTCCTCATCTGAGGAAAATTCTCCTCTCAATATATCATCACCCATTGCTAGTGAAAATTTCCTTACACTCTCCACCCCAACACCATCAAATGTTGTTATACAAACACCACCACCAACCATTACTCCAATAGCCACCACTCCACCACCGGCTCCATCACAGCCTGTTAGATCACCATCACCACCAAAATCACCCAAACTCCAACCCTTGGAATTATTTAGGACTCCTCCTACATCACCACATCTTGATGACTTAGAAGAACTTTCACCAAAATTACCCAATCTTCCACCCATGACCTTTGAAGGTCAACAATCCATGCTTTTTCACCCGGTTTACCCGGATATCCATGGCCCTTTATACCATGATGCACCATCATCCCAACCTCAACCACAACCTCTATCACCCACATCCACTCTAGTTGCCATTAACGAGGCAATGTGGATGAATATGCCTCAAACCCAAGAAGAGATTAGTGAAGAGCTCAACCGTCTCTACACTCTCTCGGGTATAGTTGATCACCGTCTAAATGAAGCCATGGACATCCAAAACATCCTCATGAACTCCCTCCAAACACCACCACCAACCAATGAACAACAACAACAACCATCCAACAACAACAACAACCAACCACCACCACCACCACCACCACAAAACTTGGAGCCTAGTCTTCCTCCTGGTTTTTCAAGTCATGATTGCGCACATTGTGAGAGAACATCTCACTTGGCCCAAAGGACCAACATTTTGGTCCATGAGCTTCAAAATGAGATGAGGTTCATCTTGAACCATGTTCTCGAGCGTCTCAATGCAATCTCTCATCCGCCTCAATAAAAGTGTTGTTAGGAACCTTCTAGGATGATGTTGTAGTTGTCATTATTTAGGATTTATTTTGTAATGTAACATCATATCATATTTGTGACTTTTGTCACATAATTTTCAATTAATGAATGTGATGTTTTTATGCTTATGAGTGATCAACATATTGCATATTATCATTGTGAACTAACATCACTATCTAACCTATAATTATGATTGCTTTAGGTAAAAATAATGATCAGCCACTTACTTTGACTTTTAAAAGTCAAAACTTATTGAAAGGCTTGTTTGGGAGAATACTTCAAATGCATTCTACTTCTTCATTGAAGTCATTCATTACTAACATTTCATTTGCAGCATATCATACCCTTCATAGTATACGTTGGTACTCAAGAAGTGAGGAGTATACATCAAGGGGGAGCATCTCATAAGCATTTCATATACTAACCGTTTGTTTTGTAGATTCATGCATTATTTCCTTGATTACTCCATCTAGGGGGAGTATAAAACAAGGGGGAGCTTTAAAGTTCTCAAAATCGCATTCCGCTACGCTACTCTTTTTGTTTCGACAAAAAGGGGGAGAAAGGAACTAAGTTTGCATCAACTGTGATTCATCACAGTACATACATTTTTTACAAAACTTTTCTTTAATAAACAAACTTAATATATATTTTTAAGAACTCATGCTATATTTATTCTCTTGCTCAAAAATATACCTTATATTTTGTCATCAACAAAAAGGGGGAGATTGTTAATACAAATAGCGTCTCAAAAATGTTATTTATATTCTTTGATCTTTCATTAGTTTTGTTAATGACAAATAGAAGGAATATCTTTTAGCAAATAATAAATACTAGCTTAAGTCTCTTAAGTACACATTTTACACTTCACATATTAACTAAGAATTACAAGTTTAGTAACTTGTTTCCTTAAAAGGAAACTTTAATTCTAAAACCATTCCATGACATCATTGCATGCATCACATACAATATCTTTGATATATCTTGGTTAGATTTGCAAGATACATAGTTGACATTTGAAGATCTTGGATGATTTGGTAAGATACAACTAAGATATGGTAAGAGACAACTAAACCTTAGCTGTCACGTCCCACGGATCCAAATCACATAAAGGACGGATCCCTTGTGAGGGATCCGTGGGATCCGTGAGCTGAAGATCAGCTTGCCTATAAATAGGAAGCTGATCATTTGGCTCTCTCATCACTCATATAGCTTTAACACACATATTCATTCAGTACATATCTAACTAACATCATTCATAGTTGCATTTCACTTTGATCTTTCATTTTGTAGAAAAGAGATCAAGCATTCAAGGATCTACAGAACCGTAATCCTTTAGTTGCATTACTGTGTGATATTGTAGTTAGTTTCACACATCATATCTTTCATTTGTAATCAGTGAGTGTGGTTAGTGCTTTAGTCCTTAAAGCACAAAGAGTGTTGGGAGTAGTTGTACCCGTGTAAAGAACTCGACATCTAGCTTAGTGTCGGTAAAGTAAATAGGCGACGTCAGGTTGGTTCTACCTTGTGAAAGAATCCGGTGTTTAGCTTAGTACCGGAAAAGGAAGTAAGCGACGTGTAAAGGTTTTCTCCGCCTAGAAAAGGAGTTTGTTTCTTAGTGAAAGATAAACTCTCGAGTAGGAAACTCGGGGAGTGGAGTAGGGCAAGGAAGAGAGTCCTTGTAGCCGAACCACTATAAACAACAGTGTCGTGTGGTTTGATCTTTCCTCTCTTTATCTTTTGTTTACATTGTGTGATTATTTATTTGTGATTGTTTCCTTTGAAATTAACATATAGTAACAAAGCAAATAAAACTTTAAAACGGTAAAAACTATTCAACCCCCCTTCTAGTTTTCCACAGTTTCGCTGTATTAGAAGAACAGATAGTTCACTATAAGGAAAATGAGTCTACTTTTAGTGATACTGTAGCTGTACTTAAGAGAGATTTGATGTTTAGGGAAAATGAAATTAGTGTGTTGAAACATGAACTGGAACAGGTTAAGAAAGCCAAGGAAAACATTCAAATGAGTGTGGACACACTAGAATACACATCAAAAGGAGTTCAAAAGATAATTGAGTGTCAAATTCTCAATAAAGCTAAGCCAGGCCTAGGTTATAAGTCAGTTCCACCTCCTTATAGGGGAATTCCAACACCCCCAGGCATTGACCTAGAACACATAGGACTACCTGAATTTCAACTACCTGAGCTTAAATATAGTCCTCAACCTAAAGAGAATGTAGTTGATAAACCTGTGTATGAGAGTGCTAGTGATAAATCACTGTCTGAGGACAAGGTGTCCTCTGATAGGTCCTCAACTAAGGACTCAGATGCTCCAACCATAGAGGAATGGACTTCTGATGATGAGGATGATCAGGCTGTGGTTAAGCCTGTTAGTGTTAAAGTGGAGGAACCAAAAGTTCCCAAAGTGGTCAAACCTGAGACTGTTAGGCCTAGAGCTAATGCAAAACCTTTTAGACCAACAGTTAGGTATGCAGAAATGTATAGAACCACAAACAAGCCAAGAGGTAACCAAAGGAATTGGAATGGCCTCAAATCTCACCAACTAGGTGATGATTTTGTTTGTTATAGGAAAGCTTGTTTCACATGTGGTAGCTTTGACCATCTTGCATTTTATTGCAACAACAGGGTAACTAGGTATTCAACACATAGGGTGAACTCAGTAAGACCTCCCACTCACCCTACAAATGCTAGAATGGTACCTAGATCAGTTCTGTTAAGGTCTGGACTAAGAACAGTTAATACTATTAGACAAACAGTTAATACTGCTATACCAGCAGTTCATACTGTTAGACCAAATAGACCTTTTTACCCTAGACAAACAGTTCAAGGTGCAAAAACTCTTTCTAAATCAGCACCAACAACTGTTAAAAGACCATTTCAAAACAAGACAGTGATTAATAAACAAGTTTGGAAACCTAAAGTTGAAATTGCAAACCCAGCAGCTCATACTACTAGGCAAGCAGTTAACAATGGAAGTTTTAAAAACACTGCTAAGGGAAATATGGGTAATGGTATTAATGCATCTGCATCATGGGTTTGGAGACCACTTCAATCCAATGGTACTCCAACTATTTTAAAAAGATTTAATTATGTTGATGCTAGAGGCAAGCCTAAGTCTGTTATGGCTTGGGTGCCACAAGGAAATTAATTTTTCTTTTTATGTGCATTGTTAGTCATATGCTTGTTATGTTGTGAAACAAGTGCTTTGCACTTTGTTTCCTTGTTTGTGGACTAACAATTGCAGGAATGGATGATAAGCACCAAGAAATTACAAGTGCTTTATGTTTTGGACTGAATGGAGTTTTGAAGCTCAGTGTGTTATCTGTGCACACAACAAATAGTTATTGGTTCACCATGTCTAACCCACATAAGAACCAACTAGTCCAGAGCAAACGGTTTCTGGTAAAGACTAATCAAATCCGTTAATGGTTGACAATTTACCAAAAATTGTATGGTTATCAACTCACCATATCTAACTGTGAAGAGTTGGCTAGTCCAAAACAAACGGCTATTGGTAAAGACATATCAAATCCGTTGATAGCTGATAGTTTGCTAAAAACTATATGTGCATAGAAATTGTTTTTCAAAACCATATAAGTTTATACTGTTCTTTGAAAATTTTGAAAATGGTTTGTACTGCTAGTGTAAACTTTGTACTGCTAGTGCAAAGTTTCTACTGCTGAACTAGCCGTTATAACTGATGTGTCAGTAATTAATTTTTGGTTAAAAACTAGCCGTTGGCGATTTGTTGCGATTTTTACTAATTGAATTACGATTTTCGAGGGATCCTCTTCAAGATATTTTAACTTTTATTCTATTATATTCTAAAATAAAAGTTACCATATTCTTTAAGTCGGTCACATTAAAAATCCTACTTCTCTCAATAATATCTCATCTAACTTTCATCTTCTACTTTCTAACCTAAATCTTCATTATTCACCACAGTTAAAATCAAATTTTACTAAGAACATCATGGCTAATTTGGATTTTGTCAAGACGCACAATCAAGTTGCTTTTCTTGAGAAAACAGAGGAAGGAGATGGATCGAGATTTTATGAGATTGTAGATTTTCTAAACCACTCTCACATAAGGTATGCTTTAACTGTCTCTCCTACTCTTTATGTCTCTCACATCACACAGTTCTGGTAGAATGCAACTGTCTTGACTAGTGAAGATGGAGACTTAGAAATCCATTCTAAAGTGGATGACATACTTTTTGTTGTTATCGAGTCTGCACTTAGGAGACATCTTAAGTTGCAAGATTCAGATGGTATCATCAATATGCTTAACACTGAAATTTTTGAACAACTTTCAAGAATGGGGTATGACACATCCAACCAAAAACTTACTTTTCAAAAAGGATGTTTCTCCCCACAATGGAGATTTTTGATACATACTCTCTTACATTGCTTAAGTCCCAAAAAGACAGCATGGGAGTAATTTAGTAGCAATATTGTTATTGCTCTTATTTTTCTGTCAACTAACAAGGTCTTTAATTTTTCAAAATTTATTTTTGAGAGTATGGCATCAAATGTTAACAGTAAAACCAAGTTTCTTATGTATCCAAGATTTGTTCAAACTCTTTTGAATAAGAAAAAGAATTTGCTTAAGAAACCAACAGAAACTTTTCCTACACCTAGCCTACAATCAAAAGTTTTTCAAAACATGGCTATGGCAAGTAGATTGTTTTCAGGGGTAGTAGTATCTCTCTTTCCAGAAATGCTTCAAATTGAATTGAGTGAAGGTTCAGAAATCCCATCTGATCCCCATCACACACTCAATCAAAATCCTGAAAATACCCAAACACCCCCAACCATCACAACTTATAGGAGAAGGTCTAAACCTAGTCAAACTAGAGTTGAAACAGGATCCTTGCCCCATGATTCACAGCTCCTAACAGGTCACACAGTTAGAAATGATGAGGGCAGTTCTAGACAAAATGAATAGATGGATTTGTGTACCAAGTTAACTGCTAAGGTAGAAGCTTTGGAGGAGGATCTTAAAAGTCGTAAAGAAAATTTTGCCAAAGTCTACTCAAGGTTGACTCGAAGAGTGAAGAAGCTGGAAGATCATCTAAAGAGGAAAAAAGCTAGAGCTATACTGGATGAAGATTCTTCTGATGGTGATTATTCAGATGATTCAGATGATGCTGATGATGGTGATTCTCCCAAACAGGGGAGGATATCAGATAAAGGCAAGGGGGATAGTTCTAAAACTCAGGGGAGGCAAGATGAAGGAACTAGTGAACAAATTGGTATGGATACTGGTAATGTTGCTGATATGGATGTTGAAGATCAAGAAACTCAAGAAACTGCTTAGAATGAAGAAACAGTTCATACGGTTGAGATAGAACAAGAAACAGTTCATACGGTTGAGACAGAACAAGAAACCGTACAAACTACTGATGAAGAATAAGAAAGTAAAAGATCAGCAAAGGGAAAGAAACCAATGACACCTGAAGAAGCTGAACAAGAAGTTGAAAGACTCAAGAAAGTAAAACCAAAAACTCAAGCACAATTAGAGTTTGATGAAGAAGTTGCAAGAAAACTTCAAGAAAAAGATCAAGCAGAAGAACAAGCTCAAATAAATCTTGATGCAGAATTAGCAAGAAAGATGGCTGCAGATGATGTAAGGAATATAGCTGTGTTTATGGATAGAACAAGGTTGGAAAAGGAAGCTTCAAATACTGAGGTTGATCAAGAACAATTAAATGAACAGTTACAATATTTGTTGGATTCTGATTTAATTGTGAGAGCTCAAGCAGCACTTATTTTGAAAGATAAGAACTTAAGCGAATAAGAGAAGACAGAAAAGCTTAAAAGTTTCATTCTATCTAAGAACAGAGAAGTAGCTTGGAATGATCTAATGGAGAAGATCAGAGAAAGACAAAAGTTTGGTTACAAGATAAAAATGCCTACCAAGAAGGAGCAAATCAGCTTTATGAAAAGTTACTTGAAAAATCAAGCTTGCTAGAAGTCAAGTTATTTTAAAGATAGATCAGATGAAGAAATTCAAGAAGCATACTATGATGCTTATGCTAGACTGAACAAACCAGTTGAAAGGGATACCGCAAAAGGGAAGAAAAGAGAACCAGAAGTTCTAGAGGCTGATGTTTCAAAGAAATTGAAGTTGGGATACCACAAAAGGGAAGAAAAGAGAACCAGAAGTTCTAGAGGCTGATGTTTCAAAGAAATTGAAGTCAGGAGAAGAAGGATTGACTGATGAACAGATCAAGAACATGATAGTGATAGTCCCTGAATCCACAAACTTCAAACCTTTACAAGCAAAATATCCAATCATTGACTGGAAGGTATTCACAGAAGGAAGAATGAAAGGTTGGGAAATCATGAGAGTTGGTGGAAGAACTCAGAAGTACAAACTGTTTGAAGATTTACTTAAAGGTTTTGATAGGGAAGATCTAAATCAATTGTGGAAGTTGGTGCAAGACAAGTTCAAAGTAGTAGATCCTTTAGAAGATAAAGACAAAGAACTATGGGTTCAATTGATGAGGATTTATGAACCAGATGGTGGAGAAGCTATATGGAGATTTCAATCAGTGATCAAGGATGTCTCATGGAAGCTTTTTGACACATGTGGTGTACACATAATTTCTACCAAGGATGGGATAGAAATATATATGCTGGTTGAGAAAGTCTATCCTTTGAGAACAGCCATATTAGTTACTCTAGTGCATTTAAAATTGGAGGTTGAAGCATATTCAGATATGGCTGATATGTTAATCAGAAAGATTTGTGATATTGCTGAACAAAGGAAAGCCCAGACAAAGAGAATTACTTGATGATGTTTGGAAGAATCCCCCTCATCATAGAAGATGAAGCTTAATTCGAAGAAACTTAGTGATTTGCACAGAAATCATAAGTTTAGGGGAGGATTGTTGGGAATTAAGGAAAATAGTTGAAACTGTTGCATATAAGTTAGTACTGCTGGAAGACATTGAAGATTATACTAACAGTACAAAGTCAGTTAGTACGGTTGGTATTAGGAAGTTAGTACGGCTTATAATTTTTGTAATCGTGTAGAAGATAAATATAGAAAAGATTTTGTGCATATCCTATTAATATAGATGAAAGTTATCTTGTACAGGAATCCTTAGTCTATAAAAGGATTGCCTAGGTTAAAGTTTATGTACGTATCTAGATATATCATTTTGTTAAGATTCAAGGTTGTAAACCCTAGTGATAGGAGATCACTCTTATTATTGAATCAATAATATTGAATCGTTGAACTTAATTATTTGTCTCTTGTTCATACATACAATGTTTCATTCGTTCATACAAAACACATCAAATAAATCTTCTAAGTGTTTGCTAGTAAATTCCGCGTGCTAGACTAACATTATTCAAAGTATCTATCTAACACAAGGAGTGTGTGTAGATCCGGTCAGGATTGGTGGCATTTAATGCGGATATCAAACGGTTATATAAAACAGTTTTCAATCTTTTTTAATAAAATTCGCAAAATTGCATAAAACACCCCTCTCTCCTCTTCCCTATAAATACCCCCACAAATATTAACACACACACGCTTTGGAAATATTAATCAAACTCTAGCAATTTCTCTCAAAACTTGTGTGTGTTTTTCATCTCATAACCAGACCTTTTCTTTAAAATCAAAACTTTTCCCATAAAATGGCTTCTTCTAAGGCTATTACCTACGCTCCTAATGTGGAATTTCAACTGGAGAGCGTGGACATGACCAAAAATAATGTCATAGGGAACTTTGCCTATCCGGAAAATTTTCATGCTTATAAGGATATGGTGAAATACCTTCAAAACTGTTTTCTCTCTACGACATTTACAAAGACACCCTCAATCATTTACAATGACTACTTGAGGGAGTTCTAGTGTACAGCTGTGGTCACCAACCCTAATGTCACCAAGGACTCTATCATTAAGTTCTCAGTGAACAATGGGAGGAAAACCCTCTCCTTTGACTACAAAACCTTCATCAAAGCCACAGGCCATGATTTCACTGAGACTTTTGCCCCTCAACCCCCAGAGAGTGAAGTAAAGGCCGAATTACTTTTACTTAGGCTACATGACGATAAACACCCTGATGTAGCCCCAGGGACCCTTTTGGCCAAAGCCCCAATTATAAAAACATGGTTTCCAGCTGTTTGGAGGACACTGATGACTTTTGTCATTCAACTCTCGGGTGAAACAAATCCTCCACGTAGCAATTGAACACTGCTCAACAAATGATAGTGTTCAACCTCCTTGAAGGTACAAAAATTGATATTGGAGAAATTATCTTCAGGGAACTCATAGTCAAGTTCTCAGGGAAATTCAGGAAAAGACACATGTCTTACCCTAGGTTCGTTTCCTGTGTGCTCCAAGACTTATTGGGCTCTGAGTACGTTAGGCCAAGTTCTCAGGGATATACAGGGATCTGTCCCTGATGTCTTACACAAGGCCAACTACTCAAGAGACCCCAATGAGGTAACATAAATCACCCTGACCACCTACATGTTGATGGTCATTCAGGGTGCTGATGCTATATCACCAGTGCCACTCTACACTGAGACCTCTGCCTCACAGCCTAAGAAAAAGAAAAAGAAGAAGGGGTCTAGGAAGGTGGTTCAACCCAAACCACTCTATGGTATGTGCTTAAACACATACCTTTTCTTGACCAAAACCGGACCCAAAAAGACCAAAAACATATTAAAAATGCCAAATATATGCTTGTTTTTGTGTTTGTAAATGTGCAGGTAACGGATATGAGAAAAAGACAAAAAAGAAAGACAAACTAGACAAATCCGAGCACGGGAATGGATAGAGCGCGAAAAAACGAGTCCGAGGGTACCTCCTTTACTTTTTGAACCGGGCCATAACAGCTTTAAAATGACAGGTCAAAGTATAGTTTGAACCTTTTTATTTAAAAGAAAACTGGACTGTCAAGAATAAGAGTTTAAAACAAATTATTTTGCATAAGTTACTGAAACCATTGCCTAGCTCAGCTGGGCGGTGTGTTTCCCTCTCACACGAGAGACCCGGTTTCGAGTCCGGCGGGAGCCAAAGTGAGTATTTATACTCACTGCCACGTGGCACCACCTGAGTGGTCCACGTGGCAACCGACCCGAACCAGTATCCGACCCGACCCGAACCAGTTTCTGACCCGACCGTTGACTTGGCTGTTGACCGGTGACACGTGGCACTGCCACGTGGCAGTGGGCCCCTCCTGAGCTATCTCAGCGTGTGGGTCCCACATGCTGACGTCACTGGCGGCTGACCAATAGGAGGCTGCCACGTGGCGGCGGCGCCGCCAAACTAATGATTGGTACGAGGTTTTGCAGGTACGGCGCCGACATGGTTGACTGACATGTGTCAGTACGAGGTGGCAGGCGGCTGACTAATCAGAAGGTGACACGTGTCCACTGTGACGCTGTTAGTACGAGGTGGCAGAGCTGACATGGCAGTACGAGGTGGCAGAGTATCAATGGTAGTGACCAATGGGAGCATGCCACGTGGCACCAATGACGAGTTAAGATGAGCTGTCTGGGAGGATGAATGTGGACGCAATGAGGACCAGATTCAAAGAAAGGAAGACCCCATTATACTATAAAAGGCCATCCGGATCACAGATGAAAAGGAGGAGACTATAGTAGGAAATTAGATTAGGAGTAGGAGTAGATTATTTAGTGCTCTATTAGCTTATTGTATTTGCTTATTTTTAGCTTATTTCAAGTGCTTATTGTAAACTACTTTTTATGATATGAATGAAGATGAATACTTATTTTGAGGTCACTTAAGCTTATTTCTCTTTCTACTCATTTCTTCTATTTTCTTTTTCTTTTCTCTTTTATCTAATAAGCCAATAAGCTCTCATATAGCTTATTTTGGGTTTATTTAGATTTGCTTATTTTGGATAAGCTTCCTCATAGTTTATTCAAATAAGCACCTTTTTACTTATTTCATTTTCTTTTCAAAACTACTTTATTATTGTGAGATCTAAATAGTTTTCAATAGTTTCTTTCTAAAAGCTTTCAACTTTAGTAGTTTTTCTTAAATAAGCTACACTATAGCTTATTCTCTTAGATCTGTTAAGTTTTTGGTCTTTAAGTTTTAATCTTTTAGCTCTCTCTTAGCTTATTTTCATTAGAGTCTAGCACTTTATTAACCAATAAGCTTTTCCATAGCTTAGTTGGTTCATATTATTGTTTATCATACTAACCCTTGATAAAGTTTTGATTTTTCTTTGTCTCTCATCCTTCTCATCCTAAGGCGAGGAGCATAAAGGGTTTTATAAGCTATCTTATCATTAAAGTTTATAACTTTAATATCTTTTATTAAGCTAATTAGTCATAAAGTTCACAACTTTATTCACTAGTTAGCAAAATAGAAGCTAATAGAGAAATAATCTTTAATATTTGTTTTAGTTTATAAAATCGGGTGGTTTATTATTCTCGTCGCGTTAGATCGGGTTTTACTTTCTTATCCTTTTCACTTTTAGTTAATTAGTTATATAAATATGCTCATGTTTGTTGGATCATTTGTTTTTGTTAGCTTATTTAATATGTGTCGTGAGTAGGTTTTCATATACTTGTTGAGTAGATCATTCCGTGAATTAAGTGTAGTTTTGAAAATTATAAAATATATTGGTTAGTAATTTTAAGTTACTTAGATTGAAATTTTGGTTATTTAAGCGGGCAAAAGCCGTGAAAATAATTGGGTTTTAATTTAGATATTGATATCTCTTTATGAAATTGTTTTCAAAATAAACCAACGTTGTGAGAAAATAATTATTTATAAAAGATATTAATTCATCAATAGAGGACTTAATTGAAATAATAAACCACACTTAAGGATAGTAATAATTTGCTTAACAAGTATATCTCTTTATTATAAATTTCTTATTTTGCTTGCTTAGTATAATCTAGTTTATCTTTTTTTTAGTTGTTATCTTTTATCGTTAACTTTAGATTATTTCCTTGCTACTAGTTTTTAGATTAGATTGCGTTTTAGGTTATTTGTGCTTTATGATTGTTATTCTAGTTTAAAAATCACAATTCTCACTTTTATTCACATTCACTACACGAATCATGTTCCGGGAACACAAATTCCATTCGATCTTCGTCGGGACAAACGACTCGGGTTTTGCATATTTCTTGTGCAATTCTCCCTAGACTTATAATTGTTATAAATCACTCTACACTGAGACCTCTGCCTCACAGCCTGAGAAAAGAAGGCACAAAAAACCCTAGCCCGCTGAGACACCCATTGAAGAGGCCCACTCTGTTCTCTTGGAGGGGTCAGAACCTGGCCACAACAGAGGCAAGCCCTCTTCTGAGGGGGAGCTGGATATAACCTTAGCTCCTACTCTGACTGATATCCAAAGGTTCATTGATGAAGAATCAGAGGAGGAGCTAGTGGACTTTGCAGATGATGAAGTTTTCCCTGCTGGGGATGCCATGGATACTGATGAACAACTCACTTATGGGTCCCCTCAGCATACTCAACCAGAAACTTCATCTCCTCCTCAAGAAGTCAACTCTCCTCATCCTGAACAACAATCTCACTCACCCTCACCTGAAGATCAACCAAACACACCATCATCATCATCCTCATCTCATCACACATCAGGCTCTTCAGACTCTGCTGCTGCAATTTTTGACTACTTGCAGAAGTATGATGATGTGCTTCCACTCACTGAAAGGCAGCTGGTCAAGTTCCTCAGGAAATCAAATACTGCCCTCTTCAATGAGATCATCAAAGAGCAGTGGGATCAGCACACTGAAGCAGCGACCTCTTTTGCTGACTTCAGGGCGACTATTGAAGGGTCACAGTGTCAACTCCATAAAGTCACTGCTTCTACTGACAAACATGTCAGTGACTTAAAGACCTCTATTGAGCAACTGGGTCTTGATCAAGGGACGCAATTCAACAATTTTCTTAAGTCTCAGTGCCATTCAAAAATAATTCAAGGATGACCCAGTTCTCATCACCAAGCGGACTGAGTTCATGGATTCACACAAGACCACCTCCTCCAACATTAGTGAACTCCTCAGGCTCCTCAAGGAGGTGGATCTTGCTACCCTCAAGTCTCAGCAGGAAGTCCTTCAAAATTCAGTCACTGATACCTAAGGCTGCCTGACCCAAATCTTCACAGCTTTTGACTAGCTCTCTGACAAACATAATGAGCTGGTGAACCACTACACCACCAAGGTCACCCAGCTTTCTGAGGCTCAGGTCACCATGACCAATGACATCTCCTCACTGAAGACAGAGTCCTCCGAAATCAAGGGCATAGTCTCCACCATCCTGACACTCCTTTAGTCTCCTCCAGCTCACCCTGCTCCTAAATCAACAGATGCTTCCACTGAAGCTCCAACATCTATTGAAGGGGAGAAACCAACTCCTGATGAACCAGTTCCTGAACCTAATGGTGAAGTTATCAATGAAGTCGTCCCTCTTCAAAGCTTCATGCAAGGAACTATAACATCTTCAGCACTGGTTTTTGCTACCACTCCTATTCCAACTGAAGCAACAACAACCACAGCGTTCCCTGAATCCTCCTTCAGTACACCCCCACCCACTGACAAAGGGAAGGGAATCATGGAAACTGAAGATAAGTTACTCGTTTAATCATTCAATATGTCTATGTGATGTTTGATTAATTGTTTATAATCATTCAATATGTCTATGTTTTGTTTGATTAATTGTTTATCTTCTCTTCTCTTTAACATGCTAGCTTAGATTTATTTGTGTTTGCTTAGATCTAATGAAACCTAGTTGTTGAATATTGATTTGTTGTCTCTTGTTTAGTTGATTGCTTCACGTTAGGCTAAGAAAACTGGCTGACCTCTTATATATAACTAGCTTGAACGTCTTAGAAACGCAACCGTAGAGTGCACTATTGGTTTTTCTCGTTGTATTTATTGCATGAATTGCGGCTTGTAGATCCTAGAAAACTTAATAGACTTTAAGGTTTTTAGGGGAGACTAAGATTCATAGAGTTGGGGACTTCGGCACCTCCCCACGACCGATATTAAGGAATACAGCGCTTCAACTAAAACAAGGACGTGACAATTCGACAGATCAATAGGAGATAACTAGGGAGTAATTAAATCTAAGTGAACACGCTTTTCCCTATTATAAGAAGTCACCACTTGTATTTTCTTTCTTTTTAATTAGTTTAATTCAGTTATAATTAGCTTTTGGGTTAGTTGATTAGCAACTAATTCCGCCCACTCTTCTAAAACCCGAGATTTTTTACTGCTTTCATAAAATTATAAAAATACAAAAAAGAATCATCCTTCACCCCTAGACCTATCTCGTCATACATCTTGACCTAAAGACACTATTCCCCTAGAGAACGATCAATCCTCTGGATTTACCTATACTACACTACAGCGATTAGGTATATTGCCTAGAGGATTGTAAAACTTCATTTCGAGGTCTTGCAAATCTCGCATCAACCAAGCACAAAGTTGGTCTTGTTACTACTGACATAACCAAACAACCCACCTATCCATTATTTCAACAAGTTGATTTCCATATTTACCTTGATGATTATGTGGCTTCTTTGGCTCATGTTTCGGGAACATCAGAACCAGTTTCCTATTCTCAAGCAGATGTTGATCCTAAGTGGGTTGAGGCAATGAACAAGGAGTTGCAGGCACTTGAAACCAGTGATACTTGGGTGTTAACTAAGCTTCCAGATGGTCATAAAGTCATTTCTTCTAAATGGGTGTACAAGATTAAGTATCTCTCAGATGAAACAGTGGAAATATACAAAGTCAGGCTAGTCATCAAAGGTTCTGATCAAAAGGAAGGGTTGGATTACAAACACACTTTTTCTCCAGTAGCAAAGGCTGCAATTGTAAGAGTGTTGATTGCTATTGCTACTGCAAAGTTGTTGCCATTACATTAGTTAGATGTAAATAATGCTTTCCTTCATGGTTTTGCAGATGAAGAAATTTACATGAAACCTCCTGATGGATATACTAAAGCTTCACATGGACAAGTTTGCAAACTCAACGAGTCACTTTATGGCCTTAAACAAGCTTCAAGGCAGTGGAACCAAGAGCTTTCAAAATTCCCAGTCTTTTTGGGTTTCTTAAAGTCCAAGCATGATTATTCACTCTTTTTAAAGGAACAAGGTGAGCTATTTACGGTGGCCTTAGTTTATGTGGATGACATCTTGGTAACAGGGAATTCTGTACTAGATATTGAAGATACCAAAATGGATTTAGACAAAAAAATCACTATCAAAGACTTTGGGTTGGCCAGATATTTTTTGGGAATAGAGCTCTGCAACACAAAACATGGTACTTATCTTCATCAAAGGAAGTATGTTATGGACTTACTCAATGATGCAGGACTAACATCAGCCTAACCAGTTTCTTTCCCTTTGTCTTTGGATAAAGGAAGTTTGATAACTAATCCAGAGTCATATAGAAGACTTTTGTACCTATCAATGACTAGGCCAAACATTTCTTATGTAGTCCAACACTTAATTCAGTTTGTTTCATCCCCAAAGGAACCTCACTTACAGGCTGCTATGCATTTGTTACGATACTTAAAGGGCTCTGTCAATAAAGGTTTATTTTATTATGTTCAAAGCAACTTGAAAGTAGCAGGATTTTCATATGCTGATTGGGCATCATGTTTGATGACCAGAAAGTCACTCACAGGTTATTGTGTGTTCTTGGGGAATTCATTGGTGTCATGGAAGACTAAGAAACATGCCACAATATCCAGATCATCTACAGAAGCAGAATACAGAAGTATGGCTGCTACTACTTGTGAACTTGTATGGTTGACTTATATGTTAAAGGATCTGCACATACATGTTCAAGTACCAATTACTCTATTTTGTGACAATAAAGTTGCTTAACAAATAGCAGCTAATCCTTGATATTATGAAAGAACCAAGCATCTGGACATTGATAGTCATTTTACAAGAGATAAGGTCCAAGAAGGTTTCCTACAAACTGCATATATTCCAACTCATTTGGAGCTTGCAGACATTATGACAAAGGCTTTGGAAGGCTCACAACATTCATTTTTAGCTGACAAGTTGGGTTTTCAAGAAGTTCTAACTTGAGGGAGGATAAAGAACATATGAAGCTCATTCCAGTTTTGACAATAAGAGAAAAGATGAAGGACTGATAGTGTAATTATGTTTAAATGTTTATTAAGAAGTATTTAAGCGGGTTGAACCCCTCTCAGTATATAAAACTCATTTCCTTTTCATTTTCACTTTGTAACTTGATAATCATTTCAGTAATAAAATCAAGCTTACACCTTTTTGCTTCCACTACTAAATTTGATAGTCCACTATAGTACAAGCTGAAAGCACCTCACAATCTCCTAATGTAGAGTATGTTTTACGCGAAGCGGTGTGGAGCTTTTTGAGGCGGTGAGCGTTGATCAATGAGCATTTTGATTTTAGTGGTCGTTTGAAAAAGGCATTTTGATTTTTAGTGGTCGTTTGATAAAGAAGCGGTGAGTTGTGGCTATTTTTTAGGAAGACTAATTCTCCAATGCTAGTTTAAGAAGCTGTGGCAAAGGAGCGGTAAGCTATGACAGTTTAATTTGTGTTATCTTGCTATGGATGCATCAGTAAATGCATATGTCGTAGTTATTTAATTAGCCACAACCTATGTCGTAAGTAGTTAGACGATACTTTAGTAGGCCCAAGCCTATTCGTAGTATTATGGCCCATTAGGTTTAGGGTTTTAACTATGTTAGATTATTCCCTAAGTCATGCTTTATTATAAATAGACATTCAATTTTTAATGTAATCGCAATGAATAATATACATATTGGCTATTCTTACATTTTCTTCTCAAAAGGAAAAAGGGCGAGGTTGAAGGTTTCTTTAAATTTACACGTGTAAAACAATGTTACTCTGGGTTAGCGTAGAACCTTCAAGAACATGTACCTGTTGTCATTTGTCATCTAGAAATGGATTTTATGGGGCAACATGTAATTTGTGTTTCATGGTCAAAAAACATAGGTTTAATGAAATTTTCAAATATGTTATATTATCTTAAATATTTTTCAAACTACTCATTTTGTTAATTTATTTTTGAAATCACAATGGTCAACACATTACTATATATTATGGAGTTTTTTTTTGTTTTTGTACTTCATTATTGGCAGAATCAAATTAAACACTCTCTGCAAATGTATACATGGGAATACGAATACAGATCACATATGACAATTCACAAATCACATACTCCGTATAATGATTTTTAAACTAGCATGTCCACTCAGAAGATAGTAGTTTTTTTGTTCTTTTTTTTTTTTCATTTTTTTTTTTTTTTTTTCCTTCTGAAAACGGCAAAAGGACTTGTACGTAGCTTAGCGAGGCTTGTAGCTTAGAAAGACCTATGAAATAGTGTGAAATCTTTTTTGATCAAAAAGTTATGGTTCTAGTCTCATACTGGTACAGATGCGCACGTAGTTTTTTCAATTTTTTGGAAATAAGTTCAAAATTATTTGTTGAAACATGCAAGGTCGTAAGCCTATTTATTTATGTAGTTAATTCAACCAGCTAATAAAATAAAGTACGACAAGCAAAAATTTGAAACATTCAAGGTCGTAAACCTATTTATTTATGTAGTTAATTCAACCAGCTAATAAAATAAAGTACGACAAGCAAAAATTTGACAGATTTTGACTTGTTGGTTAACAATATATGACTACACCCTTCAATAATTTGTGATGCATATATTATGGCATATCAGGCATAGGTTATAACACAACGACTACACCATTTGAGAACTTTCTGGCAAATCGACACATGTTACCACGCACATAACAAGATTAAGCTACGTAGTATATGAAAGAGAATTAATTTACACACTTTTAATTTTTATTGAAACACTCTATTTTGAGCATCTATATTATTTATAATATGTTTTAACTGTGTGTACAATAAAGTGTGCAAATAAAAAACAAATATGTGCAAACCATCTCCCTATATAAAATGTTCCTTTCAAGAAAGAGGAATGGTTTATACTTTATAGCCATCTTCAAATTTAGATGTACAAAACGATTCTTTATTCGTTTGAATGTTTACACACTCAAATAAATGAATGAAAAAGATTTGGTGCGAGGTAAGAAGTTCTTTTTTCAGGTAATCATGGTTTTAGATATTTTAGTAGATCAACTCACTTAGTTAAAACTATCATCAAACATACTTAAATCAGGTAAAATCCTTCTTTTTTGAAAGATTTGTGTAGCCACTCAAGGTTTTTTAACCACAATGAAGAAATTAAAAATTCAATCATTATTATGATAAGTTATATCATAATTACGATGTAAGAGGTTCTTTTTTTTTACGCATACATGGTATTTCATCTCCGTATCTGAAATCGAGTATTTTAAGGTTTTAAAATTATTTTTTATACAACTAATCGAGTTTGTTTACAACTTCTGATCGAACGTCTAAAGTCTAAACAATATGAACTTTAATACTCTCTCGTCTCGATATAGTTGTCCATATTTTCTTTATGAAATGTGTCAAAGTAATTGTCTACTACTAAAATAT
This sequence comes from Artemisia tridentata subsp. tridentata, assembly GCA_021014915.2. Taxonomy (NCBI): domain Eukaryota; kingdom Viridiplantae; phylum Streptophyta; class Magnoliopsida; order Asterales; family Asteraceae; genus Artemisia; species Artemisia tridentata. The sequence goes on from CP139507.1 coordinate 306,729,554, forward strand.
ATAAATAAATTTGATCTATATTATCCTATCGCCTTTACATGGAATATATAGTTATTATAAACTTAAAAGAAATAGTTATTAATTAGTTAAATGCAAAATTGTCATTTAAAAAAATGTAAATAAAAAACGGTAATAGTTGTGTTTATGTTAAACAGTGTTTTTTTGTCGTGGAGAGCGGATGCAATATATGATAAGTTTAATAATCTAATTTATAGTAGAATTTTTTTTTTTTTTTTTTTTTTTTTCCCCTTCCTAACCCTTGGTCTTTTAAATATTGGTTTCTTTGAGTTTCTACAAGGGCCCAAAATTTCATCTTGATGCCTTTTTGTGTATTTCAAAAGAATGGACAAATAATAGTATCGAAACATCACCATCAATTGATAGAAAACCAGCAGGCATGCCCGCGCGTTGCTGCGAAGATGCTTTATCATTGCATAGAACATTTGTGATAATTAACATGTAGGTGCATTTGTTGTTGAATGCGTTTGTTGCTCTTAGTATTAAACTAATTACATAAACGTTTCTCCTATAACAAATGATATCAAATAATCAATTAGAGGTGACGGTTTGCAAAACTGTTGTAGACTCATCAGGCATTCTTGTTCAGTCAACACCGAGGTTGTCGTTCAAGACTTTCCTGCATTTAATCTAGATCCAGCGTGCTGCTGCACAACAAAATAAATTGATAAACTAAATATGTAGTCCACAAAATTAAAATGGACGCAAAGCTAAGTTTATATTACTTGTTATAGACATCACTCAATAAAGCAAATATTGATATTTAGATAGAAGTTGCGGCAAAGACGATGAAAACCATAGAAATATATTGAAAAACATTATTGTTGACATCAGGTTTCAACAGTAACCATCAATTCACATATAACAACCAAGCACATATTTTGTTAGACCAGCTTTTTACTTTTACCTGGAGTGAGGAAGCACAACATACCTCGAAATTTCCAGAGAGCTTTAAAACTTCAGTAACTGACCACATCACTCTACTGACATATGATACATAGTAAAAGTGATTGGCTGCTCTATTGGCACCTGCTACTGCCCTGTAAATCCTCATCAACTTTGGCTACATTATCTGCTTTCCCCAACAGGTCTTCATGCTTCCTGGTACAACAAGAAAAATCTCATGATTAGGTACCAGCGTGTTGCATAGTAATGAATAAATTCAGTTTTTGGTATCGATAATAACACACAAATATTATAGAGTTAACAAACCAAAAGGAAAATTTTTTAACCATTTTTGAAGTTAAGTAGCATTCAAATTTTTATCCAAATTGGCTGCTGACCCATACTTAAACGTGACATGTTTCGGCTAGCAACGATTTTTGACCCACACTCGGTTCAATTCTAATCACTAATCTTAGCAACTGTAATAATATTAACTAAAATGATCCATTACAGCTATTGCATCAGCAACCATGAAACATGATTTGCAATAGCCTGTACACTTTCAATAATCACCTTTTGAACATCAGTTTTAAGTAACATATGTATCTAAATAGAAGCTATTAAGAAATAAATACCTTATTTTAGCATAAGTTGAGACACTTAAACATGGCATCATTACATACCTTATTTTTAATACCAGCTTCTACGGAACCATTTCTGCATGTTTTTAGCCACATAAGTTGTTGCCTGTGAATCTCTTGCCCAGATTCTTCCGTAGCGGCTTTATCAGGGACACCTTTTTTTGGTTAACTATTATTTGTGAAACAGTGACATGCTAAACATAAGTATTACCATAAATTTACAAACATGCTAAATTAAGATGACCAAACATCACGACTGTATGTCCATTTTACCTGACACTTCAACCCCTATCTGAGCACTCAAATGCATGGCCATTTCAAGCCCAAAATATGTCTATTTTAGCAATCTCTGTTTTTTGGGAGCCTGTAACATGAACATTGTTGTAGCAATAAAAAAAACAAATTAAAAAGAACTTGGTTCATGGAACATTGGAACAAATAGTTGAAGATGGGTGTGTAAAAAAAAGACTGAAGACATGGTATATAGAGTTCACCTTTCCACCAAGAGAAACTACTTTCCAATTTCCCATAGCCTTCTTTTCTTTCCATGTCATATGCGGACATCCTGGATAAGTAAATGATAACAATTAAATCACAATAATTTCATACAATCAATATGCAATCTGTTACTTATTAAATCGACACAAAATTAACCAAAATGTTAACACCAACAAAATTTTTTCATCCTTAGCCTCATGCAAAACTCAGTCATATCCTTCAAATTCCACAAACTACTTCAACCAACATGTTCAAGACAAAAACGAAATTAGCACAAACAACGCACCTACAATTCTTAGTACCCTGTAACTGAACCTTCTCTATTGCTCCTGAAAAGCTGCCACCAACAAATTCATGGAGCAAAACAAATTTTAGGAACGTAACTGTCAATCGTTTAATAAAAATTAGTACTTACCTCATAATTGCTTGCGAAGAATGAAGTTGTTGATAATCTAGTGAATAACATATCGCTCTTTTGCTTATGTATTGCCAAAATTGCAATTAAACGTCATCTTGAAAATTGCAATTAAACATCATCCTGAAAATTCATGTTTTCGATCTTATTTAGGATTTACGATTTTGTTAAGGATTGTTTGTTTTAGCGGTTTTGATTTGTTTAGGGCTTTTTTGGGGAAGATATGGGTAACTGATATTTATAATAGAAGATCGTGTGTGTGTTTGTGAGATTCAAGAATTCTCTGGAACATCACTAATGAAGGACTAAGTCACTAAATTCCGAAATAGTGGATATACAGAGCTTTAACAGTTAGAAATAATCATATGCCAGAAATGTTTGTGATAATCTCATAAGGGGCCATAAGCTATAACCGATTCCCAAACGCGCAATCCAAGCAAAACAACCACTAAGAACTAAACTTAACACAAACTAAATTCTTTGAGGAGTTTCATCAAACACATGGTAGGCATGAACCCCAACATCTTCAGCACATCGAACACATTAATCAGGTCATACACATATCCTAAACAGTTCTAGCAGCATAAAAGCAAAGTTAAAACCTAAAATTGTTACAGAAAGTTGCCTACCTTACGAAGATCTACTCGTATGGATTCAATCACGAATCTTATGATCTATGCTTCAATATGAATCACGGGTACATTTTTTTTTTCCTCCTGCCTTTGGCTGATTTGTATTGGTTTGTAAAGATAAAGATTAACGGAAAATTTAAGTACGATGAAGAAACTTTTCTTGCAGGGAAAAAAATGGAGGTTATAGAATTTTCTAGGATTTCTATGAAGTAGAAGAAAGTGTCTTGACTTTATTATATGTGTGTTGTACAGTCATATGTGTGTTGTATAGTAAGACGGTTACAGATGTATGGCTAAGAAGGTCTAATTAAGTGACAATTAAAGTGAACAGTATAACTTCACCTTACTTCCAACCAATACCGAGTGTGCACATAAGGTCAATGTATTGTGTATGTATTCTTTAAATATTTATGGGCCAATAGAGTGTTAGATTAGGATTCTTAAGTGTAGTAATTTGTGTCACATCATCAACCACTATTAGTATATATATAATAACAATAACAAATTAGGAGAATAATAAATCATATGTTTAGAAGATACAAAATTTAAGTTATAGATTAAAGATCATTTACATACCAAACTTTTTTTATATCCATCTTCACCCTCAATCTTTATTTAATCTAATGGATAAGATTAATCCCAACAATTTAAAAAACTCACTTTCATCTTTTTTTTTTCAAATATTAATATCTTTTAAACCGTTAATTGTTAAGGGAAAAAAAAACTATGCCATTACGACAAACATTTAATTATCTTTCTATATATAGGCACTTTTATATACTTTCGAGCAAAAAAAAAAAAAAAAAAACTCTGTGTTTTTCACGCTTTTTTTACATTTTTTTCGTTACTGAAATTTGCATGAAAAAATCACATGTGATTAAACACTAATTTGAATATTATAATAATATCACATGTGATATTACATATCATATGTGATTTAACACTAATATCACATGTGATATTATTATAATATTCAAATTAGTGTTTAATCACATGTGATTTCTCATGCTATTTTCAGATATGAAGAATAAAGAAAGAAAAAAAGACGAAAAAACGTAAAAAAAGGTGAAAAAACGAAAAACAAAAAGTTTGTCGAAAGTATATCAAAGTGTCCGTCTATAGATAGATAATTAAATGCTGGTCGTGACGGTATAATTTGTTTTGTCTAACGATTAACAGTTCATGTGATATTTAAATTATAACAAATAGGTGAAATATTAAAATACTTTTAATCTCAACATTTGATTTCATTTTAAATGGATGGTAGGGATGAGTCGCTTGATGTGTGAGAAAAGTTTGGTATGTAAAATAATTCTCCTCTAAATTATATGTAGATTATAAAAGCAATTGGTTAGTTTAGTAAATACACAAAATATCGTCTATTAAACAGTATAATTTAATGATACGGAGTATTACTTATATTAAAAAGGGTAAACTGCAAATATTGTCTCTGTGGTTTTCTCTTTTTTCGAAAAGTGTCCCTCAAAACTTATAATTGCGAAAAATGTCGTTGTGATTTCTACTTTGTTGCGAATAATCTCTTTTAGCTAACGATCGTTACAAATCCCCATTAGTAAGTCCTCACGTGCGTGCGTTCCACGTGAGGGTATTTTCGTCATTTCACTTTTGCCGCCACTTTCACACTACCTATTCACCTGACACCCTACTTGCATACATACCTTTGTGCTGAGGGACATTTTTTGCAACCAAGTTTTGCACTATTATATTTTGCAACATACACATTTTCATCCTAGATCGATCGAACCGCTTGCTTCGAACTTCCCCAAATTTTGCAAATCGCCTAATTTAAAACTAGAACCAACATGGTTGGCTGGCAAATTAGAGCTCGCAGTTCATCGATTCCGGATATTGGTTTACTATACTGTAAGATTTTTTTTATTATACTTTTGTTTCGAATGAACATGCATTGTAGGTTACCTTGATTCATGAAAATGTTTTGTTTGTTTTTTGATTCTTTGTTTTATCTTCACAGATTCGTACCTAAACCTCTTCAATCTTCAAACCACCACACTAGTGTGTTTTTTGATCCACGTGACAGAGTATACAAGTTCGCTATGGTTGATCATTTAGACCTAATTGATTGTGAGTTGTTCTCCATTCACGAGTTGTCCAAAATGTTAGGTGAACTAGGTTTGGGTGATAATAATCAGTTGTTGTTTATCCATTTTAGGGTCCCAAGACTGTCTTTAGATGATGGATTAGTTCCCTTAATGTCGGATGAAGACGTGCTGACATTGTTAAAATTTGTGTCAAGGTTTAAGGAAATAGATGTTTATGTAGAATCTGATGTATCTTTGGAAGAAAAACATATGATAGAATAACATATGATGGTGGTTAGGGGCTGTTAGTAAAATGGTGTAGTGATTGAACAAATTGTTGAGGATAATGTGGTCAGTGAACCTGTTAAGAAAGTAGTTCAAAAAAAAAGAACCTGTTAAGAAAGGAAAATTGTTGTTGTTAGAGTGGAATGGTACAACCAATGTAACTGGGAAAGAGTATAATCATGAAATGGCACCAACTCAAACTTTAACAAGTAATGTTTGTCCATTGGTTGAAAGTGGTAATGCTGGTAATGTAGGATTCCGACATTGTGAAAATGAGGTACCACCATCCTCATCCAATGCTTACAGTTACTTAAATGTGTTGGAAGAGAGTGAGTGTGACCAGATGGGTGGTTTTATGCCTGAGAAAGGTAAACAAGTTGAGACATTTTTTGAAGATGAATTGTTCTAACAAGATAGTGTAGTGAATTGGGATGAGGATCCATGCCATGCAGCAAATGAAGAAATTGCAGAAATGATTCATGAGTAATGTCCAGCAAATCAGGGTGTGTTTTTTCATACTATTGACCAAGAGGTTGATGAGGAAGTTGTAGAAAGGGAAGAACTTGTGGTTGATGATGAAGGGGTAGAAAGGAAAGAAACAGAAGGGGGTGTTAGTGATTTTGAGCATGATGCCAATGAGATACCAGGAACAGAACTATAAGTTGACATGCATGACTTCCACTTTGAGGTGGATGCAAACATTCAACAGAATAGGAGAGAAGCTAGTAGAGTTTAGATTGAGTCTGGTGCAAGTTTAATTGAACTTGGTGAGCTTGATAGTTGTGATGAGGGTGATGTTGAACAACCTGTAACTAGGTTGAAGGAATTGAGAAGGGTTTATAAGGGTAGGTGTAAAATCATAGAATGTGCATTTAAGGTGGGAGAAGAGTTTAGTACAATAAAAACAAGTAACTGAGAAGGTGAAGATGCATGCATTGCAGTCAAGAAGAGCTAATTCGATTCTTCAATGTGATAAACAAATGGTGAGAGCTAAGTGCTGCGACAATGTGGTTGGTCCAACAAAATTCAATTCAATACCTACTAGAGAAGGGGATATGCCATCCACCTCAAGCACTCGGGGCCAATTTGCGAAATGCAAAAACCATAAGAACAAGAAATGCAAGGATGTTAATACTAAAGGTAATAAATTCAAGAATCATAAACCCCCTCGCCCATGGGACCTACTCGTCTCAAAGTGGGGGATGAGCTGTTAGCCTTAAAAGTAATGTTATATTCGGGAATTGCATTGTAATTAAGTACAGGGACTAGTTTAGCAAATAGCGGATAGTTAAGCTAGGATCTTAGTATAAATACCCTCCTAGTTGAGACTAGGAGGTTGGGGAATTCTTGTATCACTTTGAAGGGGTGTATGTTATCTCCTCTCTCTCTCTAGAAAACACACACACCTTCCCCCATTCTTAATCTAATAAATACCATGTTTAACCTTTATTTTGAGCATCCCCGACCTCCTGATTATGTGTTTCTACGTGATTTCGATCTTTACAATTGGCATCAGAGCTAAACAGGGGCGAATCGTGGGGTTTTGAGGTGAAAAATATGTGATTTGTGGTGTTTCTGCTCGGTACTATTCATCAGAGTGTGGTTTTGATCGAACGACTAATGTGATCGAACGAGCAGCAGTATAGTTGAACGAGAACATTGATCGAAGCAACAATATGATCGAAGGAGCTACTATGATCGAACGAGCACTTTTTAGTCGAACGAGGTTTGTCATCGAAGGAGCATTCATCGAACGAGACAAGGGTAGTCGAGTCAGACTTACTCTTCCAAATTGATCGAACGACTTAGTCGAACGAATTTTTCGAACGACTTAGTCGAACGACATAATCGAACGACATAGTCGAACGACTTAGTCGAACGACATAGTCGAACGACTTAGTCGAACGACTTAGTCGAACGACATAGTCGAACCAAGTTGGGCTGATCGAACCAGTACCTAGTCGAAGGAAAATATGATCGAACCAGATTTAATCGAACCAAGCTGATTGATCGAACGAGTTAGTCGAACGAGTTAGGTTGATCGAAGTATGCAAAAAAAAAAAAAAAAAAAAAAAAAAATTCAAATTTTTAGCGGGAAAAGTTGAGTAAAATTTAATTTCGAGGAGAGACTAATCGGTCCATTTTTACGCTAAATTCAAATTACGGTACAACGATGAAAATTTTGACCAAAAATTCAAATTTTTAGGTCAAAATTCGAATTTTTCGGCAAAATTTGACGTAAAAATTTCTTAAACTCAAATTTTCCTAGCATGTTTAGAATTGAAAATAAGGCATATTTCAAACTCGTACCACACCTCAATCACAAAATATTATTGGCCTACATCCTCAAAACACCACGTCTCGCTTAAACGATCCTGATCAAGATTCACTATCAAATGACAATGGCTAAAGTTTGCAATGAAATGTGACTACGGGGATGATTCGTTATTATTTATTTGGGTTTAAAGTAAGGTTTTATGGACGCGTGTACTTTTTTCATCTTCTTTCTTTCTACCCTCCCGCGAAGATGACTTGTTTGGGCATATATTAATGGTGACGAAGACTTGAATATCTAGTTACTTTTGTGATTCTTTCTCTCTATTCTCACAAAGTAGTTGAGGATACGTCAAGAGGTTTTGTACTAATACTTTTGTTGAGGGTATAGGGTACACCGTTCCTAGTCACAAGGATCGTACAAGATTAAGTCACAAATCTGGGTGATTTTACTTCATTCTCAAGTTCGTCATGTTGGGTTATCTTCTCATGTGGTTACCACAAAAAGCCGTTGTTTTTGATACAGGAGGTTGATAAAGAGTTAGACATCTTATATGGTATTGTTAGTAGATTGGGTTTATCGACATCTTCTCATAGGCTGATCAGGTTAATGATAAAGTGCTTCCAGTTAATACTTCTCGTACACATCATTATGCTGATTCTGATAAATCGTAACCAGCAGGGGAGAGAAATGTGTACATCGAGGACGCATAACAAGTTCACGTGATCGGGCTTAATGATTTAAGAAACGATTTGTGTTGGAGATTGGTTGATTCTATGTCTTATCTTCCACTTATCTTATTCTACGCACTTCTACCTTATCCACCTTCACCAATTTCAGGCAACAAGATCAAGATGATCAGTGGTTCAACTTGTTACTTTGGTGTTATCATTTAATGTGTATGTTATAGGCTGATTTATCATATGACAGATAACCGGAATGCATTGAGTGAGATGAAGATGTTGATACTCTATTCCCCCGAATGGATAATCTTGAAGAAGGTCGAGTCTACAGTCTGTTCTACATTTTCCGCTGCGTGTTAGAAGACTAAAGACGAAATGCATTTAACTATCAAAAGACTTATTCAGATTCAGGGCAGTAATCAGAAAGGTTGTCAGTTTGGGGGAGAGCACTAATTAGGGGAGAGCACTCAGGGCACCCAGAATTATACCCTAATTAGATTTGCTCACGTTCTTCTGCAAGTAAAGAAATGAAAGCTGAGAAGATTCTGCAAGCTGAACAAAGTGATGAAGTTTGAAGACCATTCTCTGTGCTTATGGTTTATATTTTACTTGTAGGGAACTTTGTAAGCAATTCCCGTATAACATCACTTTGGGGAGAGATTGTTAGCCTTAAAAGTAATGTTATATTCGAGAATTGCATTGTAATTAAGTACAGGGACTAGTTTAGCAAATAGCGGATAGTTAAGCTAGGATCTTAGTATAAATACCCTCCTAGTTGAGACTAGGAGGTAAGGGATTTCTTGTATCACTTTGAAGGTGTGTGTGTGATCTCCTCTCTCTCTCTAGAAAACACACACACCTTCCCCCATTCTTAATCTAATAAATACCATGTTTAACCTTTATTTTGAGTTCCCCCGACCTCCTGAACACGAATCTTGATCATTACATGAGCAATGTTGGTCAGTTAAAACATTGACTGATGCTCATAAATGTCTTCAAACAAGAGATGTTAATATTGTAACATCTCGGTTTCTTTCAACACATGTCAGCAAAATAGTTTCTACTAATCCTGAAATCCCAATTAAGGCATTACAACTTGAATTACAATAGAAGTTCCAAATAAACATATCATTCCATAAAGCTTTTAGGGCAAAGGAAATTGTTGTGAAGAAGATGACAGGAGATTATAAACAACAGTATGCCTTCCTTAGAGATTATGCTATAGAGCTCAAAGCAGAAACATAGACACAACAGTCAAGATCCAGGTGGAAACCAACACAAATCTCACTCTTAATTCAAGGGCATTCAAAAGAATTTATGTGTGTATTGGTGCACTTAAAGCTGGGTATAGAGCTATAAGAAGAGAGATATTGGGGTTGGATGGTGATTTCATATGTGACAACCCGGTAATTTGAGACTTAGTTAAACCACTGCGTTGCGAATAAACATGATAACCGAGAACTAGGGAACAGTTTAGATTATACGAGATTTGAACGTGGAATATTGTTATTTGATACGTGTAATTTTCCCCGTAGAACTTGAGTTTGAGCACAACGTGAGTCGGCACAATTCAACCTAATAATACGAGAAATATTGATTTTAACGCGATAACAAAAACATAGACGTATTTATAGTCATATTTAACAGAAAGATAATTTTAAAAATGTTGACTCAACTTAGAATGTCACACGAGCATTTTTGCTACGCTAAACGAGCCCGAGAATAATTTTGTCAAAGATTTCAAAAACCACACAATTGGCCCCTTGGTACTATATTCTGCCGCGCCCCTAAACTTTGGAGAAATGGCAGTTTCGGCCCCCCTAGGGATAATATAACCCTAATCCCCTCCTACTCATCCCCATTGATACAAACCCTAGTTATCACTTCCCTCTCCTCCCTTTCACAACCGTCACCTTCAAACAGCTCACCACCACCGACACCGCCTCCACCACCATCAATACACCACTCCAACGCCATCACCACACCACCTCCATCACAGATCCGTAGTATACGCGTCGTTTCACTAACCCCCAACCATTATTATGTCGTCGTCCTTGTGGTCATCCTTGCGTGAACAAGTAGATCTGAAGGTAAATAGGTGAGTCACACCGTTTCACACTCGTGTGACTCGGTGTTGATTCAAGACTAGTACTGACGAGCTTGGTTTTGGGGGGGGGGTATAACGACTGGGAAAAACAATTTTAACAAGATAAAAACAAATATAAAAATGTTTGGTATCATTTTGTTGGTCACAAAATTGTTTGGTCGTGTTTGGTTTGCGTATGAGGTAAATAAGCTTATGCCGAGCTTATTCATGGGCTTATTGTGTCATGTTGGTTTGATGCGTGGTTACACGAGTCACGGTTGGAAACTGAACCCTCGTAGGTCTCGGTCTCCCAAGGTAATATTTTGGTTTGGTTGTGTTTTGGTTAATTTGCTTTCGGTCCGTTCGGTTATTGGTGACTCACAGCTTGATTTATTTGCTGAGACTTTTTGGTCTCGGCGATGTTATACTTTTGGTCCGTTCGATATTGAGTGGCTCACGACTTGGATTATGAGCCTGAGACTTTTGGTCTCGGCGAAGCTCATATTGTTTGATCGATAATTGGTTAATATTGTTGTTAAACTTTTGAGTTGATTTTGGACTTGAAACACTCGAGCCGTAGGTTAGTTTTTAGCCAAGAATGATTGTTGGTGACTTGATACTTGGAACTTGTTATGCGAATGTGATGTTATGGCTATGAGCGTTAGCCGAAAACTTGTGGTCTCGGTGCGACCTCGACGCACCCAAATTGACTATTATCGAACTTATGGATTACTTGGGATAGATTGACTATTTGACCCGGCTTATAGCCGTGAGACTTAACGGAAATATGACTCGATACGTTTAGTAACTTTCGTGAGGTGTTATAACAACACAAAACAAAAAGCAATAAGAAAAAGGATAAATAAATAACAAATAACCTTGTTAGTTATATATATTGGCAACCATAAAATATAAATTTTTGAGTAATTAACTTGGATAATAATGGAAAAACACGAGGTTACGGAACGTTTCGAGGCACATTTGCATTATTATTGTTATTATGGGAATTATTTGTTGGACTATTTATTTGTTTGATCGTTGATTGGTAGTCGGTATACTTTGGGATTTTTGCAACACCGGACTTGAAATAGATATTGAAACTTGACTATTGTTGGATTTGAAATATTATCGGACTTTGGACATATTAGACTATTGGGGTACGAAACGACTACAGTAAATTAGACTCGAAATGAATTTAATGTATTTGAGTCGTAACGAACGAACAATATGACAATGTCTAACGAACAATAATATTTATAATCCCTGGTTAACTAAAACATGTTTGGAAACTAATAAGGTCACTTGACTTGGAACGTTTTACGGACGAATAAGTCATGACGAGCTTTTATATATAAAATGTGTATGTTTTATGAAATTTAATGGGATTATAACCGACGACTACCAATCCTTCCAACTACTTGGTGTGTTTGTTATGTGTGATACTTGTGAGTCATTTTCGTCGTAACTCCCTGATTTTTGTCATGTTTTCCGCAACTATTCCGTTATCATCACTTGTTTTGGTGTGTGTACACTTGAGTCAGCGTCATTTCACCACCATACGAACAATGATACCGAATACTAAATAAACGGATATAACGAGAACATTTTGGAAGTGAAATGGGAATAATACTTGGGAATGAGAATAGTTAACTTTTGGAAACTTTTATGCTTTTTGGGATATATGTTAAGATAAGTTTTACATTATTAGGTTGTGCTGAGTCCGTTGTGCCGTGCTGCCCTGGTGGCTGTTGTGCTATACTACCCTTGAGCTTTTGTGTTGTACTACCATTTGGTTTATCGTGCTATCCTGCTCCTGATATTGTTGTGTTATTGCATTGCTGGACGAAGGTGAGTTTCATAGCCCCACTTTGCTTATAACTGTTTACTGAAACTTTGGGGTGAGAAAACATGCAAAACCATTTTGACGGACCTACTACTGCTTTTTGATTTTCTATAACTTGTTCACTGACTAATGTTAGGTATATGCAACTGATATTTGTCTTAGACCAGTGTAGCAATATAACCTGTTTATGCTTTGTTATAACTCGTTAACTGGCTAAGGTCAGATATACCTAGGGCCCTACTGTGACTGTCAATACGAGAGAGGGCTATTGTGCTCTATTGTATTGATACTGGATTGGTTGTGCTTATTGATGTTATGTGGATTATGTTATTTATATTTAACTAATTCCAGTGTAGCAAATTACTTACTAGGTTCACTGTCATATACTGCTGTTGATCCCAGTTGAGCAATTGATCGAATTCTTTAGCTTGTAAAGATTTAGCTATGCTAGATAAATCTAACACAACTAGGTATAGAAACTGTCTTGTGGTTTATCAAACACAATGCGGAATCTTGTATTTAATCTTAAGAAGAACAATGAATATCACACTAAACACTTCAATATTATTAATAATACGAATACTCTCTGAGTATTAGGATTACAAAACCTTGAAGTAAATCAAAAACTATCTTTTAAAGCCGTATGACTAACTATTCATCTATGCCCTAGGTCCTCCTTTTATAGGCTAAGGAGTCCTAGTCGGCTTACAATAACTTCCTATACAAGATAAATCTTTGTAGAATCTTTTCTATATTTATCTAAACATATTTTACATAATAACCGACTCTAATACTCTAGCAAGACTAACAATGTAATAGCAATACTAACTATGTGTTCTAGCAGTATTAACCTTGTAGCAACACTAATTCTCCATAAGCAGCATTAACTTTGTAACCAGCAGCATTAATAACTTGGTATATATCCTTTGTAATCCTTGAGCAGTATTAACAATGTCAGCAGCAGTAACCTTTAAAACCTAACAATCCTCCCCTAAACTTGATATTTTCTCCCAAAATCATCAAGTTTCAATCTAAGCTTGAACCTTCACCAAGAGGATGTTTCCAAACACTTACTTTGTCTTTCTCTTGTAATCAGCTCCAAGTTGTTTCTCCATTTTCCTGAGAAGCTTTACTACCATTTCACTCCAATGATCAATTTGAAGTTTAACAGTTCCATTTAGCATCATATTAAGTGTACTGTTAGCCAAAGGATAGTCTTTTTCTACTAGCATGTACATTTCAGCTCCTCTCATCATTACAACATGCACTCCACATGTTTGAAAAAGTCTCCAAAGAATAACTTTTGTATTGATCATTCCAAACTCTATCTTCAGGACAAACTTCAAACATAATCTTCATGTCTCCCCAAAGAACTGTATTCATAATATTTGAAGGCCTTGAATCTCCAAATTTTTCTTTGATTAATGCCCATAATGTCTCCAAATCATCTCTATCAAAACTTCTGAGCATTTACTGAAATGTTACAAACCTTTTAGACTGTCCACCAGCTCTGATTATCTCCCACCAAGGAGTTTTGCCATTATAACCAGTCTTCCAACCAATGATAGGACCTTTAGTTTGCTAAGGTACAACATCCACAATTTCATCATCATCATTGTCTACCATTTCAGTCATATGTTGTAGATTATCTGCTTCCTTTTTATTTTCCTCTTGAGACTGCTCTGCCTGCTCTTGTGCTTACTTTGGTTGCACATCTACCTTCTGCTTCTTACTACTATCAGCTTCTAATACTTTTTGATGAAGCGAAAAGTGTACCGCTTTTAGGGGGTCATTTAAGCCCTAAATCGTATTTATTTGATCAAATATTGCCCTAAATCGTTCCTTTTGTCATTTTAGGTACTTTGGAGAAGAAATCTGGAAAAGGAAGCATTTTGGACGTTTTTGGAGCATAAAAGTGAAGAAAACGACAAAGTCTCCAAAGCTGCTGGAAAAGTACACATGACGGCGTCAAGAATTGCTCCTGACGGCGTCACGGCTTGGCAAAAGAGGTGGATATGACAAAATACACGTGACGCGCCAGAGAGTTTTACAATGGAAATCTGACGGCGTCACCCTTTAAGGTGATCAAGGTCGTCACGGTTTAAGTTAAAGAGAGACGGCGTCAAGCACTATTTTGACGGCGTCAACCCTTGACGCGCCAAAGCGGATTTTGGAGGATTAAAGAGGGACGGCGTCAGGAAGACCATCCGAGAACCCTAGCCGCGGCGAGGTGACGGCGTCACCTCCTACAACGTGACGCCGTCAGCCCCTAAATTCTATATATAGTTTTGCAATTTTTAGTCATTGTGTGTAACTTTGTGAGGAGAAACCCTAAGACGAATTTTCTGCCATTTTTAAGGGTTTTATACCCTTGGATCTCCCATGTTTAATTGAAGATAAGTAATCATTTAATCATTCAATATGTCTATGTGTTGTTTGATTATATCTTGTTCTTGTCTTTTAATTAACATGCTAGGCTAGATTTATCTTGTGTTTGCTTAGATCTAATGAAACCTAACTATTGATTATTGGTTGTTGGTGTGTTATTAATTGTATTGGATGATGTTTATCGATGTTAGGCTTAAGAAAACTGGCTAACCTCCTATACGGTAACTTGCTTGAACGTCTTAAGAAACATGAACCAATGCGTACTAAGGTTATTATGGTTGTATTTAATGCATGAGCGAATTCTAGTGATCCCATGTTAGGAGCTTCTTAGCCGGCTCGACATAGGAGTGAAGTAGGAGCTTATAGAGTTGGGGAAGTACGTACGCCACCCCACGATTGGTATTAAGGAATACACCCGTCATCCACGCAATTAATACACACTAATCAACCGGTAAAAGATAGTTAGGGAGTAAGGAAATCTAAGTAAACACGTTTCTCCCCATATAAGTTCCACAACCTTTTCATTTTCAGTTATTTTATTTTATTTGCAATTGTAGTTATTTGGGTTAGTTGACTAGCAACTAATTCCGCCCACTCCTTCAAACCCGAGATTTTACTTGCTTTTAAAAAAAATATAAAAATACAAAAAGAATCTTCTCTCACCCTTAGACCTATTAGAGTAGTTTTTCAATCCTAACGACACTATTCCCCTAGAGAACGATCAATCCCCCGGTACTTGCCACTACACTATACTACATCGGTCAGGTACACTGCCTGGTGGGGATTGCAAGCCTCTTGAGATCCCTCGAGAGGTAAAACCTGTTGTAAGGTCGCAAAACCACGCATCAAGTTTTTGGCGCCACTGCCGGGGAATAGTTATTGTTTAGGTTGAATTTTTATTTTATTAGGTCTACTCACTTGATTCCTATCGAGTGAGATATTTATTTTCTTTTTCTATGATTTCTTTAGTCTATCTTTTTCTTTGTGCCCTTTGTTTGTAAAACCATTTTCATTTGTCACTATAATGGATGAAATTCCATTTAGATCATTGACAATAGAGGAACAATTATATTTCACCAATAGATTTGTTTCCTATCATTCCTATGAATTTTTGTGTGATCTTTGTGATTTCCAAAAGGAGTTAGGGGTAAGGTTAAATGGGTTTAATGAATTCTATGCATGTGAGATTTCTATTAGACGAGCATTATCTGGATCAATTCCTTTTAGTCAGGCCCTTTGGATGAATTTTGAGGAAAGCTTCCTAACCATGACCCATAAATGGAACGAATTGGTGGATTCGTATGAGCAAAGAGACCTAGTTTCTAAGAACATGGACTTAGAATCAAACCAAGATTCTGAGATGGTTAGGTGCATGCTTGGATTAGCTTTCACCAAGACATATGATGAGTATGAGGAATCCTTTAGGCAAATGGAACATAGTGATCAAGTTATTGAGAATGATTCTTATGAATCGGACCAAGAATTTGAGATGAATAGAAAAGGATTTGAGATACCTAGGTGCATGTTGGGGATAGACTTCAACAAATCACATAATAAGCACATAGGTAATCAAGATAAGATGGAGGATAAAGTAGAAAATCCAAGTCCACCAAGTACTCCACAAAACCCACCATCATTCGAGGCACCCACACCGCCCGTGACTTACCCGGAAGAAGTTGAGGAGACTATAGGAACCCCAATAAAGGTAGAGCCCTTGGACCAAACACAACTAGAAGAAATAGGTTTGAATGATTTTAGTGATCACAACCTTTCTTTTAGTCCTATGGAAGTTCCTAGTTTTGATGAGCCGGAGCCTCAACCAAAACCGTTACCTAATCTTCCATCCTTGGATGAAAATTTAGGAATTGAATTAGGTCCCGATCCACCCATCAAAACATATAGTCCGGGTAGTCTTAAGTTTAAGGCAGTAGACATTAAGCCTTGTAGTGAGGAAGACAATATAGGAGTGAAAAATGACCTTACATACTTACATCACCCATTCATGATTGATCACAAGAAACATTATGGGTTTAAACCGGGTTTATTAGGTCAAAGTGGATTCTTAAATTGGAGTCTCTCGAAGTTGATAGAAGATGATCCCTTTCTAGGAGAAAATCTTAATCCGCCCACTAACCCAATTGAATTAGGTAAGGTTATGATGATAGGATCCCACACCTTTGAGCATATAATTCACCCGTCACTCTTTCCTCACGTAGCATATTTCCACCCTAAGGGTGTGTATCGCTACTTTCACCCACACTTAATCCTAAGTGTAGGGAAAACCTCCCCTATTTTCGTTAAATAAGGGTAGAGTCAGGCTCGTGACTCGAACAAAAACAAGCGCTTTTTGGGAGGCAACCAAAGCTTTATTTGCTTTGTTTGTTTGTTTTGTTTGTTTGTTTGATTTTATTTGCTTCCGTATGTATGTTTAATTTTTATTTTTATTGATTCATGTTCGAAACTAATTTGTGAAAATGCTTTATCTTGTTTTTAACTTCGTCTTAACTACATATAAAGGTATTTTGCAAAAGATAAGTGTAAGGAAAATCCAAATCGGTTTATTAGAACAGATGAACGTGAATCATAACAATATTAAATTAACATACATATTAGTAATTGTTTGAGTCAAATGCTTGTATCGAGTCATAATGATGTTTTGCAGGAATTCTAGGAAGTAAGGTATAGGTTTTTCCAGAAATTTTCCGGAAACTTAACATGAGAATTCTGTCAGATCATTTCTGACGGCGTCAGGCATTACAACCTGACGGCGTCAGGTTTTAATTTTCTGAAATTTTTGAAAGTTTTGTTTTTCTACCGGAATCATAAAAAGTTTTTATTAAATCTCTAACTTATAAACTCCAGGAATCTGCAAAATAATCATTCCACAAGCATTATATCCTTATATAGATTTATCCCGCCGTTGTTATGCAGGTTTTCGTGTTTGTTTTCTCAGGTTTAACAGGTTATTTTGGACAAGGAGATGTATGTGGAATCTAGCTTTTGGCGATGCATTAGTCTTGGAGCTTCTACATTCTCTTGGAAGAAGATCTAACCATGTTGCCACATTATCCACCGAGCGAATCAGGGGAGTATTTGATTTCATTCTTTTACCTTATTTACTTTTACATCTTGTTATTTGAACATTGGGGACAATGTTCATCTTAAGTGTAAGGGGGGTAAAATACGATACTTTAGAGAATGCTATTACACTTGATTTTTGTTTGTTTAATGGTAGATGTGTAATAAAACTGAGAGAAATACCTGTTAAGGCAATTTTAGTGCCAAATTTAAAATTTTTTACAACATATAGGAGTGAAACTTTGATCTTAATGAGCGTCTCACGGATAGGAGTTATATGACTAGCACAAAACCGTACCACTAAAAAATTTTCCACCCCCAAATATGTGAGGTTCGCCCTAGAATTGGTAGGAAAAGCATTTATGCTATGATGTGTGTACCGGTAGCACTTAGATTCTAGAACTTGCGTTAGGACCATTCCGAGGCCACAAGTGAGACTACATTCGTGTAGTTAGATTTACTACATGATAAGAGGCATTAGGATTAACCCATTGTTTTACACCTGTGTTTTTGTTATAATTACATTGGCTACATTGGTCAAGTAATTCTCCCACACCCTTTGCGTTGTACTCATTTTTAGTACACGATACCCCTAGTACACCCCTCAGAGCCTATCTTTTCGTTTCTAACTTTAAGCATTTTACTTAAAGTAAGAATTTGTTACACCCCACTTAAATGTACACCCAAATCGCCTTAGCCTACCTTGTATGCACTCATTTTTAGTGCATTATTGTGACAACATTTGTTTAAACCCCAAGTTAATTATCTAATTGATTACATGGTTGCTAAGTCGAGTCATATCCTTGTACATATTGTTTTGGGACGATTGGGACTCATGGGTAAAGTACTAGTGTAATGGAGTAAGGGGGAAGAACAACATTATTACCCCCATATGTGCTAAATATTTTAAAAGTACTCCAAGTGTTTCGATTATCTTAATTCGAGTCATTAGAATAGTTATTTGTAAAGTTATGTAAAAGTTCAAGTGTAAGGGGAGAACCGAGGCCCCTATGATGTATTATTTTGGATGGTAGGGCAAGAGTGTATGATGAAAGAAAAAAAAAATTCGAAAAAATCAAGAAAAATACAAAAAAAAAATGAGAAAAAGAAAAGTAGAAAAAACATACGGACTACCATCCCGTTTCATTTTATGTTTATTTTATGTTTTTGTTATTTTGTTTTTAGCTTAAGTCGAGTCTAGTCTTGGCTTAGCAACGCCATATTGTACATGTAATTAACCAAGATCTTTAACTCGCCACCAGTAAAATATCCCTTATCCAACAAAACCGTGTTTATCATATCCCTACACCTAACGTTATAACCCGTTTAAAAAAGCCCTCTTTGATAGTTTATCTTATGTGCTTACGCCTAGTGGAGGAGGTTTTTGATCCTTTCCCAAGCCTATGGTAATCTATTTGCTATAACAGGTAGTGAGAGATATTATCCATTTTCATTTATGAGATATACTTTTATGACACCTGAGAGATGTGAGTATCTAAACACTACTTGTGAGGTGCTAGTTTGTAATCTCCGTGCTTATTATGATTAAAGTGGAACGACTATTTGTTGTAATTACTTTTATATTAGCGTTAAATGACCCCTAACTTGTATTTTGATTAGAATAAAAGCACATTTGCTTGAGGACAAGCAAATCTCAAGTGTAAGGGTATTTGATGAAGCGAAAAGTGTACCGCTTTTAGGGGGTCATTTAAGCCCTAAATCGTATTTATTTGATCAAATATTGCCCTAAATCATTCCTTTTGTCATTTTAGGTACTTTGGAGAAGAAATCTGGAAAAGGAAGCATTTTGGACGTTTTTGGAGCATAAAAGTGAAGAAAACGACAAAGTCTCCAAAGCTGCTGGAAAAGTACACATGACGGCGTCAAGAATTGCTCCTGACGGCGTCACGGCTTGGCAAAAGAGGTGGATATGACAAAATACACGTGACGCGCCAGAGAGTTTTACAATGGAAATCTGACGGCGTCACCCTTTAAGGTGATCAAGGTCGTCACGGTTTAAGTTAAAGAGAGACGGCGTCAAGCACTATTTTGACGGCGTCAACCCTTGACGCGCCAGAGCGGATTTTGGAGGATTAAAGAGGGACGGCGTCAGGAAGACCATCCGGGAACCCTAGCCGCGGCGAGGTGACGGCGTCACCTCCTACAACGTGACGCCGTCAGCCCCTAAATTCTATATATAGTTTTGCAATTTTTAGTCATTGTGTGTAACTTTGTGAGGAGAAACCCTAAGACGAATTTTCTGCCATTTTTAAGGGTTTTATACCCTTGGATCTCCCATGTTTAATTGAAGATAAGTAATCATTTAATCATTCAATATGTCTATGTGTTGTTTGATTATATCTTGTTCTTGTCTTTTAATTAACATGTTAGGCTAGATTTATCTTGTGTTTGCTTAGATCTAATGAAACCTAACTATTGATTATTGGTTGTTGGTGTGTTATTAATTGTTTTGGATGATTGTTTATCGATGTTAGGCTTAAGAAAACTGGCTAACCTCCTATACGGTAACTTGCTTAAACGTCTTAAAAAACATGAACCAATGCGTACTAAGGTTATTATGGTTGTATTTAATGCATGAGCGAATTCTAGTGATCCCATGTTAGGAGCTTCTTAGCCGGCTCGACATAGGAGTGAAGTAGGAGCTTATAGAGTTGGGGAAGTACGTACGCCACCCCACGATTGGTATTAAGGAATACACCCGTCATCCACGCAATTAATACGCACTAATCAACCGGTAAAAGATAGTTAGGGAGTAAGGAAATCTAAGTAAACACATTTCTCCCCATATAAGTTCCACAACCTTTTCATTTTCAGTTATTTTATTTTATTTGCAATTGTAGTTATTTGGGTTAGTTGACTAGCAACTAATTCCGCCCACTCCTTCAAACCAAAGATTTTACTTGCTTTTAAAAAAAATATAAAAATACAAAAAGAATCTTCTCTCACCCTTAGACCTATTAGAGTAGTTTTTCAATCCTAACGACACTATTCCCCTAGAGAACGATCAATCCCCCGGTACTTGCCACTACACTATACTACATCGGTCAGGTACACTGCCTGGTGGGGATTGCAAGCCTCTTGAGATCCCTCGAGAGGTAAAACCTGTTGTAAGGTCGCAAAACCACGCATCACTTTTCCAGACCTCTTCTTTGACTCTTCATTAAACCTCACCATCTCTTCTTCATTCATAGCAATAAAAGTGTTAGTCCTTTTAAAAACTATATCAAACTCCTTTTTGATTCTTTCATAGTTTATCCCCTTGAATTGAGTTTGTTTCCATCCACCCATATTTCTCAGATAGGTCTGCATAATTTTCTTTTGCTGTGCAAGAGTAGGTGGTCTGTTCCTCTTTTCCTCAGCTCTTTTCTGTGCCAAGAACTTCTTCCTTTGAGCTATGAATTCCATAAAGAGCTTTGCCTTTTCTTCCATAGACAGTTCTTCCTGCTCATCATTCCACATCTTCTGAGCTACTATGTGATCTGCTTCACACTTAGCTGGAATATCATCCCATGAATTTATAAGTTCAAGACTTGCTTGTTCTTCTTTTTCAGCTAGCTTTCTTCTTGCCTCTTCCTCTTCAGCATCTAGATCAGCTTGCACTTGTCTTGCAACTTCTTCATTTGTAATCATTTGTTGTTGTTGTTGACTGGGTGACTGAAACTTGAATTTCTTCTTAGGTTCTTCAACCAACAGCCCTTTGCCTTTGTCAGATGGTGAAACAGTTGTTAAAGGTGTTGTTGATACTGATACTGGCTCTTTAATGACAACTCCTTTTGCTTTAGGTCTTGTACTCTTCAACTTTGTTAACACTTGAGCTATAGTCTCATCATCTTGAGTAGCAGCAGTACTAACTTCTGTCTCAGCAGCACTAACTTTTTCACTAGCGACATTAACTTCAATTTCACTAGCCACATTAACTTCACCACTAGCAGCATTAAGTTCTCCACTAGCAGCATCAACTAACACTTTAGCAGCTTGAATCACTTTTTCAATACCATCATAAGCAACATTACCTTGTTGGTCAGCAACAACAAACTCATTCACATCATCATCATCTCCAGTAGTTTCCACATCATCTTCCCTGGTTTCCATTTCTACCCCAGTATCCTCCCCTGAAGCTTTACTTGTATTCCTCCCCTGTTTGGAAACATCCTCTTCCAAACTCTTTGCTTCTTCAGAAGAATCAACCCTGGAAGTAGTACCAACCTTGTCAACCTTTTTGTTTTGTGTGTTCTTGACCTATGTAGACCTTCAAGATACCTAACCCTTTGCTTCAACCTTCTGATTTCAGTACCTTGAGAAGTTTTAACACTCTTAAGCTCCTTCTTGAGACCAAGAAC
The DNA here is from genome assembly GCA_021014915.2 of Artemisia tridentata subsp. tridentata. Taxonomy (NCBI): domain Eukaryota; kingdom Viridiplantae; phylum Streptophyta; class Magnoliopsida; order Asterales; family Asteraceae; genus Artemisia; species Artemisia tridentata. The sequence continues at coordinate 306,751,702 of CP139507.1, forward strand.
ATCCCTTGACAATTCTATACATGTAGCCGTCAATTCATTTATAAGTTTCATACTACCCTCAGCACTTCGGAGTGTGTTACATCTCCCGAGTGGTGCATCATTGGGTGAGTTAGGCATAGCCTCAGACCCAGTCTGAGCATCTACACCACCCATATTATCCATTTGGCTGGGACCTTCACCTGAATGAGTTCCAGAGGAACTTTCTTCATCAGAAGTTGCCTTAGATTGGGTCTTATTTATGTTATCACTATTCTGCTCTGCTAATAAGCTAGTACCAGTAGTGACAGCCCTTTCTAATCTGTGACCCCTCTCCTCATGCACAGCCTCATCTGCAACCATACTAGCACTAACCTGAGGTAGTTGAGTGCCCTTTTTGGTGATCCTATGGGTATAGGTCTTTTGTGTTGGTGGGGATGTCAAAAGAGTGGGTGTGTGATAAGCATTAGCTGGGATTGCTGAGCTTTCACCCTGATTTTGACCTAGTTCCAACATTGTCTGAAACAATGGTGTAACTCTGCTAGAAAAGTTTTTGCCCTCTCTCTTCATATTAGCAAAAATCTTTTTAGTATGAAAGAGAGCAGTATAAACCTTTTTATGAACCTTTTTATCAGCAAATTATTTGTCCATATTGCAAAAACCTTGGATATAAGTAATATTTGTTAGAAGAACTATCCAAGCCCTTAACCACACTATCAAAAATCAATTTTGAAAAATTAAACCTTTGATTTCTTTGATTTTGAGCCAAGCAAATAATAGCAGAAGCCATATTACTACTAAACTCATTCTAACCAGTAGTCTTTGGACTAAGACACTGTAAGATAGTGTGAATTAAGAATTTCCATTTTGGAGAGAAAGCCCCTTTTGAAAACTTTAAAGTAGTACTTTGGCTTTCATACCCCATCAATGCAAGGTTTTCAAAAATTGTAGAATTTGGAAGATTACTAATACCTTCAGCATCATCAAGATGAAGAACATCTCTAATAGAAGCTTCAGTAACAATAATCTCCTGCCCATCCACATGGGCATGAATCTATACTTCCTCATCAATAGTTTTGACCTTTGCAGTAGCACAAAACTATTTGATGTTGGAAACATATATAGTAGGATTCACTGTTAATGCATACCTTATATGAGCAGCACTAAGAAAGTTTATGACTTCAGTAAAACCTTCACTTTCTTGGGGCTTTTGCAAAAATGCAATCATGTTGTGTTGATCAGCAAATGACAGAGACGACATTGTGAATTTTGAAAAAATTTGGTGGGATTTAACTGGGATTTGCAATTAATGGAGAAAAAGAGTTAGGGTTGATGGTTTGAAAGAGTTTTGATCGAGCCGCACTAACTTTTGGGAATCTGTGAAGGATATAAACCCTTAATCGTTCCTATTTATGAAACAGTACCCTGTTCTTTGAAACACAGCAGCAGAACCCTAGCAGCACTAAATTAGGCATAGCCGCACTAACTTAAGCCTAGCCGCAAAAACTCAATTTCCACACCAAACAGCTTTTTAATCATCACTCCAACAATTTTCTCAGCTTATCCTGCAAAAGATTAGTCCCAAAAACACAAAACCACAAACATAACACAATATACAATAAGCACATCATCAATTATACTTAGCAATACTAAGTATAACTGGCAACATTAACACAGCAATACTAAGTAAACTAGCAATACTAATTATAACTAGCAATACTAAATTAGCAATACTAAAAACTTAGCAGCAGAAACAATTTATTATCCTAATAACAATACTAATCCTTATAAAACTTTACAAAAACACAGAGAGATAAGAATTTTTCAAAGATTTATCATTCCAATACTAACAACCAAAAATTGAAATCTACCCACATCAAAGGCTTTTGTGAGCAAATTTGCAACATTGTTATCAGTATGGATTTTAACAATTTGAATTAACTTCTTTTCATAACAATCTCTTATAAAATGATATCTTATCTCAATATGCTTTGTTTTTTAGCGATAAACAGGATTTTTAATAATGCACATAGTACTGTTATTATCAATATATATTTTGGTATGCATAAAATTGTACCCATAGTCGAGTAACTGATTCTGAATCCAGAGCACTTGTCCACAGCAACTTGAAGCAGCAACATACTCAGCTTCAGTTGTGGAATTTGCAACCACGGTTTGTTTCTTGCATTGCCATGAAATCAACCTGCTCCCCAAAAACTGACAACCTCCTGTTGTTGATTTTCTATCCAAGCTAGCTCCAGCATAGTCACTATCTGAGTATGCAATCAAGTCAAAAGGTGAATCTTTTGGATACCAAAGGCCTAATTTGGGTTGACCTTTCAAGTATCTAAAAATCCTTTTCACTGCATTAAGATGTGAAACTTTTGGTGTGACTTGATATCTTGCACAGGCACAGACAGCAAACATTATGTCAGGTCTTGAAGCTGTAAGATACATCAATGATCCAATCATTGATCTATACAAATGAACATCAACTTCTTCACCATCTTCATCTTTGAGCAAGGACTTGGATGTATCCATGGTGTTCTTTGCAGGCTTCACATCTGTAAATCCAAACTTCTTCAAAATTTCAGCCACATATTTATCTTGACTGATAAATATGCCATCTTCTTTCTGTCTAACTTGAAGTCCCAAAAAGAATGTAAGTTCACCCATAGAACTCATCTGAAATCTCTCATGCATTAGCTTCTCAAATTCAACACATAAAGCCTTGTGTGTTGATCCAAAGATGATATCATCAACATAAACTTGAACTAACATGATATCATCCTTATGCCTTTTGATAAACAAAGTTTTATCAATCTTCCCTCTACTGAAACCATTGTCCAATAGGTATGTTGACAATGTATCATACCAAGCTCTGGGAGCTTGATGTAAGCCATATAGTGCCTTATCCACCTTGTAAACCTTGTCAGGAAAATTAGGATCTTCAAAACCAGGTGGTTGTGAGACATAAACTTCTTCTTCAATAGTCCCATATAGAAAAGCACTTTTAACATCCATTTGATACACTACAAAGTATTTATATGAAGCATAGGCCAAGAATAATCTGATAGCCTCAATTCTTGCAACTGGAGCAAATACTTCATCATAATTAATACCTTCTTCTTGTGTGTATCCTTGAGCTACAAACCTTGCCTTGTTTCTAACCACAATGCCTCTTTCATCCCTCTTGCATCTAAAAACCCACTTAGTACCAATTGCCCTCTTCCCATTAGGCAAATCAACCAGAGTCCAAACTTCTTGAAGCTTGAATTATAGAAGTTCTTCTTGCATAGCTTTCACCCAGCTTGGATCTTGTAATGCTTTGTGAGCATTCTTGGGTTCTATTTATGATAGAAAAAATGAAAACAAACAATTTTGAAGGTCTTTATGGCTGTTTCTTTGATGAAGGGATCTTGCAAAGAAACCTTGTTCCTTCAAATCTTTAACCATTTTCCTTGTTTGAACAGCAGACTTTGGCTCTCCAATGATCTGTTCCTTAGGATGATTCTTGTGAACTCTTGTAGTTGGAATAGGACTGACAGGTACCTTGTTGGGAATTAAATTAAGCAGTTAGTACGGTTCTTTATATGTTAGTACGGTTGAACACTTGCTGAATACAAGAATAGTTAGTACTGCTGAACAGTTAAAGAATACAAGAACAGTTAGTACTGCTGATGAAGAAAAGTTCGTACTGCTTACAAGATCAAGGTGAAATCGTGTGAAGATAAATATGGAATGGATATGATGTATATCTGATGCGCGTGATGTGTCGTTGCGGTTTAGCAGTATTAATGCCTACTCATGTTTTAAATTTATATTTAGCCGACTTATCAATAACACACACACTTAACGAGCAGTGTACCCGGTCAGTATGAATATAATGGTAAGCAGAGTGTCGATCACTAAGAGTGGAACGTATTATCTAGTTATTCTAATCAGTATTTTAATATCCTAAGTTAGTTATACAACATAATCTAACGCAAGGGGGTTCAGCCTGAGAGACTGGCACAGTTTGGTTATAATTAAATAGAAAACTAAACTAATGAGCACGAATCAACGATTAGCAAACACGTACACAGATAGATACTCGAGACAATAAGAAGACCTGTCCTAATAATTAAATAGCTTTTCACTTGTTTTATTGCTAGTTTTATATGAAGTGTATATAATTAAACCTTTCTCGTTGGCTCTAATCTTATCGGCGAGTAAACCCTTAATGATTACTTATGTCTATCCTACTTTTCTAGAGACGCTAGAATAAATAGGCGAGGAAGGGGCATGGCGACCCAAGCAAGACTCAGCTAGACACAGAGGTTATCAATGCACTAATAAAAGTCACCAAAGACATCAACATATAAACTTTAATTAATGGGAAAGCAATATTAAGGGGAGTGCATGATCTTCCGTAGTCACATGACACAAGCCCATCAATCCTGATGAATTAAAGCGTACTAAAAAATAAAACAAAACTACTTAATGAATTGAATACATGCAGGACCTTCTTACAGCTCTTGTATCTTTGTTTGAGGTGTGTCTTGTGCTGCTTGGTCGTCTGGATTCGGATCTAGGGTTATACAAAAGGTCTCTTAAATTCGTCTGACCTTGGGGTATTTATAGTTTCTGTCTGAGGGATCGATGCGGCGCATTGAGTTGATAGATGCAACGCATTGACTTAACTTCACGTGGGGTCCAAGATTAATATATTATGGAATATTCGTACACCGTCTTCAGATGCGGCGTAACTTGATCTTTGTATGCGGCGCATGTACTTTAGCTGTCTTGGATCGTAACTGGTGAAATCTTGATAGTGATACGCCGTATGTTAGAAGTATATTGCGGCGTATCTGGAGTAGAACGAGCTTGATCTTCTTCTTTGACCAAAGTTTCATATGCGGCGCATGACAGAATTGCATGCGGCGCATTCTTCAAAGTCAGGCAATGGTCTTCGAATTCATCTAAGTATGATATTGCGTCGTATCTGTTGAGTGAGATACAGCGCATCTTCTGGATTTCAGTAGACTTTTGACATCTCGCTTGTTTTGCTCCATAATTAATCCAAAATCGCCAAGTTTCAATAATGCTTGTTTTTACCTGAGATTACTAAAGTAAACATTAATGTATCGATTCTCATATATAATACAATAAAACAAGTCAAATAAATAGGATAAATGATGATAATAGAATGTACTTATTTGAGTTCATCAAATATCCCCCCACTTGAACTTTACTTGTCCCCAAGTAAACCTTAGAATTAATCATATGAAAATGTATCCTAAAAGATATTAGGATTTATTTTTATATTTAAGCACGTATTCGTTTTGTCATAATCACACAACCAAACACTTAACGAAGTAGAAACCAAAATAATTTGTAATGTAAAACAATTCTAAATCGTTTAGTTGCTTAGTCGTGACAAATATTCTATCATAGGCATGGCAAGTATACGCATCTCTCCCACTAAAGCCAAGGAGTAACAAGTCTAAAGCGGTAAAAAGGGTTTGTTGGTTAAGGGTTGATCATCCTTTTTAATCTCTATCGATCTCATATTCCAGAAAAGGCGACAAAATTACAAATACATGATCGAATCCACGACCACGATACTTGTAATTGCTCAATTCCTTAACTCGAATGGGCTAAAGATAGGACCAAGTAATCTTCACCAATAATATTATATCAAAAAGGGCGACAAAATCATAAATACATAGCCGAATCCACGACTACGATACTTAAGATTGCTCAAATCCCTAATCTCAATAAATCAAAGGTTTGGATGAAGAATGATATAGGGTATGGATAATATTTGGGATACAAATTGGTGTAAAATGAAAAATAAACAAAACAGATAAATTAAAATCCTAAGTGTGGTTAATCACTTTCCCAACCATCCCATGAATAAGACTCATATCATTGAATAACTCACGCTTTAACACTTGAAACACACGCTTTAGGTAGACACGAATTATACTCAACAAAATCTCAATCAAAGAATAACCTTAGTTGGCGTTCCCATAACGGCCAACTCCCATTCAATCCATAAATATAATATACAACGACAAATAGTGGTGATATCTCCCACTTAATACAAAACTTTACATAAGTTGGTTAAAACAAACTTCCAACTTTTCTTTTTTCTTTTTCTTTTCTATTTTTTTTAATTTCTTTTTCGATTTTTTTTTTTTTTTTTTTTTTTTTTTTTTTTTTTTTTTTTTTGACATCAACATATATGTGTAAAATTTCACAACTTTTCTATCACTATTTTTCCGGATAATTTTTCCATACTCTTCATACTTTCAGAAATAACTGTAATAGTGAAAGTAGCAAACACACGAAAAATAAACTAAAAGTTATACAATACTTACTTTCATACCAATTGCATTGTGCAATTTCCCGACCTAACCAACGATAATGAATTACGTACGCGAACACAGGTAATGTAAGGAAACACACTTTGCCTAAAGCAATTAACCACGGATTTTAATCTATAGGGTAGGCTAAGGTGTAAGGGTGTATCGAAACATTATAACAAAGGTGTAAAAAACGAAAGGAATGGCTCTGAGGGTTTTTCTAGGGGTATCATACTCTAAAAGTGAGAGTAAACAAAGGGTTTATACGGGGGTTAACTAACCAGTGTAGTTAGTTAATATCACATAACATATAAAGGCTATTTGGGTGTAATCCTAGAAATTTACCAATTTAGACAAGTCACTCCAATTATATAGATAATACTCATTATGGTGGTCTCGAATAGTATACAAGCCAAGTTCTAAAGTTTACAAGTCACCGGCACACTAAAGTTTTAATATTTTTGAAAGAATTGAGTTATGTGTGCGGTTATGTAATTTAGACTTTAAACAAAAACATGCTAAAAAAAATTTTTTATTTTGATATATTAAGCGCATTTTAAGCATATTTTGAAAAAGTTTAGGACAAGTAAGTGTTCTAATTCTCCATCCCCCCCACTTAAGTTAAACAACGTCCTCGTTGTTTGTGTCAAAGGTTAAAAACTGGAAAATAAAAGAATTAGAACAGAAAAACTCCCCTGAGATTTGCTCGGTATGATCCTCCATTATTCGTATAAGAGCAAAAATCAACTTTCTTGTGGATGAGAACGTTTAAGCTTCATAAATGATGTATCCACAAAAATGCAGGAATCTATAATACCATTTAGACTTTAACACACCAGTGCAGGTGATGCGTCGCATCTTATGATGGAGATGCGCCGCATCTTCTGCAGGTCTGACAGACTCGACACAGAACAGAAAAGTAAAAATTTTTCCTTCGGGTTGTCTCCCGGTCAGCACTTGTCTTTATTCCAGAGTCTTCAAGTTAGACTCACGTTCAGCTCCTTAATACCGATCACTGAAAGAGTCGGAAGCATCGCGCTCCCTCATTGCCAGTCCAGTAATATTGCACACTCCTTGCTCGTCCTATTACAACCTTCCAGTCATCGAAGGTTTGATCACTCCAGCTAGCATCTCTTGGTTAGGTTCAGAATGTAATCTTCCATAGTGATGCTTAAGCCATCATTTATTCTGAAAGTAAACTAACTTGTGCACGAGAGTAGTGAAACGATCAAAGTGAATATCAAAAATCAATTATATGCGTCGTATTAACAAAAGCTAATGCGCCGTATTTTCGTTACGTTTCAAAATACAAGATTTTTGATTTAGTAGATGCGCCGTATCGATAAAGATTGATGCGTCGCTTCTGTTTAATAATTCGAAAAACTGTTTTTAATTTAAATAGAAAATACGCCGTATCTGTTAAAACAGATGCGTCGTATGGCGTTAGCGTTTAGAAAAATTTCTTATTAAAAACAGAATACGCCGTATCTTGGGGAAAGATGCGTCGTACTCGAATTTATTAAACGCGTTGTATTTTATAAAAATTAAACGCAATACGCCGTATCTGTGAAAACAGATCCGCCGTATCGTTTGTATCAGCACAATACAACGACAGCAGAATGCAGAAAAGTACAGAAAAAAGAAAAACAAAAATAAAAACAAACAAAAAGAAACAAAAATTACAGAAAATAAAAACACAAAAAAACAGTAAATATGCAAATTATACAATGAATGCAATCTATCTAATATACAACAGGGTTAGTGGTTAGAATCTAAAAAAAACTAAAAAGAAAAACCTAATTAAAATACTTAATCAAATTAACAGATAATAACAATTCACTCCCCGGCAACAGCGCCAAAAACTTGATGCGCGTGATGTGTCGTTGCGGTTTAGCAGTATTAATGCCTACTCAAGTTTTAAATTTATATTTAGCCGACTTATCAATAACACACACACTTAACGAGCAGTGTACCCGGTCAGTATGAATATAATGGTAAGCAGAGTGTCGATCACTAAGAGTGGAACGTATTATCTAGTTATTCTAATCAGTATTTTAATATCCTAAGTTAGTTATACAACCTAATCTAACGCAAGGGGGTTCAGCCTAAGAGACTGGCACAGTTTGGTTATAATTAAATAGAAAACTAAACTAATGAGCACGAATCAGCGATTAGCACACACGTACACAGATAGATACTCGAGACAATAAGAAGACTTGTCCTGATAATTAAATAGCTTGTCACTTGTTTTATTGCTAGTTTTATATGAAGTGTATATAATTAAACCTTTCTCGTTGGCTCTAATCTTATCGGCGAGTAAACCCTTAATAATTACTTAAGTCTATCCTACTTTTCTAGAGACGCTAGAATAAATAGGCGAGGAAGGGGCATGGCGACCCAAGCAAGACTCAGCTAGACACAGAGGTTATCAATGCACTAATAAAAGTCACCAAAGACATCAACATATAAACTTTAATTAATGGGAAAGCAATATTAAGGGGAGTGCATGATCTTCCGTAGTCACATGACACAAGCCCATCAATCCTGATGAATTAAAGCGTACTAAAACAATAAAACAAAACTACTTAATGAATTGAATACATGCAGGACCTTCTTACAGCTCTTATATCTTTGTTTGAGGTGTGTCTTGTGCTGCTTGGTCGTCTGGATTCGGCTCTAGGGTTATACAAAAGGACTCTTAAATTCGTCTGACCTTGGGGTATTTATAGTTTCTGTCTGAGGGATCGATGCGGCGCATTGAGTTTATAGATGCGGCGCATTGACTTAACTTCGCGTGGGGTCCAAGATTAATATATTCTGGAATATTCGTACACCGTCTTCAGATGCGGCGTAACTTGATCTTCGTATGCGGCGCATGTACTTTAGCTGTCTTGGATCGTAACTGGTGAAATCTTGATAGTGATACGCCGTATGTTAGAAGTATATTGCGGCGTATCTGGAGTAGAACGAGCTTGATCTTCTTCTTTGACCAAAGTTTCATATGCGGCGCATGACAGAATTGCATGCGGCGCATTCTTCAAAGTCAGGCAATGGTCTTCGAATTCATCTAAGTATGATATTGCGTCGTATTTGTTCAGTGAGATACGGCGCATCTTCTGGATTTCAGTAGACTTTTGACATCTCGCTTGTTTTGCTCCATAATTAATCCAAAATCGCCAAGTTTCAAATAATGCTTGTTTTTACCTGAGAATTACTAAAGTAAACATTAATGTATCGATTCTCATATATAATATAATAAAACAAGTCAAATAAATAGGATAAATGATGATAATAAAATGTACTAATTTGAGTTCATCAAATATCCCCCACTTGAACTTTACTTGTCCCCAAGTAAACCTTAGAATTAATCATATGAAAATGTATCCTAAAAGATATTAGGATTTATTTTTATATTTAAGCACGTATTCGTTTTGTCATAATCACACAACCAAACACTTAACGAAGTAGAAACCAAAATAATTTGTAATGTAAAACAATTCTAAATCGTTTAGTTGCTAAGTCGTGACGAATATTCTATCATAGGCTTGGCAAGTAGACGCATCTCCCCCACTAAAGCCAAGGAGTAACAAGTCTAAAGCGGTAAAAAGGGTTTGTTGGTTAAGGGTTTATCATCCTTTTTAATCTCTATCGATCTCATATTCCAAAAAGGCGACAAAATTACAAATACATGATCGAATCCACGACCACGATACTTGCAATTGCTCAATTCCTTAACTCGAATGGGCTAAAGATAGGACCAAGTAATCTTCACCAATAATATTATATCAAAAAGGGCCACAAAATCATAAATACATAGCCGAATCCACGACTACGATACTTAAGATTGCTCAAATCCCTAATCTCAATAAATCAAAGGTTTGGATGAAGAATGATATAGGGTATGGATAATATTTGGGATACAAATTGGTGTAAAATGAAAAATAAACAAAACAGATAAATTAAAATCCTAAGTGTGGTTAATCACTTTCCCAACCATCCCATGAATAAGACTCATATCATTGAATATCTCACGCTTTAACACTTGAAACACACGCTTTAGGTAGACACGAATTATACTCAACAAAATCTCAATCAAAGAATAACCTTAGTTGGCGTTCCCATAACGGCCAACTCCAATTCAATCCATAAATATAATATACAATAAAAAATAGTGGTGATATCTCCCACTTAATACAAAACTTTACATAAGTTGGTTAAAACAAACTTCCAACTTTTCTTTTTTCTTTTTCTTTTCTATTTCTTTTTTTCGATTTTTTTTTTCTTTTTTTTTCGACATCAACATATATGTGTAAAATTTCACAACTTTTCTATCACTATTTTTCCGGATAATTTTTCCATACTCTTCATACTTTCAGAAATAACTGTAATAGTGAAAGTAGCAAACACACGAAAAATAAACTAAAAGTTATACAATATTTACTTTCATACCAATTGCATTGTGCAATTTCCCGACCTAACCAAAGATAATGAATTACGCACGCGAACACAGGTAATGTAAGGAAACACACTTTGCCTAAAGCAATTAACCACAGATTTTAATCTACAGTGTAGGCTAAGGTGTAAGGGTGTATCGAAACATTATAACAAAGGTGTAAGAAACGAAAGGAATGGCTCTGAGGGTTTTGTTAGGGGTATCATACTCTAAAAGTGAGAGTAAACAAAGGGTTTATACGGGGGTTAACTAACCAGTGTAGTTAGTTAATATCACATAACATATAAAGGCTATTTGGGTGTAATCCTAGAAATTTACCAATTTAGACAAGTCACTCCAATTATATAAATAATACTCATTATGGTGTTCTCGAATAGTATACAAGCCAAGTTCTAAAGTTTACAAGTCACTGGCACACTAAAGTTTTAATATTTTTGAAAGAATTGAGTTATGTGTGCGGTTATGTAATTTAGACTTTAAACAAGAACATGCTAAAAAAAATTTAAATTTTGATATATTAAGTAGGGGTGAGCACAAAAACCGATAAACCGAATCGAAATCGAAAAAACCGAAAAAGCCGAACCAAAGAAACCGCCCCAATTCACAAACCGATGGTGTTGGTTTTGATTTTTATAAAAACCGAATGTTTGGGGCGGTTTTTGGTTTCATACAAAAAACCGAACCGAGAAAACCGCCTCGCCCCACCTTTAAATATGTTTTTATATAATTTTATCTATATAAGAGATTTGATATTTAATTTCAAAGATTTGAGTATACAATTTTATCTATAAGAAAATAACAATAGTGTTGTTTATTATCTGTACATTCAAACTTGATACATTTATAGATATTACATCTTTATTTTCAAACAATAGCATTCTTTGAATGTTTTTGCGGACGAAAAGCGTAAAAACATGTATTTTATATTTCAGATTCTTGTTTGGTTGCTTCGTACGTTTTTTTGTAGCTTTGGATTGTTGGATATTATGCTACTATTGATATTTGTTTAAATATTTAAGTTTGAAAACTTGGAATCATAAACTTTATATAAGATTTAAACTTGCTTGTTGTCAAGTAAGAAAAACCCCCAAAAAAACCAAAACCGAACCGATTCAATGTCAAAAAACCGAAAATACCGAAACCAAATGGTTTGTAGTTTTCAAAAACCGAAATATATGGTTCGGTTTTTGGTTTTACCATAAAACCTCCCCACCCCGCCCCATTCTCACCCATAATATTAAGCGCATTTTAAGCATATTTTGAAAAAGTTTAGGACAAGTAAGTGTTCTAATTCTCCATCCCCCCACTTAAGTTAAACAACGTCCTCGTTGTTTGTGTCAAAGGTTAAAAACTGGAAAATAAAAGAATTAGAACAGAAAAACTCCCCTGAGATTTGCTCGGTATGATCCTCCATTATTCGTATAAGAGCAAAAATCAACTTTCTTGTGGATGAGAACGTTTAAGCTTCATAAATGATGTATCCACAAAAATGCAGGAATCTATAATACCATTTAGACTTTAACACACCAGTGCAGGTGATGCGTCGCATCTTATGATGGAGATGCGCCGCATCTTCTGCAGGTCTGACAGACTCGACACAGAACAGAAAAGTAAAAATTTTTCCTTCGGGTTGTCTCCCGGTCAGCACTTGTCTTTATTCCAGAGTCTTCAAGTTAGACTCACGTTCAGCTCCTTAATACCGATCACTGAAAGAGTCGGAAGCATCGCGCTCCCTCATCACCAGTCCAGTAATATTGCACACTCCTTGCTCGTCCAATTACAACCTTCCAGTCATCGAAGGTTTGATCACTCCAGCTAGCATCTCTTGGTTAGGTTCAGAATGTAATCTTCCATAGTGATGCTTAAGCCATCATTTATTTTGAAAGTAAACTAACTTGTGCACGAGAGTAGTGAAACGATCAAAGTGAATATCAAAAATCAATTATATGCGTCGTATTAACAAAAGCTAATGCGCCGTATTTTCGTTACGTTTCAAAATACAAGATTTTTGATTTAGTAGATGCGCCGTATCGATAAAGATTGATGCGTCGCTTCTGTTTAATAATTTGAAAAACTGTTTTTAATTTAAATAGAAAATACGCCGTATCTGTTAAAACAGATGCGTCGTATGGCGTTAGCGTTTAGAAAAATTTCTTATTAAAAACAGAATACGCCGTATCTTGGGGAAAGATGCGTCGTACTCGAATTTATTAAACGCGTTGTATTTTATAAAAATTAAACGCAATACGCCGTATCTGTGAAAACAGATCCGCCGTATCGTTTGTATCAGCACAATACAACGACAGCAGAATGCAGAAAAGTACAGAAAAAAGAAAAACAAAAATAAAAACAAACAAACAGAAACAAAAATTACAGAAAACAAAAACACACAAAAACAGTAAATATGCAAATTATACAATGAATGCAATCTATCTAATATACAACAGGGTTAGTGGTTAGAATCTAAAAAAAAACTAAAAAGAAAAACATAATTAAAATACTTAATCAAATTAACAGATAATAGCAATTCACTCCCCGGCAACGGCGCCAAAAACTTGATGCGCGTGATGTGTCGTTGCGGTTTAGCAGTATTAATGCCTACTCAAGTTTTAAATTTATATTTAGCCGACTTATCAATAACACACACACTTAGCGAGCAGTGTACCCGGTCAGTATGAATATAATGGTAAGCAGAGTGTCGATCACTAAGAGTGGAACGTATTATCTAGTTATTCTATTCAGTATTTTAATATCCTAAGTTAGTTATACAACCTAATCTAACGCAAGGGGGTTCAGCCTGAGAGACTGGCACTGTTTGGTTATAATTAAATAGAAAACTAAACTAATGAGCACGAATCAGCGATTAGCACACACGTACACAGATAGATACTCGAGACAATAAGAAGACCTGTCCTGATAATTAAATAGCTTGTCACTTAGTTTTATTGCTAGTTTTATATGAAGTGTATATAATTAAACCTTTCTCGTTGGCTCTAATCTTATCGGCGAGTAAACCCTTAATGATTACTTATATCTATCCTACTTTTCTAGAGACGCTAGAATAAATAGGCGAGGAAGGGGCATGGCGACCCAAGCAAGACTCAGCTAGACACAGAGGTTATCAATGCACTAATAAAAGTCACCAAAGACATCAACATATAAACTTTAATTAATGGGAAAGCAATATTAAGGGGAGTGCATGATCTTCCGTAGTCACATGACATAAGCCCATCAATCCTGATGAATTAAAGCGTACTAAAACAATAAAACAAAACTACTTAATGAATTGAATACATGCAGGACCTTCTTACAGCTCTTGTATCTTTGTTTGAGGTGTGTCTTGTGCTGCTTGGTCGTCTGGATTCGGCTCTAGGGTTATACAAAAGGTCTCTTAAATTCGTCTGACCTTGGGGTATTTATAGTTTCTGTCTGAGGGATCGATGCGGCGCATTGAGTTGATAGATGCGGCGCATTGACTTAACTTCGCGTGGGGTCCAAGATTAATATATTCTGGAATATTCGTACACCGTCTTCAGATGCGGCGTAACTTGATCTTTGTATGCGGCGCATGTACTTTAGCTGTCTTGGATCGTAACTGGTGAAATCTTGATAGTGATACGCCGTATGTTAGAAGTATATTGCGGCGTATCTGGAGTAGAACGAGCTTGATCTTCTTCTTTGACCAAAGTTTCATATGCGGCGCATGACAGAATTGCATGCGGCGCATTCTTCAAAGTCAGGCAATGGTCTTCGAATTCATCTAAGTATGATATTGCGTCTTATCTGTTGAGTGAGATACGGCACATCTTCTGGATTTCAGTAGACTTTTGACATGTCGCTTGTTTTGCTCCATAATTAGTCCAAAATCGCCAAGTTTCACATAATGCTTGTTTTTACCTGAGAATTACTAAAGTAAATATTAATGTATCGATTCTCATATATAATATAATAAAACAAGTAAAATAAATAGGATAAATGATGATAATAAAATGTACTTATTTGAGTTCAACAATATCTTATTTGTATAGAATGATACGAATATAGTTTACTTGTAAAGGACTCTTTGTGCTATAAAAAGAGATCCTCAGTTAGGGTTTTAATATACATATCCATATCTCCTATACGTACAAGTATTGTTAAGAGCTTCTCGTGTAATCGTTCAATTAATTGAAGCAAAGTGTTTGGTTAAACAATTGTCTTGTTTATTATTATTGTTACATTCATACGATCACACAATCACCAAACACATATTCTTCTAAGTACTTGGTAGTAAATTATGCGTGCTATCAAGTATATACTCAAAGTATCCCCAACACAACGTGTGTGTTTAGATCCGGTCAAGTGGTATCAGAGCCAGGTTCTGATACTTTGAGTTTAGAAGATCAAAAAGTATTTACTCACTAGCAACCAAGAAGATGGACATGGAGACACCTCAAACCTCAATCCTTGCTAAACTCCCCATGCTGAAACAGAATGAATATGATTTATGGCGGCTCAGAATAGAGCAATATTTCATGGTGCAAGACTATGCATTATGGTATATCATTATCAATGGTGATTCCTTCAAACCAATTCCTGTTGAAGAAACACGTGCTGATGGTTCTAAGACCACAAAGCTTAACACTGAACCAGTTACAAACGAGGAGAGAATTAAAAAGAAGAATGATCAGAAGGCTAGGAATTTGTTACTAATGGCAATTCCTAATGATCAAGTGCTGAATTTTAGCCATTACGAGACTGCTAAAACTCTTTTTGAAGGAGTGGTGGAAAGATTTGGTGGCAATGAAGCTACCAAGAAGGCACAGAAAACCCTACTTAAGCAAAGTTATGAGAACTTCACTGTATCAAGCAATGAATCTTTGGACCATATCTTTAATAGGCTTCAAAAGATCGTCAGTCAACTTACTGTGTTGAAGATTGTAATTCCACAGGAAGACCTCAACACGAAGTTTCTAAATAGTTTACCTGCTGAATGGAACACTTATGTTGTGGTTTGGAGTAATAAACCAGAGCTGGAGAAAATGACAATGAACGAGCTTTACAACAATCTTAAGATTGTTGAGCAGAAGGTCAAGAAAAGTGGTAGCACCAGTTCTAGTTCAGGGAATATGGCTTTTGTATCTTCTTCAAACAGTTCGAATCATGAAGATGAAGAAGCAGTTGGTACTGCTAAACCAACAGTTAGCACTGCTAGTGTAAAAACTAGTACTGCTGGCTTGACTGAAGAGACCATATATGCATTTGTGTCAGAACAGTCTAGTGGGTCTAAGATCTTTAATGAAGATCTTCTTCAAATTGCTGAAGATGATTTGGAAGCTATGGATTTAAAGTGGCAGTTGGCTTCGATAAGCATCAGGGCTAAGAAGTATTACCAAAGGACTGGGAATAAGATTACCTTCAATGGAAGAGATGTTGCTGGGTATGATAAGTCTAAAGTAGAATGCTTTAATTGTCATAAGATGGGGCACTTTGCCAGAGAATGTAGAGGTCCAAGACAACAAAGCAACTAGGGTCAAGGGTTTAAGAATCAGCAAGGAACAAGGAGAACAGTTAATGTTGAAGAGACTTCTTCCAAGGCTATGGTAGCTATAGATGGAGCTGGATTTGATTGGAGCTTCATGGAGGAAGAAGAGGAACCAGCTAACTTGGGCTTGATGGCTTTCTCAGACTCTGAGGTACATATTGTTGAAAAATGTTCAAATACTTATTCTGCTTTAAAAGATTATGAGTGTCTTAAGAAACAATATGATGATCTTAGAGTAGAATATAATCAAGTAAATTTTAGTCTGTTAAATCATAAAAGAGGACTAGCTGTTTTGGAAGAACAAATTGAGTTTTATAGACAGAATGAGTCAAACTTCTCTGATGAGATAGGAGTTTTAAAGAGGGATTTGCAAATAAAAGATAATAAAATGAGTGGACTTGTATATGAACTAGAAAAGCTTAAGAAGGAAAAAGAAAACATCCAGTTAAGTGTAGAAACTCTTGAACATACTTCAAAGGGAGTTCAGAAGATAGTAGAGACTCAAATAGTTAACAAAGCTAAGTCTGGTTTAGGATATAAGTCAGTTGCACCCCCTCTTAGAGGAATGTTTGTTCCACCAAGAATTGACTTAGCTCATACAGGTTTAGAAGAGTTTAAGGATATGGATTTTCCTGGATATGGTGCTAAGATTAGTGAGAATCCTGTTAAATTTGTTAAGGCAGAAGATTCTTTTGTGAGTGCTAGTGATAAATCTCTTTCTGAGGAAAAGATGTCCTCTGATAGGAACTCAGATGCACCAACTATTGAGGATTGGACATCTGATGATGAGGATGTAGAGGTTAAGGACAAACCTAATGTTGTTAAGGTAGAAGTTAAACATGCTCCTAAAGTGGTTAAGGCTAAAAACATAAAACCAGTTAGGAAAAGTGTTCGATATGCTGAGATGTATAGGACTAAGAACAGATCACCAATTCCTGAGGGTAGTCATAGGAACTGGAATCACTCAAAATCTAAGCAATTGGATAATAAGTTTGCTATGATTAGAAAAGTGTGCTTTGTTTGTGGAAGTTTTGATCATATGGCTGCTTATTGTGATTCTAACCCATGGAAAAAGAAGGTTTCTAGGAATACAAGGGTGAATAGGAATAACAATGCTAGGGTAACTCAAAATAGTCCAACTAGATTGACAAGCCCTAATGCAAATCATAAGTTGTCACCCAAAGCTGTTATGTTAAGGACTGGCATCAAAACAGTTTCAACTGCTAGTCAAAATAAGTGGTTTAATGACAAGCAAACTGTTTCAAGTGCAAAACAATTTTCAAATCATGCACAAACAGTTAAAATGCATTTTTATAAGAAAACAGCAATGACTAATCAGAAGTGGGTGCCTAAATTTAAATAAGCAGTTCCAACTGCTAGGTCAGCAGTTCCAACTGCTAGACCAGCAAATCCTACTGCTAGGTACTTAAATGTTACGGGAAAAAGGGGAAATACTATCAAGGCCTCAGCACATTGGGTTAGAAATACTACCAAACTCAATGGTGCATCAAAGACCTCCAACAAGTTTTTTCATCTTGATGCACAAGGCAGATCCAAACCAGTGATGGTTTGGATCCCCAAAAGAAACTAACACCTTTATTTTGTATGCAAGAACATCCTTCAAATGGTAAAGAAGATAGAGGATATTCAGACAGTGGATGTTCAAGGCACATGACTGGCAACATGTCATATCTTTCAGACTTTATTGCTCTGGATGGAGGACCAGTTGTCTTTGATGGTGGTTTGGATTGTCAAGTGTGAATGTTTGTCACACAAAAAATGGTCATTGATTCACCATGTCTAACCGACATAAGAATCAACTAGTCCAGATCAAACGGTTTCTGGTAAAGACTACTCAAATCCGTTTATGGTTGACAGTTTACCAAAAACTGGTTGGTTATCAACTCACCAAATCTAAGTGTGAAGAGTTGACTAGTCCATAGCAAACGGCTATTGGTAAAGACATGTCAAATCCGTTCATAGCTGATAGTTTGCTAAAAACTATAAGTGGACAAAAATGTTTTCAAATCCACATTACAAATTACTACTTGATTTTATCTCTGAAATTTTTTGCTAACAGTATGTACTGTTGGGGTTGACAGTTTGTACTACTGGCTTCACCAGTTCGTACTGCTTGTTCAAACTTGGTTCCTACTGAGTTTATGCTCTGTGATACACCTCTCTCAGAAGGTCACACATCTGGAAGTGTTGAGAGCAGTTTGAAACTAAACAACTAAATTGATGGTAACTTGTACAAATTGTCATATTGGATGCTGAGCTTGGATGTCATATGTTCTAGTTCATCTGATGGTGAAGCTTCTTCCAAACAGGGGAGGAATTAAAAGTTTGTTCAGTTGCTGTTGAAGATGATTATGAAATTCAGGGGAGGAATTAAGAGTCAGAGATGAATTATACACAGGTGCATAAAAAATGTATTCATTAAAGAAGTGGATTCATTACATAAGAAAAACCAATATAACCAACCATCAAGCTTACAGTACCATCTACAAACACACAAACCTAAACAAACCTAACACACAACCACTACTCAAGCTTCCTCTTTCCTTTGTCCTTGAAGTCTGGCATGGATTTGTGAACTCCTTTGCCATCGATTGAGTTCCACACTTTCCAACAAGGAAGTCCCAAAACTTGTTTTTCAGGTCTTGGAAGTGGTTGATGTTTTTCGGGCACTTGAACCTTACTCATTTTTGCCACAGCTTTCTCTATCTCTCTTGTCAATACAACTGATAGTGGAAGTGCTTGTTGATCATCATCATCAGACGAAGTTGGAAGATCATCATCAGAAGATACTTCTTGAGCTTTTGGAGATGGGTTTCTGATAGTCAGATTAGTATATTTCGGTGGAAAGTAAGATCTCCATCCATCACTTTCTGAATCTGAAGATGAATCTGGTGAAATCTCAACAATGTTTGGATTGGATGAACTCATTGGGTTTGATGGATGTGATTTGAAGAATGATGGGTTAGTAATGAGAATTTAAGGCTTTTTATAGAACCAATGGAGTTTTTAAAGCAATTTAATGCAAGGTTGGTATTAGGAATTAAATTCTTTGGGTTGGTATTTGGAATTAATTCCTTACAGGAATAAATTTATTTATGGTAATTTTTGAGGAGTTGACCAAAGAGAGTACCATATGTGAAGAAAATTCCCAAGTGTTTCGAGATTAAAGATAAGTGTTTGAAAGAATCCACCCCATCAACATAAGCTGAAGTTTAATTCAAGAAACTTGTTGATTTGCATAGAAATCATAAGTTTAGGGGAGGATTGTTGGGAATTAAATTAAGCAGTTAGTACGGTTCTTTATATGTTAGTACGGTTGAACAGTTACTGAATACAAGAACAGTTAGTACTGCTGAACAGTTAAAGAATACAAGAACAGTTAGTACTGCTGATGAAGAAAAGTTCGTACTGCTTACAAGATCAAGGTGAAATCGTGTGAAGATAAATATGGAATGGATATGATGTATATCTTATTTGTATAGAATGATACGAATATAGTTTACTTGTAAAGGACTCTTTGTGCTATAAAAAGAGATCCTCAGTTAGAGTTTTAATATACATATCCATATCTCCTATACGTACAAGTATTGTTAAGACCTTCACGTGTAATCGTTCAATTAATTGAAGCAAAGTGTTTGGTTAAACAATTGTCTTGTTTATTATTATTGTTACATTCATACGATCACACAATCACCAAACACATATTCTTCTAAGTACTTGGTAGTAAATTCCGTGTGCTATCAAGTATATACTCAAAGTATCCCCAACACAACGTGTGTGTTTAGATCTGGTCATACCTTATCTTCCAAATTGGTTAAGTCAGCCTCTGCACCAAGTACATCTTCATCAGTATCAGGATAGATCTCTTTCAATATAGGCATGTTTGGATCTTTTGTATAGTCATCAACATCAAAAGATATGCCTTCCTTTCCAGCAACATTAACACTTGGCTCAGCAGTATTAAAAAAATTAATATTGCTGGTGTTAATTTCTTCATTAGCAACATTAACATTTGGCTTAGCAATATTAACTGTGTTAGAACTACCAGTGTCAATATCATCTGATACATCATCCTTTTCTTCATTCTGCTTTTCTTTATTAATCTCTTGATCATCATTAGAAGATTTTGCACCATCTTCTTTATCATCTTGTGAACTCTTTGACTCTAGGGTAGAGAAGGATGGATCAGCAATCCAAATAGGTAGCAAGATATAATCTTTGTCATGCCCTGGATCTTGACCTGCATCATTACTTGCTTTTGTACCTGTATACATGTTAGACTCTGTTCCTGCAACAACTGGTTCATAATTCATAGTCTTGGTTAGAGAATCAATATCAAAAAGCCAGCTTGGTCCACTCCCTGCAACATTAGGTGTACTTTCACTAAACCTAACATGCAAGTTCTCTTCCACATGCCTGGTCCTACTATTGAACACTCTAAAAGCTTTGCTATGTGATGAGTATCCAACAAAGAAACCTTCATCAGTCTTTCCATCAAACATGCCTAAGTGATCTATGGTATTCAAGATAGTAACAGGACACCCAAATGGTCTTAAGAAATCAAGCAATGGTTTTCTACCATGTAAAAGTTCATAAGGGGTCTTGTTATGAGGCTTAACTACTTTACTCCTATTTTGTACATAACAAGCAGTATTAACTGCTTCAGCCCAAAAAGTAGTAGGTAATTTAGAATCAGCTAACATTGTTCTAGCAGCCTCAATAAGTGTCCTATTCCTCCTCTCAGCAACTCCATTTTGTTGAGGAGTTCTAGCTACACTATACTGTCTCTCAATACCTTTCATCTCACAAAACTGGTTCATCTCCCTATTCTTGAACTCAGTTCCATTGTTACATCTTATCACTTTAACCTTATGATTAACTAGGTTTTCTACCTTGGTTATGAAAGCATTAAGAATGCTACATGTTTCATCCTTAGTTGCTAAAAAGAACACCCAAGTAAACCTACTATAATCATCTGTGACAACTAGGCAATACATCTTTTTCATTAAACTCTTTACAAATATTGGTCCAAACAAATCCATGTGCAACATATGTAATGGCTGACTAATAGAGTTCACTACTTTGGACTTACAAGAAGCTCTATGTTGTTTTCCCTTCTAACAAGCAACACAAATTTCAGAATTTTCAAAAACTTTTGAAGGTAAACCTCTTACAAGATTTCCCTTAACCAATTTATTCATTGTTTTGAAATTTAAATAACCAAGTCTTCTATGCCAAAGCTTAGATTCATCTGATGTGGCCTTTGCAAAGAGACAATTCAAACCTCTTTTGGGAACCATATTCTCTAAATCAACACTGTATATGTTGTCTGTTCTAGGAACTTTAAGTAGAACATGACTTTCATCAGTCAACTTAAAGTCAGGAGATAAGACAATACATTCAGTATCAGTGAAAAGAACACTATTCTTTTTGTCACACATTTGTGAGACACTAAAGAGATTAAACTTAATCTCTTTAACAAAGTACACATTATCAAAATCTAATTTTCCTATCTTTATTGTACCTTTACCAGTGATTTTCCCTCCTTTGGGATTGCTCCCAAAAACAACATATCCTCCATCAATTGCTTCAAAATCTTCAAGATAGGACATGTTTCCAGTCATGTGCCTTGAGCATCCACTATCAAATACTCCTTTATCTTTCAATTCCATTTGTGGATTGCCCTACACATAAAGTAAGAAAATCAGTTCATTTTGGGGACCCAAGCCAATACTGACTTGGATCTGCCTTGTGCATCTACATAATCAAATCTCTTTAAAATTATAGATGCACTGCTGTTTCTGGAAACATGATCTAAAAATTTAATTTTTGGTTTCCAGACCCAACAAGCTGAGGACTTCACAGCATAAAAATGATTTCCGAAATCAGTATCAGTTATTACTTTTGGCTCAACAGTATTAACTACTGCTTTTGCCTTAGCAGCACTAATAGTTGTTGGCTTTTGAATGGGCTGTTTTACAGTGGAATGTGCTTTGTTTGAAAACTTGGATAATTTATTTGCACCATTCACTGTTCTTTTGGTGTTAGAAGTACTAACTGATCTAGCAGCATTAGTTACTACTGCTTGTTTAGAAACATTTTGATTAGCAGTTGTAACTAATACTTCACCAGATTTTATTAGTACTGCTCTTGGAACCATGTTTCTTTTAGCATGTGGGTGAGTATGTTTAGAAAAACTTTTATGATTCACCCTCCTAGCATAGTTCCACACTGGTTTTTGATAGTAAAAACAATTATCTTGTAAATGTTCAAAACTACCACAATGATGACAAGCCTTATTGATCATCTCAAAGTTACTACCTAACCTTTGAGATATCATCCCATTCCAACTCCACTGGTTACCTCTAGGCCTGTTTGAGATGTGCCTAGGTTGCTCAGTGTACTTAACAAATTTCTTAGACACCTTATTACCAAAACTAGGTTTGACAAATTTAATCTGTTCAACTCTAGGCTGGACTGGTACACTCTCAACCTTAGGTTCATCCTTTTCTTGTTCCTCATCATCATCAGACACCCAATCCTCAATAGTAGGTGCATCAGAATACTTTGTTTCAGTCTTAGGTTTGTCCTCATTAGATTCACTACTTTCTCCTAAAGACTTAACATTTGACTCACTCAGGCAAGACAATTCTGGAATAGGAGGTACATACTTGCCTATTATTGAAGGAGGAACTTTATGATAACCTATGCCACTACCTCTCCTCATTAACTGACACTCAATTGTCTTGTTAACACTTTCAGATGCAAACTCAAGCTTATTGACCTTAACCTGATGTTTTTCTAATTCCT
Source organism: Artemisia tridentata subsp. tridentata (assembly GCA_021014915.2). Taxonomy (NCBI): domain Eukaryota; kingdom Viridiplantae; phylum Streptophyta; class Magnoliopsida; order Asterales; family Asteraceae; genus Artemisia; species Artemisia tridentata. The sequence goes on from CP139507.1 coordinate 306,774,836, forward strand.
TATAAGCTGCATCTTTTTCTTTTTCAGCCTTTTCTAATCTTTTAGAAAGTACATTAACTTCATTTTCTTTTACAAAAAGCTTACTTTCAAGAACATTTACTTTTTCTACATATTCTAACTCATTTTGTTTGAAAAAGTCAAGTCTTTCCTCAACAGATTTTAGACCTACCTTATAGCCTAAATTTTCCAATTTTAACATTTTTACCTCTTCCAATAGCTTGTCATTCCTAGCCTTAAGTTCTTCAACAGTATCTAAACAAGACTTAAATGAACAACTAGAACTATTAGATACCTCAGAATCAGAACTTGATGCAGAAGAGTAGGCCATAAGAGCAAAGTTAGGTCCTTCAGCAGCTTGATCACTCCAATCATACCCTCCAAGACCATCACATTGAGACACCAAAGCTGTAGAGTTTGTTGTTATTTCTATAACTTTCCTTGAGCTTTCTCTAGTCTTGTAATCTTGGCTTCTTGGAGCTCTGCAGTCTCTGGCAAAGTGACCCTTCCTATGACAGTTGTAGCATTCAATCTTGGATTTATCAAAACCCAAGCTATCCTTCCCAGTAATCTTGAGATTTCTTCCAGTCCTGTTCAAAAATCTTCTTGCCCTCACATTCAACATTGCCATTTGCCACTTCAAGTCCATCTCATCAAGATCATCTGCATGGACCTGCTCCAAATCTTCCTGCATGACTTGAGAACTAGTGGATGCACCAACCAAGAAAGCATAAATAACAGCATCACTCAAGTTATCAAGGGTTGTAGACCCAGCAGCATTAACTTGTGTGCCAGCAGTACTAACTCCATGAGCAATATTAACCACTTCATTAGGACTGCTAGAACTATTGTTTGAGGAGGACACAAAAGCTAGGTTTTGTGTGCTTGTTGATGAACTAGATGACCCTTTAACTTCATATTCATAAATCTTAAGATTTTTATACAGATTATCCAAACTCATAGTATCCAGACCATCCTTGTTTCTCCACACCACAGTATGTGTGTTCCACTCTGGTGATAAGCTTCTCAAAAACTTTTGATTGACATCTTCTTGAGAAATTGAGATTTCAACAAGTGCCAATAGACTGATGAGTTTCTGAAGCCTATCAAAGGTTTGATCAAAAGTTTCAGAACTTAAAGGAGCAAAATTTTAGCAACTGTTTAGCATCCTTGATGTGGTTGAAGGTTAGCTGATGATCATTAGGAATTCCCATCATAAGAGTACTTCTGGCCTTAACTTCAAGTCATATTTGTGTCTTGTCTTCAGCAGTCTTGATAGGCATAATAGTAGTAACTCCTTCAGCAGAAGTTTCAGTCTTAGGTAGTTGATTACCATTCTCTATGACCTCCCACATAGAGTAATCAACAATCTGGATGTACTGTTCTATCCTTATCCTCCATAGCTCATATTCTCCAGGCTTGAGCATGGGGACCTTTGATGCAGTAATCATGTGAGTAGATTCTGAGTCCATGTCTTGAGCTATAAACGATCCTTCAGGTTCTTCTTGATTCATAGTCTCTAGATCACAAGCTCTGATACCACTTGTTAATCCCAGTTGAGCACTTGATCGAATTCTTTAGCTTGTAAAGATTTAGCTATGCTAGATAAATCTAACACAACTAGGTATAGAAACTGTCTTGTGGTTTATCAAACACAATACGGATTCTTGTATTTAATCTTAAGAAGAACAATGAATATCACACTAAACACTTCAATATTATTAATAATACGAATACTCTCTGAGTATTAGGGTTACAAAACCTTGAAGTAAATCGAAAACTATCTTTTAAAGTCGTATGACTAACTATTCATCTATGACCTAGGTCCTCCTTTTATAGGTTAAGGAGTCCTAGTCGGCTTACAATAACTTCCTATACAAGATAAATTTCTATAGAATATTTTCTATATTTATCTAAACATACTTTACATAATAACCGACTCTAATACTCTAGCAACACTAACAATGTAATAACAATACTAACTATGTGTTCTAGCAGTATTAACCTTGTAGCAGCACTAATTCTCCATAAGGAGCATTAACTTTGTAACCAGCAGCATTAATAACTTGGTATATATCCTTTATAATCCTTGAGCAGTATTAACAATCCCTGAGCAGTATTAACAATGTCAGCAGCAATAACCTTTAAAACCCAACAACTGCTTAAACATATGAACTCACCAGCGTTAGCTGACCCTTTTAGCATGTTTACTCAGGTAATTAGTGTAGATGTTATGGATATACTACGTGTTTGGAGGCTTGTCAAATGGGCATGGTTGAAGGATCAATTGGAAACTCTGATAAACTGTTGGGACCTACAGTTATGTTTTGTTTAGGCTTACTTACGTACTGTTGGGATAACTGTAAACTTTGAATATTTGGTTAGAATATTTTATTATGGATGATGTATTTCTGCTTCCTATGCTTGTGTTGTGTATCAATCCCAGTAGCACCCCGAAACTTTGATTAAGTCTTCCGCTGTACCAAATTTTTTGGGTGTTACATCATAAAAGGACCATTTAGAAGGCAAATTTTGAAGGCTGTTGGTATTGATGGAAACAATTATATTTACCCTCTTGCATATGCTATTGTTGAGGTTGAGTGTAAGAGTTCTTGGTTATGGTTCCTACAAAATCTAGGTGATGACCTTGATTTACAACCAAACTATATCAAATTCATTACACATAAGCATTGTTTTAATCCACTATGTCTTACTTGTAACAGGGTATTCTACCAGCTGTTATTTCTTTTAGAGCAATTTGGTAAACATTAGAACCACGAGAGCCTTTGAGAATATCAACGCCATCAATAGTACGAACAATACACGAGTGTTTTCTAAAAACAACCTCTAACCTGCTATCACATAATTGGCCTATGCTAAACAAATTGTAACCTAGTCCTTCAACAATGTAGACTCTTTGAATTGTGACTTTTCCATGAATGAGATCACCATAGCCATTAATTTTGGCAAAGTGATCGTTCCCAAAACGCACTACACCAAATAATTTAGTCACGAAGTTCTTGAGTTATGCCTAGTTTCCTGTCATATGTCGGGTGCACCCCGAGTCGAGGTACCACAGGCAAACTTGGACAATCTGCACATTAAAGCAAGACAAAGAAAATTCGAAACCCGTATAGAAATTGGTTCCACACAGTTAGACGGAATAGATTGCAGACCTAGTGGATTGAATTTTTCAATTATAGTGGGACTAAAGTCGCATATCTTTCAAACATGATTACATCTTAAACCTATGTGTTTAAACACTTTTTCAGTGGGTTTCCACGTAAGGCAGGATCTAGGGAATAATTCATGATACGATAAAAATTCTACCTGTTGGAATACAACTACTGTTTTTCTTTTTCTTATGCTTTTTTCGTTTTCTGAAAGATTTATTAGTGGTTTTGGCATTCACAGTATCAGAATCAAATGTATCATGCACACAAACATCAGAATCAGAAATATGATGCACAAAATGAACACAAACATTCTTGCTATTAGAAGCAACAGACCCATTCAAAGTTAATTTATTACAGTCATCCATTCGCTTATAATGTTTTCTATTGAAAGCTTTAAAATTCTTAGGTTTTGCTACTACTGTAGTGGAAGTTTGAGAGGCACTAGTCTTCAATGCACTGTTCTTAGATGGCCTCTCCTTGCTACATGTAATGTCTAAACCTGGATCAAAAAGCAAATCCATGTTAGAATATTGTATATTTTGATCACGTTGTTCTAATTTCTGTTTTTTTTCCTTCTTCCTACGTTTCTTTGACTCAATTAATTTGTTTTCTGTAGAAGGAGGAGTCAAAGAGCACATAGGTGCATCTAGAGCCATATCATAACTAAGTAAAGCTTCCTTCCTAGTCTTTTCTAGATCATAATCATGACTCAAATCATTTGAACCATACAGTTTACTGAAACTTTGTGGTGAGAAAACATGCAAAACCGTTTACTGAAACTTTGGGGTGAGAAAACATGCAAAACCGTTTTGACGGACCTACAACTGCTTTTTGATTTGCTATAACTTGTTGACTGGCTAATGTTAGGTGTATGCAACTGATATTTGTCTTAGACCAGTGTAGCAATATAACATGTTTATGATTTGCTATAAATCGTTAACTGGCTAAGGTCATATATACCTAGGGCCCTACTGTGACTGTCAATACGAGAGAGGGCTATTGTGCTCTGTTGTATTGATACTGGATTGGTTGTGCTTATTGATGTTATGTGGATTATGTGATTTTTAACTTAGTCCAGTGTAGCAAATTACTTACTAGGTCCACTGTTATATACTACTTAAACCTATAAACTCACCAGCGTTAGCTGGCTCTTTTAGCATGTTTACTCAGGTGATTAGTGCAGATGTTATCAATATACTATGTGTTTGGAGGCTTGGCAAATGGGCATGGTTAAAGGATCGATTGGCAACTTTGATAAACTGTTGGGACCTACTGTTATGTTTTATTTTGGGCTTACTTACGTACTTTTGGGATAACTGTAAACTTTGAATATTTGGTTGGAATATTTTATTATGGATGATGTATTTTCGCTTACTATGCTTGTCTTGTGTACCAATCCCAGTAGCACCCCAAAAATTTTATTAAGTTTTATGTTGTACCAAATTTTGGGGTGTTACAGATTGGTATCAGAGCTCAAATTATAAAGAACTGGGTACTTATCCAGAACCTAGACTATAACTACTTTTCAAGAATTGATCCTATGACCGACGCATGCCTGCCTGCCAAGCCGAAGCCTCTAGTATTGACATGATAAGCTGATGAACTGTTTGATATGAGATTTGAATATTTGGGAAACTTGGATGAGTATTATGCGATGTTTGACTTGAGGATGTGCTTAGAATTATGTGGTATTTGAATTGAGAACATGCCTAGAATCATGGGGAAATTGTGCTGGTAATATATTTGGAATGACGTGATATTTGAATTAGGAATAGGTTTAGAATATTGCGGTATCTGTTATTACTGTTTTGGAAGACTTTATGTTATGATGGAATTACAAGTCGGCCCGACGTTAATAGATCCGACCAACATAGTTATCAGACTTATTGGGTTGACGAATCCAATAAGAGCCCGGTAAGTGGGTTGGAGGAATTTATTAGCGTATGACTCACCCTTACGACTTACCAATTGTTTGCGATATTTTGGATTGTGGTAACTATTCACTGCCTGTCACAGCACCATGCCTCTTCCCTATCCAGTCCTCAGTCACTTACACTGTTTTGTGGTAATATTTTTGTATGTTTCCGTTATGTTCACGACCTCATTTCATGTAAGCCTCACCATTTAACTCGGAGGTTTGGACATTCGTCCTACCCTTCCGAAACCTTTGATCTAGCGTCACCTGAAAACTTGCCTTGAAACCACTACACTCAGGACATGTTCCTAGCATGTCCCACTCCGCCGTTTGTATTCCGAAGAAACACGTGGTCTGATAGACCTAGAAGTTACCGTGAGAACCGTTACGCCGAGAACGCGACTAGTTATGGAATTGTTTGCCGTGTGCCCTGAGCCGATAAGTCCTCAGTTAGAGACTTTAGTCCCCCAATCCTTACCGTTATCACTTACAACAATCATCTAGGAATTCTGTTAGTAACATTGTACCACATTTTGATACCTTGGGTGAACTCGAATCCTTGGGATCTATATTGGGTTATACCCCTACCACTAGACGAAATAGTATTTCGGTCATAGCGGCAGAAGACAGACTCACGATTTGTTCCTACCATTTTGGAATCCTTGCGCGATGAGATTCCCTTGTTGGAATCCCACTAACCTCCATTACTTGTGATTCAGATCAATGGCCCCGAAACGAAACCCAACTAAGACCACTCGAGCATGACCTACTGCTACTACTGCAAATGCAGGCTGTCATGGCCCATCCCCTGCCACTCCTGTTCAGACTACCAACAACCTGACCATCAACGAGCAACCCCCGCCTGTTGCTGCTACGGACCTTCAAGCACTGACCTCTCAGCTCGCACGAGTAGCACAACAACTGGCTAAGGCAAATCGCTTGAACACCCCTACCTGGAACCCAGGGTTCAGCGACGACGAGGATGGTGGTTGTACTTTTGGAGAGTTCAGCAAGTTCATGTCAACCCACTTCGACGGTACCGGAGGAGCGGCTGCCGTAGTACGCTGGCTAAAAGAGTTGGAAGTCGCTTTTGAGAAACACCATTGTGGTGAGAACTCCAAGGTGGATTTCGCCACCTCCACATTACAAAGCAAAGCATGGGTTTAGTGGTGTAATTACCTTAGGGCAGTTGGGGCTGACAGAGCCTACGCCACCACTTGGGGAGAGTTCAAGGAGATGATGCTAGAGAGGTATGGCCTGGATAATGAGGACAAGAAGCTGAGAGCTAAGTTCTTGGGACATAAGGCGAAGGGCGTTGATCTTCAAGCCTACACGAACCGCTTCCTAGAGTTGGTAAAATTGTGCCTGAAATTGTTAAAAGTGAGGCTCATAAGATCGAACGCTATATTGGAGGATTGCCCCCATTTATCAGGAGCGATGTAGCCGCGGTAGAAACTACTAGCCTCCCTAATACCATAACAGTGGCCTATGCTCGTATGAAACCAATAATGGGAAATGCTGTTGAGAAGATGATAAAAATTAAGAGAGAGTGGGAAGATCACCTTAAGGGAAATGACAACCAGGATTGGTGGCTTGTGTAACGTGACAACGGAAAGGTTGCACTCCCTTAAAACTGCTTTCCCATTAATTAAAGTTTATATGTTGATGTCTTTGGTGACTTTTATTAGTGCATTGATAACCTCTGTGTCTAGCTGAGCGTTGATCGGGTCGCCATGCCTCTGCCCTCGCCTATTTATTAGATCGCCTATGCATTCTATCGTCTGTAGAAAAGTAGGAAGAAAGATAAATAGAATAGTCATAAGTAATCATTAAGGGTTTACTCACCGATAAGATTAGAACCAACGAGAAAGGACTTAATCTTGGTGCGTTGCATCGAACTATACACTTCATATAAAACTAGCAATAAAACAAGTGACAAGCTACTTAACTATCAGGACAGGTCTTCTTATTGTCTCGAGTATTTATCTGTGTACGTGTGTGCTATTTGCTGATTCGTGCCTATTGGTTTAGTTTATTATTTAATTGCAACCAAATCGTGCCAGTCTCTCAGGCTGAACCCCCTTGCGTTAAATTAGGTTGTATAGCTAACTTAAGATATTAAAATACTGATTAGAATAACTAGATAATACGTTCCACTCTTAGTGATCGACACTCTACTTACCATTATATTCATACTAACCGGGTACACTGCTCGTTAAAGTGTGTGTGTTATTGATAAGTCGGCTTAATATAAATTTAAAACTTGAATACTGCTAAAACTACAACGACATACCGTGGGTATAAATTAGAGCACTCGTACGCACGCATCAAGTTTTTGGCGCCGTTGCCGGGGAGTGAATTGTTATTATCTGTTAATTTGATTAGTATTTTAATTAGGTTTTTAATTTTTAATCTAACCGCTAACTCTGTTGTATATTAGATTAATTGCATTCATTGTATTATTTTGCATATTTTCTGTTTTTGTGTGTTTATTTTTTGTTTATTTTCGTTTGTTTTTATTTGTTTTTATTTTTCGTATTTTCTGTATTCTGCTATCGTTGTACTGAGCTTATTCAAACGATACGGCGCATCTATTTTCTTAGATACGGTGTATTGCGTTTAATTTTTATAAAATACAACGCGTTTAATTAATTCGATACGACGCATCTTTTCCCCAAGATACGGCGTATCTGTTTTTGATAGAAATTTTTTTCTAAGCGATAACACGATACGACGCATCTGCTTTAGCAGATACGGCGTATCTATTATTTTAATTAAAAACAGTTTTCGAATTATTAAACAGATACGACGCATCGATTTCTGTCGATACGGCGCATCTTCTGAATCAAAAATCTTTTATTTTGAAACGTAACGAAAATACGGCGTATTAACTTTTGTTAATACGACGCATTTAATTTTAATAAGTATATCGATTTTTGATAATTAAAACTGATACGGCGCATTCTACTTTATAAGTGGCATATCTATTTTCTGAATAAAGTCTGATTAAATTTTAACGATTATTAGATACGGCGTATCCAACTTTTTGGATACGGCGCATCGTCTGCAGATATCAGTAACTTTAATTTTTCGTATTCCGTTTTCGCTGTTGATTTTCTGATATATTACTTTCTTGAACATACCCTACTGATGCTTTTGTGATAGTTTCAGGAAGTGCATGACCAGGAGTTCTAAGAAGAACTTGATTCAACCTTTCGACGATCCTGAACGAGCCTTTCATTCGCTTAAAAGGCTTTTCAACACAAAAAACTTTGATATCTCAAGTTCATTCGAGCTTGATTATTTTTCTGAAGAGAAAGAGGAAGAAGAAACAGAAACAATGGGCGAAAACACAACTATGGAGGAATACATGAACAAAACCCGTGCTGATTACACTTCAGAAGTTGCTAGACCAAAGTTTGATGATAAGTCAAAGTTTGAATTGAAGGGTCAGTTTCTCAAGGAGCTAAGAGAGAATGCTTTCAGTGGATCGGAACATGAGGATGCTAATGAGCATGTTGAAAAGGTCCTCGAGATTGCGGATTTGTTTACTTTAGAAGGAGTCACTGACGATCAACTCATGCTAAGAATCTTTCCAATCTCGCTAAAAGGAGCTGCTAACAAGTGGCTAAGGAATGAACCTGCTAGTTCAATCACTACATGGGAAGATTTGAAGAGCAAATTCCTGAAGAGATATTGTCCACCTGCTAAGACTGCTAAAAAGATGGAGGCTATCAACAGTTTCAAGCAAGAGCCTGATGAAACTCTTTATCAAGCTTGGGAACGATTTAAAGATTTACTGGTAAAATGTCCTCAACACTATCTAACCCCTATGCAGGAGATAATATTGTTTTATCAAGGATTGGACGTGCCTACAAGACAAATTTTGGATGCTAAGGGAGCTGTGCCTCAAATGAGTGCAACCAATGCTAGGAAAGCTATCCAAGAAGCTGCTGATCATTCTCAAAAATGGCACGATGGGACCTCTACTAGATCTAAGAGCAGCACTAATTTTGACGGGTTTGCTGCTATTCAAGCTCAATTGGATAAAATTAGTAGAGAGATGAAGAAGCGTGATGAAAAAGTGTATGCTGCCCAAGTTGGATGTGAAAAATGCGAAGGACCTCACTACACTAAAGATTGCCCGAATAAGAATGAAAGTGAGACATTTGAAGAAGCATATTACACCCAATTTGGACAACCATTCCGACCTTCAGGAAGATTTAGGGAAGCCACCCCGGGATTCTATCAAAAGAACAACCTTAATCCCGCTTATCAAGAAAGGAGGCAGACTTTAGATGACACTCTAAAGCAAATTATGTCCGATGCTGCTAAAAGACATGAAGAGAATACTGCTATGATCAAAGAAATCCGAGCTTCAACGGAAACTATTACAAGAAATCAAGGAGCTTCGATCAAAGCATTGGAACAACAAATTGGTCAAATGAGCAAAGTTCTTCAAGAAAGGGGATATGGAAGTTTACCTAGCTCAACTGAAACCAACCCAAGAGATCATGTCAAGGCCATAAGCACCACTGAAGAAGTCACTCCTAATATTCCTTTTCCTAGAAGACTGATGAATGGTAATGATGGTGCAAGACCCGAATTTTTCTTTAATTCTTCAATCAGTTTAAGGAGACTACTAAAAGAGAAGACAAAGATTGAAGAGGAGATCAAGGCTACAATGAAAGAAGAGAGCTCTGCAACCGACTTAAATGCCTTGCCTCATAAAAAAAAGGACCCAGGAAGTTTTACTTTACCTTGTTCAATTAATGATATATCTTTCAATAATGTGTTAGCTGACTTAGGAGCTAGCGTTAGTGTAATGCCCCTTAAGACATTCACTACCCTAGGACTAGGAAAATTAGCACCAACTAAGTTACTTATTGAATTGGCTGATAAAACGGTAAAACAACCTGAAGGGATTGCTAATAATGTGCTAGTTAAGATTGAGAAGTTTATTTTCCCTGTAGACTTTGTTATATTAGATATGCCCGAGGATGTTAAGATTCCTTTAATCCTTGGAAGACCTTTCTTGTCTACTGCCCATGCTAAGATTGATGTGTTTAAAAGAAAAATCTCATTAAGGGTAGGGAATAATAAACTAGTCTATAAGTGCCAAGCTCCTGTTAAAAGCGTAATTAGAGGCGTTTATGCGCTAGGATTAAGAGAGCGTATGGACCTCGATCTTGAAGCTAGGCTTATGGGAGAAACATTGATTCAAAACAACTCAACTTATCCTAATCATGAGAACTTTGAGGAATTTATTGACCTTAATGTACCCACCGAACTTAGACGCGATATTGTTAATAATTCTGATGATGAGTGGCATGATTGCGTAGTGATTAACAAACGTAGGAGGATAGTTGAGGATACAAATTTGAATAATGATGTGTTTATTGAACTACCACCCCACCTTGCTTATTTATGCCTTTATGATAATAAGAATTTCCCGTCTATCATTTTGTCATCTCTGCCCGTGAGGGACAGAACTTTATTTATACAGATATTAAAGAAGAACGGCGTGGAAATTAAGGACGAGCAAGGAGTGTTCAATATTACTGAATTGGCGATGAGGGAGCGCGATGTTTCCGACTCCTTCAATGATCGATATTAAAGAGCTGAACTTGAGTCTAACTTGAAGACTCTGGAATAAAGACAAGTGCTGACCGGGAGACAACCCGGAGGATTTTTACTATTCTGTTCTGTTTCGAGTCAGTCAGGCCCGCAGAGGATACGGCGCATCTCAATCCCAAGATGCGACGCATCTCCTGCACTGGTCATATCTTACTTTATTTTTCTGCATTTTTTATTTTCGACTTTAAAACTTTTTGTCAGTTTATTTTAATGCGGCGCATCCCTGGTTAAGGATGCGACGCATCTTCTATTCTGATTCGTAATTATTCCAGGCTCGATACGGCGTATCTTCTTCTATAAGATACGGCGCATCGACTGACCTGATGATTTTCATTTTAATTTTTATGTTTTATTTTTGCTAACTACTAATGTATTATGCAAGTTTGAACCTTCTTAACTTAGGTGTGTTTAAAGTATTGGTGGTATTATAGATTCCTGCATTTCCTGTGGATACATCAAATATGAAGCTTAAACGTTCTAATCCACAAGAAGTTGATTTTTGCTCTTATACTAATGGAGGATCATACCGAGCAAATCTCAGGGGAGTTTTTCTGTTCTAATTCTTTTATTTTCCAGTTTTTAATCTTTTATACAAACAACGAGGACGTTGTTTAACTTAAGTGGGGGGATTGGAGAATTAGAACACTTAACACTTACTTGTCCTAAACTTTTCAAAATATGCTTAAAATGTGCTTAATATATCAAAATTTAAATTTTTTAGCATGTTTTTGTTTGAGATCTAAGTTGCATAGCTGCACACATGACGTTATTTTCAAAATTTGTGATTTTTCAAAATTCACAAATCTATGAGTGTGCCGGTGACTTGTAAACTTTAGAACTTGGCTTGTATACTATTCGAGACCACCATAATAAGTATTATTGATATAATTGGAATGACTTGTCTAAATTGGTAAAAATTTTAGGATTACACCCAAATAGCCTATTTTATATGTTATGTGTTATTAGCTAACTACACTGGTTAGTTAACCCCCGTATAAACCCTTTTGTTACTCTCATTTTTAGAGTAAGATACCTCTAGAAAAATACTCAGAGCCATTCCTTTCGTTTCTTACACCTTTGTTATAATGTTTCGTTACACCCTTACACCTTAGCCTACCCTGTAGATTAAAATCCGTGGTTGGTTAATTGCTTTAGGCAAAGTGTGTTTCCTTACATTACCTGTGTTCGCGTGCGTAATTCATTATCTTTGGTTAGGTCGGGAAATTGCACAATGCAATTGGAGTGAAAGTAAATATTGTATATCTTTGAGTTTATTTTTCGTGTGTTTACTACTTTCACTATTACCGTTATTTCTGAAGTTATGAAAAGTATGGAAAAATTATCCAGAGTTATCATTATAGTGATGTGGTAAAATTTTACACATCTATGTTTATTTTTCAAAAAAAAAAAAAAAAAAAAAAAAAAAAAAAAAAAAAAAAAAAAATCGAAAAAATAAGAAAAGAAAAAGAAAATGGAAAAGTTGGAAGTTTGTTTTTACCAACTTATGTAAAGTTTTGTATTAAGTGATCGATATCACCACTAGTTGTTGTATATTATATCTATGGATTGAATGGGAGTTGAACGTTATGGGAACGCCAACTTAAGGATATTCTTTGATTGAGATCTTGTTGAGTATAATTCGTGTCTACCTAAAGCGTGTGTTTCAAGTGTTAAAGCGTGAGTTATTCTATGATATGAGTCTTATTCATGGGATGGTTGGGATAGTGATTAACCACACTTAGGATTTTAATTTATTTGTTTTGTTTATTTTTCATTTTACACCAATTTATATCCCAAATATTATCCATACCCTATATTATTCTTTATCCAAACCTTTGATTTATTGAGATTAGGGATTTGAGCAATCTTAAGTATCGTAGTCGTGGATTCGGCTATGTATTTATGATTTTGTCGCCCTTTTTGATATAATATTATTGGTGAAGATTACTTGGTCCTATCTTTAGCCTATTCGAGTTAAGGATTTGAGCAATCGCAAGTATCGTGTTCGTGGATTCGATCATGTATTTGTGATTTTGTCGCCTTTTCTGGAATTTGAGATCGATAGAGATTAAGGAGAATGATTAACCCTTTAAGCCTACAAACCTTTTTTTACCGCTTTTAGACTTGTTATTCCTTGGCTTTAGTGGGGGAGATGTGTATACTTGTCAAGCTTATGATAGAATATTCGTCACGACTGGACAGTTAAACGATTAGATTTGCTTTTATCGAATTATTTTATTTTACTTCTAATTCGTTGAGTGTTTGGTTGTGTGATTATGACAAAAATGAATACATGCTTAAATATAAAAATAAATCCTAATATCTTTAGGATATATTTTCATAAGATTAATTCTAAGGTTTACTTGGGGACAAGTAAAGTTCAAGTGGGGGGATATTTGATGAACTCAAATAAGTACATTTTATTACCGTCATTTATCCTATTTATTTAACTTGTTTTATTATATTATCTGTGAGAATCGATACGTTAATGTTTAATTTTGTAATTCTCAGGTAAAAACAAGCATTTGGTGAAACTTGGCGATTTTGGACTAATTATGGAGCAAAACAAGCATGAAGTTAAGAGTCTACTGAAATGTACAAGATCAAGACATTCTGCTCCAGATACGCCGCATCTTACTTATTACATACGGCGCATCACTATCCAGATTTCACAAGATACGATCCAAGATACAAGAGGACATGCGCCGCATCTATAAATGGAGTTACGCCGCATCTTCTGGCGGTGTACGAATATTCCTGAATATATTAATCTTGGACCCCACGCGAAGTTAAGTCAATGCGCCGCATCTACTTATTAGATGCGCCGCATCTTACCCTCAGACAGAAACTATAAATACCCCAAGACCAGACGGAATTCGGAGTTGGACAGTTTTAGAAGACCGAAGTACAGAAACCCTAGGACGAATTCAGTCGAGATAGCAGCACAAGACACACCTTGAACGAAGATACAACAGCTGTAAGAAGGTCCTGCATGTATTCAATTCATTAAGTAGTTTTGTTTTATTGTATTAGTAAACTTTAATTCATCAGGATTGGTGGCTTGTGTAACGTGACAACGGAAAGGTTGCACTCCCTTAAAACTGCTTTCCCATTAATTAAAGTTTATATGTTGATGTCTTTGGTGACTTTTATTAGTGCATTGATAACCTCTGTGTCTAGCTGAGCGTTGATCGGGTCGCCATGCCTCTGCCCTCGCCTATTTATTAGATCGCCTATGCATTCTATCGTCTGTAGAAAAGTAGGAAGAAAGATAAATAGGATAGTCATAAGTAATCATTAAGGGTTTACTCGCCGATAAGATTAGAACCAACGAGAAAGGACTTAATCTCGGTGCGTTGCATCGAACTATACACTTCATATAAAACTAGCAATAAAACAAGTGACAAGCTACTTAACTATCAAGACAGGTCTTCTTATTGTCTCGAGTATTTATCTGTGTACGTGTGTGCTATTCGCTGATTCGTGCCTATTAGTTTAGTTTATTATTTAATTGCAACCAAATCGTGCCAGTCTCTCAGGCTGAACCCCCTTGCGTTAGATTAGGTTGTATAGCTAACTTAAGATATTAAAATACTGATTAGAATAACTAGATAATACGTTCCACTCTTAGTGATCGACACTCTACTTACCATTATATTCATACTGACCGGGTACACTGCTCGTTAAAGTGTGTGTGTTATTGATAAGTCGGCTAAATATAAATTTAAAACTTGAATACTGCTAAAACCACAACGACATACCGTGGGTATAAATTAGAGCACTCGCACGCACACATGATGAAGCGAAAAGTGTACCGCTTTTAAGGGGTCATTTAAGCCTTAAATCGTATTTATTTGATCAAATATCGCCCTAAATCGTTCCTTTTGTCATTTTAGGTACTTTTGAGGAGAAATCTGGAAAAGGAGGCATTTTGGACGTTTTTGGAGCATTAAAGTGAAGAAAACGGCAAAGTCTCAAAAATCGGCTAAAAGTTACTCTTGACGGCGTCAAGATTTACTCTAGACGGCGTCATGCCTTGGCAAGAAAAGTTGGACGTGAAATTTACTCATGACGGGCCAGTGAAAATAGCATGTGAATTCTGACGGCGTCACGCTTTAACTTGATCGAGGGCGTCACGGCTTAAATCATAAGGGGACGGCGTCACGTTCATGGTTCGACGGCGTCAAGCCTTGATAAGCCAGAATGGATTTTTGAAGAGCTAAAGAGGGACGGCGTCAAGAAGGTCATCCGGGAACCCTAAAAGCGGCGAGGTGACGGCGTCACACTCCATAAGGTGACGCCGTCAGATCCAAAAATCTATATATAGTTTTCTAATTTTTTGTCATTAGAGGGAGAGCTTAGTGTGTGGAATTTTGGGAGAAAACCCTAAGACGAATTTAGCTACTTTTTCAGGGCTTTTTGCCTTGAGATCTTCCATGTTTCATTGAAAGATAAGTTATCAATTAATCATTCAATATGTCTATGTGTTGTTTGATTCTATCTTATTCTTGTCTTTTGTTTAACATGTTAGGCTAAATTTATCTTGTGTTTGCTTAGATCTAATGAAACCTAGCTATTGATTATTGGTTGTTAGTGTGTTATTAGTTGTATTGGATGATTGTTTATCTATGTTAGGCTTAAGAAAACTGGCTAACTTCCTATTCGGTAACTTGCTTGAACGTCTTAAGAAACATGAACCAAACGCGTACTAAAGGTTTTTATGGTTGTATTTAATGCACAAGCGAATTCTAGTGATCCCATGTTAGGAGCTTCCTAGCCGGCTCGACATAGGAGTGAAGTAGGAGCTTGTAGAGTTGGGGAAGTAAGTACGCCACCCCACGAATGGTATTAAGGAATACACCCGTCATCCACGCAACTAATACACACTAATTAACCGGTAAAAGATAGTTAGGGAGTAAGGAAATCTAAGTAAACACATTTCTCTACACATAAGTTTCTCACCACATTTTATTTTCAGTTATTTTATTTTATTGCATTCGTAGTAATTTGGGTTAGTTGACTAGCAACTAATTCCGCCCACTCCTTCAAACCCGAGATTTTACTTGCTTTCATAAAATTATAAAAACATAAAAAAGAATCTTCCTCAACCCTTAGACCTAATTAGAGTAGCCTTTCATACCTAACGAACACTATTCCCTGTGGAGAACGATCAATCCCCCGTACTTACCACTACACTATACTACATCGGTCAGGTACACTGCCTGGTGGGGTTGTAAGCCTCTTGAGATCCCTCGAGAGGTAAAACCTGTTGTAAGGTTACAAAACCACGCATCAAGTTTTTGGCGCCGCTGCCGGGGAATAGTTATTGTTTAGGTTGAATTTTTATTTCTATTAGGTCTACTCACTAGATTCCTTTCTAGTGAGATTTTTATTTTATTTTTCTAGATTTTCTTTAGTCTATCTATTTTCTTCGTGTCTTTGTTCGTAACCATTACCGTCCGACATCATGGAAGATGGTAATATCCTTAATCCCCACAACCCACCACCACAACAACCACCACCACCTCCTAGAGCCCGTACTTTAGGAGAGTATTCCCGTCCTAGCCACCATGGCTATCGAAACACTATTGAGCTCACTCAAGGAGCCAATATCACACCCTTGCGATCCGACACCATCCGGTTGGTGCAAAGCGGATGCGCATTCCATGGACTTCGTTCTGAAGATCCTAATCAACATCTCAAGGACTTTCTTAAAATCGTTGATTCTATAGACCTTGATGTTGCCACTCGAGAGACGACCCGATTGCGTCTCTTCCAATTCTCTTTGCGGGACCAAGCTAGTCAGTGGCTAGAACGTCAACCCGCAGGATCCATCACCTCTTGGGATGATCTCACCACTCGTTTCCTTGCTCAGTTTTTCCCACCGGGAAGAACTACCAAGCTAAGGAATGATATCTTGATGTTCCAACAACGTCAAGGCGAAACTCTCTACGAGGCATGGACTCGATTCAAGGACTTACTCCAAAAAGTCCCTCACCATGGCATAGAACTTTGGCTCCAAGTCCAAATCTTCTATGACCATATCAATCTCTCCACGAGGCAAACCATTGACCAATCGGCCGGTGGCAAGCTACGTGATCTAAATGCGGAACAATCATGGGCTCTCCTAGAGGATCTTGCTCTTTATGACAACGAAAGTTGGAGTGATCCCCGTGATTTGAATAAAACGGTCAAGGCAATATCTTTGCCTTCGAACAATTCAAGCACTTCCGACCGTAGGATCATAGAACTTGAAGACCAAGTCAAGTTTCTCATGAAATCCTACGAGGCTCCTAAACCTTCAAGCCAAGTGAACAAAATCACTTCTTCATGTGAATTATGTAGTGGTCCCCACGACACTCGTGATTGCATGGAACTCCCCGAACAAGCTTTTGTGGACTACGCATCCTCGCGTACCGACGGAGCGGGAGACAAGTGGTACACTTTCAAACCCGAGCCAAACCATTACGGTGATTCATACAACCCCTCATGGAAAAATCACCCGAACCTTAGGTGGAAACAAAACCAAAACACACAACAAACCAATTCTTCCAACCCACCTAATCGTTTCCAATCAAGCGGTTCCAACTCGAACCGTACTTTCAACAACAATCCTTCCGGCAATGGTAGTACCAATAACTTTGAAGGATTGATGTCTCAATTTATGGCATCTCAAGAAGCTCGTTTAGCCAAGTTTGAAGCCGAATTCAAACAACAACAAACGGAGATGACCAATAAAATTGACAACTTGTTGAAAGCTCTCCATAACCAAGTGTTATCACCTCCACATAAGGACGCTAGGAACACAAATAGCGGACCCCAAGTAAAAGACCCTTCTTCATCCAAACACGTCCACTTTGTCAACATTGTCACTATTAAACCAATTGATAGGAATGAGGATAATAGTGAACCTAAGGATGAGGATAAGAAAGTCGAGGTTGATAAGGAAGTTAGGACAAGTGAGATTGAAGAAGTAGATGATGATGAGGACTACTTCAATAGGCTACCCACTAAGGAAGAGCGCGCATATCATACAAACTTATTCGATGACCCCGAGGCACCATACTTCCTAGGTAGACCAATCATAGAAATAGGCGACCCTTCTAATCTCAACATACCATGCAACATCGGACATTTTCATGTGTGGAAAGCTTACATCGACCTTAGATCGCCCATAAACATCATGACTAGAGCCCACTACAACTTGATAATGAAAAATCAACTTGGGTATAGGATGCTCCCTGACAAGGGTTGGATGAGTAACTTCACGGGAAGAGTTAAGGGATTACCGGTTTATGTAGGAAACTTCACCTATGTCACCGAATTTATAATTGTAGAAGATATCCGCCCAATAGTCGATGCATCCCTGACTCAAGTGGTTTTTGGAAAACCATTTGTTGAGGTCTCTAGAATGACTTATGAACCTTCCTTAGGGATAGTTAGATTTAAGGATGAGACCGATGAAGTAAGCTACCAAATGCCATATAAGATAGAACAATTCCAACACTTGTCAAATGTTGAGAAGGAGCTCAAGCAAGCGGTCTACTATAGGAATGATGAGGATAGAAGTAAAGGAGTAGACTATGTTATGGAAAGGATATTCGGTTTCTACAAGGATTGTTTGAAATTAGGACCGGAATACAAAACCGGGAAGGAGGATGGCCTAGGAACCGTGACCGATGATGGAGTCACATAATGTACGTGACTTTGAGTCTAGCTACAAGACTCGTTAATAAAGAAAAGCGCTTCTTGGGAGGCAACCCAAGCTTTATTTATTTGCTTTGTGTGTTTATTTATTTGTTTGTTTGATTTTATTTGTTTCCGTATGTGTGTTTAATTTTTATCACTATTGATTCATGTTCAAAACTAATTTGTGAAAATGCTTTATTTTGTTTTTAACTTCGTCTTAACTACATATAAAGGTATTTTGCAAAAGATAAGTGTAAGGGAAATCTAAATCGGTTTATTAGAACACAAATTAACATGAATCATAATGATAATAAATTAGCATACATATTCGTATTTGTTTGAGTCAAATGCTTGTATCGAGTCATAATGATGCTTTGCAGGATTTCCAGGAAGTAAGGTAAAGGTTTTTTCCAGAAATTTTCCGGAAACTTAAAATGAAAATTTTTGTCAGGTCATTTCTGACGGCGTCAGGGGTTATAACCTGACGGCGTCAGATTTAATTTTCAGAAATTTTTGAAAGTTTTGTTTTTAGAAAAGTTTTTATTAAAATCTCCAACTTATAATCTCCAGGAATCTGAAAAATTATCATTCCACAAGCATTATATCCTTATATATAGATTTTTCCCGCCGATGTTACGCAGGTTTTCGTGTTTGTTTTCTCAGGTTCAACAGGTTATTTTGGACAAGGAGATGTTTATGGAATCAAGCTTATGGTGATGCATTAGTCATGGAGCTTCAACATTCTCCTTGGAGGAAGATTTAACCGTGTAATTTCATTATCCACCGAGCGAATCAGGGGAGTATTTGATTTCATTCTTTTACTTTTTTCTTTTACATCTTGTTATTTGAACATTGGGGACAATGTTCATCTTAAGTGTAAGGGAGGGTAAAAGTACGATTTTAGAAAATGCCATTGCGCTTGATTTTTGTTTGTTTGATGGTAGATGTGTAATAAAACTGAGAGAAATACTTGTTAAGGTAATTTTAGTGCCAAATTTAAAATTTTTACAACATATAGGAGTGAAACTTTGATCTTAATGAGCGTCTCATGGATAGGAGTTATATGACTAGCACAAAAACCGTACCACTAAAAAATTTTCCACCCCAAATATGTGAGGTTCGCCCCTAGAATTGGTAGGAAAAGCATTTATGCTATGATGTGTGTACCGGTAGCACTTAGATTCTAGAACTTGCGTTAGGACCATTCCGAGGCCACAAGTGAGACTACATTCGTGTAGTTAGATTTACTACATGATAAGAGGCATTAGGATTAACCCATTGTTTTACACCTGTGTTTTTGTTATAATTACATTGGCTACATTGGTCAAGTAATTCTCCCACACCCTTTGCGTTGTACTCATTTTTAGTACACGATACCCCTAGTACACCCCTCAGAGCCTATCTTTTCGTTTCGACCTTTAAGCATTTTACTTAAAGGAAGAATTTGTTACACCCCACTAAAATGTACACCCAAATCGCCTTAGCCTACCTTGTATGCACTCATCTTTAGTGCATTATTGTGACAACATTTGTTTAAACCCAAGTTAATTATCTAGTTGATTACATGGTTGCTAAGTCGAGTCATATCCTTGTACATATTGTTTTGGGACGATTGGGACTCATGGGTAAAGTACTAGTGTAATGGAGTAATGGGGAAGAACATCATTTATTACCCCCATATGTGCTAAATATTTTAAAAGTACTCCAAGTTTTTCAATTATCTTAATTCGAGTCATTAGATTAGTATTTGTAAAGTTATGTAAAAATTCAAGTGTAAGGGGAATGCAACGCCCCTATGATGTATTATTTTGGATGGTAGGGTAAAAGTGTATGCACAAAAAAAAAAAAAAAAAAAAAAAAAAAAAAAAAAAAAAAAAATCAAGAAAAACACAAAAAAAAATGAGAAAATGAAAAATAGAAAAAACATACGGACTACCATCCCGTTTCATTTTATGTTTGTTTTATGTTTTTGTTATTTTGTTATTTCGTTTCTAGCTTAAGATCGAGTCTAGTCTTGGCTTAGCAACATTGTATAGTACATGTAATTGATCAAGATTTTTAACTCGCCACCAGTAAAATATCCTTTATCCAACAAAACCGTGTTTTCCTTTTCCCTACACCTTACGTTATAACCCATTTAAAAGCCCTCTTTGATAGTTTATTTTAGGTGCTTACGCCTAGTGGAGGAGGTTTTCGATCCTTTCCCAAGCCTATGGTAATCTATTTGCTATGACAGGTAGTGAGAGATATTTTCCGTTTTCATTTATGAGATTTATTTTGATGACACTTGAGAGATGTGAGTATCTAAACACTACTTGTGAGGTGCTAGTTTATAATCTCCGTGCTTATTATGATTGAAGTGGAACGAATATTTGTTGTAATTACTTTTATGTTAGCATTAAATGACCCCTAACTTGTATTTTGATTAGAATAAAAGCGCATTTGCTTGAGGACAAGCAAATCTCAAGTGTAAGGGTATTTGATGAAGCGAAAAGTGTACCGCTTTTAAGGGGTCATTTAAGCCTTAAATCGTATTTATTTGATCAAATATCGCCCTAAATCGTTCCTTTTGTCATTTTAGGTACTTTTGAGGAGAAATCTGGAAAAGGAGGCATTTTGGACGTTTTTGGAGCATTAAAGTGAAGAAAACGGCAAAGTCTCAAAAATCGGCTAAAAGTTACTCTTGACGGCGTCAAGATTTACTCTAGACGGCGTCATGCCTTGGCAAGAAAAGTTGGACGTGAAATTTACTCATGACGGGCCAGTGAAAATAGCATGTGAATTCTGACGGCGTCACGCTTTAACTTGATCGAGGGCGTCACGGCTTAAATCATAAGGGGACGGCGTCACGTTCATGGTTCGACGGCGTCAAGCCTTGATAAGCCAGAATGAATTTTTGAAGAGCTAAAGAGGGACGGCGTCAAGAAGGTCATCCGGGAACCCTAAAAGCGGCGAGGTGACGGCGTCACACTCCATAAGGTGACGCCGTCAGATCCAAAAATCTATATATAGTTTTCTAATTTTTTGTCATTAGAGGGAGAGCTTAGTGTGTGGAATTTTGGGAGAAAACCCTAAGACGAATTTAGCTACTTTTTCAGGGCTTTTTGCCTTGAGATCTTCCATGTTTCATTGAAAGATAAGTTATCAATTAATCATTCAATATGTCTATGTGTTGTTTGATTCTATCTTATTCTTGTCTTTTGTTTAACATGTTAGGCTAAATTTATCTTGTGTTTGCTTAGATCTAATGAAACCTAGCTATTGATTATTGGTTGTTAATGTGTTATTAGTTGTATTGGATGATTGTTTATCTATGTTAGGCTTAAGAAAACTGGCTAACTTCCTATTCGGTAACTTGCTTGAACGTCTTAAGAAACATGAACCAAACGCGTACTAAAGGTTTTTATGGTTGTATTTAATGCACAAGCGAATTCTAGTGATCCCATGTTAGGAGCTTCCTAGCCGGCTCGACATAGGAGTGAAGTAGGAGCTTGTAGAGTTGGGGAAGTAAGTACGCCACCCCACGAATGGTATTAAGGAATACACCCGTCATCCACGCGACTAATACACACTAATTAACCGGTAAAAGATAGTCAGGGAGTAAGGAAATCTAAGTAAACACATTTCTCTACACATAAGTTTCTCACCACATTTTATTTTCAGTTATTTAATTTTATTGCATTCGTAGTAATTTGGGTTAGTTGACTAGCAACTAATTCCGCCCACTCCTTCAAACCCGAGATTTTACTTGCTTTCATAAAATTATAAAAACATAAAAAAGAATCTTCCTCAACCCTTAGACCTAATTAGAGTAGCCTTTCATACCTAACGAACACTATTCCCTGTGGAGAACGATCAATCCCCCGTACTTACCACTACACTATACTACATCGGTCAGGTACACTGCCTGGTGGGGTTGTAAGCCTCTTGAGATCCCTCGAGAGGTAAAACCTGTTGTAAGGTTACAAAACCACGCATCAACACATCATACCAGTATAGGTGATTATGAATATAAATAACATATTATCAATAAACAAACGCAACGGATAAATCACCTATCAACGGATCCATAGAGTCATATGATCAATCAAAGTAAAACAAACAAGATTATACCTTTGTAGCGTGATCGGTAGAATTCAATGGAGACCTTCTTCACACCAATCTACCCTTGAAACCAAATGACCAAAGTAGATCACCTCTATGATAGTCCACACTACATTTCACCATATACCTCTTGGATGGTAGTCCTTTACCCTGTAACCTTGGAATCACCTTGAATGAACAAGATTCAAAGTAAGAGATCAAGAAAACAAAACCCTAGATGGGAATTGTTTTTGTGCCGTGTAAATAAGAGAGAAAAGAGGAGAGGATATTTGGTAAATTGATATGACAATAATGAGGAGATAACTATCATATATTTGACCAAAAATCAAACCAAACCCCCCCTTGATTTCCTCATTGGCCGGCCCCCTATATGGGCTAAATGGGCTTGCCATTTGTTTTCCAAGTCCAATGGATTAAGTACTTTACTTAGCCATTAGAAGCCCAATAGTGATCCCGAGTTACGTTAGGTTATTTATATATCGTAAATACAATAAACACGATATATAAAGTGGTACCTCAGTGTATATGTGTGTGACCCCATTGGCTCACATATGTCTAGCCATATAATTATTTATTATGACACGAGCATACTCCAACAGGTGAGAGTACCATGTTCATCAACATGTTAAGGAATTGGGTGATCTGGTAATGATGAGATAGAAAGAATGTTTGTTAGAGGATCCACATGAAAGTAAATTCAGTGTCTGATGAGTTGAAGTTCTTATTTGTGATGCAAAGATGCTAAAGCTTACCACAAAACATGATATGTGCATTGTTGATCAACATGTTGATAAATCTCATCGGGAAGTCCAACCACAATAAAGAGTTTTGGACGAAAGTCAGCTCTGACCTGATCAAGTTCAGTATCATTTAACTCCTCATCAGTTTGGAGTCTTGTGATTTAAAGATTTTTTGGATCAACAATTTGTTTCATAACATATGGACCATTTCTTATCGAATTCAGCATAAGTTCAACATCATCAAAATTTGTGAGCTAGAGCTTAAATCTTAAAGACCAATCTGTATAGGTTCCTGGAAAGAGTATTGGTGGTGTAGCATCATAGCCAATGGACATTTCATTTCTAGTAGAAGACATTGTGATGTTGGATCTTTGATATGAGGTTTTGTTTTGTTGCGACATGTTGTGTTTTATCTTTTGAGTATGTGGTTGTTGATTAATTGGATGTTGAAAGTCTTGTGAAATTGAGTTGATTAAAGTCTCTTAACAATTTGCAGACAAACAAAGTTGTGAAAGTAAATTAAGTCCAAATGAATTGAAAAGTCAAGTCTCGTAACAATGGTCAAAGTCTCGCAGTCCAAGTCTCTTAGGAACTAAGTGTTGGAGTATGCTCTTGTCATAATAACTAATTATATGGCTAGACATATGTGAGCCTATGGGGTCACACACATATACACTGAGGTGCCATTTTATATGTCGTATTTATTGTATTTACGATATATAAATAACCGCAAGTAACCAGGAACCGCTATTGGGCTTCTAATGAATAAGTAATGGACTTATTACATTGGACTAGAAAAACAAATGGGAAGCCCATTTGGGCCCAAGGGGAGGCCGGCCATATGGCCTTTTAGAAGAGGATATGTTTGGTTTTAATTAGGCAAATATATGGTGATTATCTCCCATTAATTTGCATAACTAACAAAAAAATCTCCTCCTTCTTTTCCTCCCTAGTAACTCACGGCAAAATAGAAAATCCATCTAGGGTTTTTATTTTGTATCATCTCTTCTTTGTTTCTTGATTAATCAAGAAGACTAGATCGGTTACGAGGTTAAAGACTAGCATCAATTGGCATTCAAGGATGTGTAGTGTGGATACACATAGAGGTGATCTCCATTGATCACTTGGGTTTCTCTATTGATTCGTGTAGTAGTATTGGTGGTGATTCCCGGTTCACGCTACAAAGGTATAAATCATGTTTATTTGATTTGTTTATATTTGATTGATCATATGGCACTATGGATCCTTGTATGGTGATGTTTATCCGCTGCGTTTTATATTTATTAATTGTTAATTCATGTTTACATCACCTATAGTGGTATCACGAGCCATCATATGTTGTCATATGATCATCTTGTATGCGTAAAAATGGCTAAAAACATTGTTTTTTAATGGATTTAAAAGTGTGATTTTAAAACAGCCCCTAGGGCTTGAATATTCTGAATATGTCTACTTTATTAAGGTCTTAAGATCTGGAATTTTTGATCCTATGGCCATTTGTTATGCATACGTTGTTTGTTTACTTGATCGGTACCCGTAAAATGGCCTAAAAACGTGTTTTTTGAGAGATTTTTAACCCAATTTTTAATCAGCCCATGAGGCTTATTTTTCTGTGGTAAAATGGTGTTAATAAGGTCCTAATATCAGTGGGTTATGAGTCTATGGCCATTTGTCACGCGTACCATTCGGGGTTTTAATTCTTGTTAATTATTTCTTCGATTCGTTGGCTAACAATTTAATTCTTGTTATTTATTTTGTTATCCATGGCAAATACATGCATGTTTGTCCATGGAGTTAGCCAACACCATGTAATAATCTTTATTT
The DNA here is from genome assembly GCA_021014915.2 of Artemisia tridentata subsp. tridentata. Lineage (NCBI taxonomy): Eukaryota > Viridiplantae > Streptophyta > Magnoliopsida > Asterales > Asteraceae > Artemisia > Artemisia tridentata. Next base: position 306,799,918 of record CP139507.1, read on the forward strand.
GAATGTATTATTATGTGTTCATATGCAAAGCCGATGAAAACCTAGACCACTTGTGCGTTGTGATTGTGATTGTTGGTTGGTTTTTCTTGTTTTGGGGTTTGCCATTGTTTCGGCACTTTTGTAATGTATTTCAATTTTGGTTTTGCCAATGTTTGGGCATTTTACAGTAGATACAAAATAGATTAGTTGTATTTTAATTTATATGTATTGTAAACAAGAGCTTGGAAGCAAAAGGCGAAAGATTGAAGAGTTGTAGACTGAAAGTTGCTGCTGGACACCTATTGGGAAAACGTGCTTACCTGCTGATTGGTAAGGTATTTTTTTTCTAAAATTTTTGGTGCAGGTCCACAAGACATAGGGCTACAACTTTGTCAACTGGGCCGAATCATGAGGAGGTGATCTTCCTGGGCTTTTGGGCCTTGCAAAACAGAAAAACTGGGCTGACAGAAACTGAAGTTCATGTGCATAATGGGCTTTTTACTTGCTCATGATTGTCTTAGAGCAAGTGGGAGCCCTCCATGTGGTTGTGATATAAGTCCCTAGTTGACTCTTGCTTCTTGTGATGGCTCACAAGACCAAGCATAGGATTTTCATCGGTTGAGGCTTTGCATATTGTGGTTGTATGTTTGTTTTGGTTGTTTTTTGTATGGTTGTGACTACATGAAAAACGAAAATTGTTTTCATAAAACTTAAAACAAAACATAAACCCTTTTGAACTAAGTCTTATGATTTAGTTTAACTAAGTTTAAATATGATTTGAAACTTAAAATCATTGTTTTCTATATAAACAACACTTAAACCGGTTGAGATTGTTTGTTTATTTATTTATTTGTATTGTCCAAACTAAATAATAATCCACATAGGATATATATTAGTCTTGAAATGGACAACTTGACACACATAAATTAAAACAATGATTAGACTTAAGTTAAGAAAAGTTTTTAACTTGTGCTACGAAGAATGAATGCATGCTTCTTTCGTACACGCTTTTGATCCACATCAAAATATTTACCCGTCAAAATTTAAGTCATGCCGTCCAATTTTGAGGACCCTTGCAATTACTTTTTGCCTATGCGTTGGACCTAGGTTGAATTGTAACCCAAGGTGACTATTCTCTATGCGTGAGACCTAGATATATTCTCACACGTTTTCAAATTAGATGACTTAATCGAGTTAAGCGGTTAGACCTTGACCCGAGGCAAAGATGGGACTAAACATGCCAGCTTGACACTAGTTGCTTGTTCACTAGTGCCATGAGTCCCATAAAGATCTAAGAGTTGCACATGTAATGCAATTGGTCGACGTTACCTACCTATTGAATTCACCATTGCTAGCAGATCAACTGATGTGATGGTGGAACCTCAATGAGGATCTTAGCCTTTTCGTAAAATTAATTGTTTTAATATGCTTAAACTTGGGTAGTTAATTTTAAAAAGGATTAATTATTGAAACTTACTAAAATTTGAACTTTGTTTGTTTTGTAGATGACAACTCCTAATCATACCATAAACAACTCGTACATCAGATCAATTCTTGAAAAAGAAAAATTGAATGGTAATAACTTTTTGGACTGGTATTGCAACCTGAGGATTGTCCTCAGGGCTGAACAAAAGTTTTACCATCTGGAAGAACCTTTACCTGAAGCACCTCCTGCTAATGCCTCCGCTGCTGTTCGTACCGCCTACACTCGTAGGGTTAATGAGCAGCAAGAGGTTGCTTGTCTTATGCTTGCAAGCATGATCCCTGAGCTCCAAAAGAACTTAGAGAACCTTGCAGCATTTGACATGCTGACCGAACTGAAAACAATGTTCGAGCAGCAAGCTGAGCAAGAATTGTTTGACACTGTCAAAGCTTTTCATGCATGCAAGCAGGAGGAGGGCCAAACGGTCAGTAGCTACGTCATGAAAATGAAGGGCTACCTAGACCAAATGGAGCGACTTGGATACCCCATGCCTCAGATCCTTGGAGTGAGCTTGATACTTACCTCACTGTCAAAGGATTATGATCAGTTTGTGCAGAACTACAACATGCACAGCATGGGCAAGACCATTCCTGAGCTGCATAACATGCTGAAACTTGCAGAGAAAGGAATGCCCAAGAAGGCTCCTATGGTCCTAGCTATAAAGGAAGGACGAATCCAGAAGAAGAAGCCGAAGGCAAACGGCAAGGGAAATGGTAAGGGCAAGGGTAAGCTTGCTTACGCCCCCAAACCAAAGATCCCCCCACCTGCCAAGAAGGAGCACCCGGCAAAGGACTCTCCCTGTCACCATTGTGGAGTGAAGGGGCATTGGAGGCGGAACTGTCCGTCCTACCTAGAAGGGTTGAAGAAGAACAAAGCTAGCGCAGCTAGCACATCAGGTATCTTCACTATAGAGCTCTACACTTTTCCTAACAAATCTTGGGTATATGATACTGGTTGTGGTACTCACATTTGTAATAATGTTCAGGGGCTTAGGGGAAGCAGAAAGTTGAAGCAAGGAGCTTTGAACCTGTACGTTGGTAATGGCAACCGTGCAGCTGTCGAAGCGATAGGGAGCTTTGATCTCATCCTCCCTAATGGTTTAGTTATTGTTTTAAATAATTGCCATTTTGCACCTACTATCACTAGAGGTGTTGTTTCACTTTCACGTTTGAAAGATGATGGTTTTATTCATACTTTTACGGATTATGGTATTACAGTTTCTAAGGATAATGTATTTTATTTTAATGCTATTCCTCGTGATGGAATTTTTGAAATTGATATGCATGATTCTGTTTCAAACGTTAGTTCTATATATAATGTTAGCAATAAGAAATCTAAACGTAACTTAGATTCCACTTTTCTATGGCATTGCCGTCTTTGTCACATAAACAAGAAACGCATTACGAAGCTGCAACGCGATGGGCTTTTAGAGTCAACTGACCATGAGTCGTTTGATAAATGCATTTCTTGTATATCTGGTAAAATGGCACGAAAGCCTTTCTCCCATGTAGGAGAAAGAGCTAAAGATCTACTTGGACTCATACATACTGATGTATGTGGCCCATTTAGAACAACGTCTAGGGAAGGAGCTAACTACTTCATTACTTTTACTGACGATTTCAGTAGATATGGTTATGTTTACTTGATTAAACATAAACATGAAGCCTTCGAAATGTTCAAAGTCTTTCAGAATGAGGTAGAAAATCAACTCGGCAAGACCATAAAGTCACTCCGATCCGATCAAGGAGGTGAATATATGAGTCAAGAGTTTTTAGATCATCTAAAAAGGTGTGGGATCGTCTCACAATTCACTCCTCCATATACACCACAACATAATGGTGTATCTGAAAGGAGAAATCGAACCTTGCTTGACATGGTTCGATCTATGATGAGTCTAACAACGTTGCCAATGTCCTTTTGGGGTTATGCTCTAGAGTCTGCTGCACGCATTCTCAATATGGTTCCAACCAAGAAGGTAGACAAGACACCATACGAAATATGGCATGGGAAGGTCCCTAATTTGTCTTACTTGAAAGTCTGGGGTTGTGAGGCTCTCGTGAAACGAGACACACCTAACAAACTTGAGCCCAGAGCTATCAAATGTATCTTTGTAGGATACCCAAAGGAAACGATGGGTTACTACTTCTACTACCCACCCGAGAACAAAATATTTGTTGCTCGGTATGCTGAGTTTCTTGAGAATAGTCTCATTTCACAAGAGGCAAGTGGGAGCAAAGTAGACCTTGATGAAATTCAAGAGGAAGATGCACAACCTTCTGGTAACACTAGTGAGCATCAAAATGAGATTGAACATGAAAATGTTGAACCTCATCAAGATGTTGCTCCCATTCGTAGATCCGCAAGGATACCTCAAGCACCTGAGCGATATGGTTTCTATGTCGATGCTGAGGAACATGAGTTAGGGGATCATGGTGAACCCGCTAACTATCGAGATGCATTATCGAGTCCTGAACACGATAAATGGATCGAAGCTATGAATGCGGAGATGAAATCCATGAAAGACAACGATGTCTGGGTCGAAGTTGACCTACCTCCTAACGCTAAAACCGTTGGGAGCAAGTGGCTCTTCAAAAAGAAGACCGACATGGATGGAAAAGTACACACCTACAAAGCTCGTCTAGTAGCAAAAGGTTTCACTCAAACCTACGGGGTTGACTATGAAGAAACCTTCTCGCCTGTTGCAGACGTAAAAGCTATTAGGATTCTTATAGCCATAGCAGCGTACTATGACTATGAGATTTGGCAAATGGATGTCAAGACAGCTTTCTTGAACGGCCACCTGAACGAAGACGTTTATATGGTGCAACCCGAGGGCTTCGTGAATCCTAAACATCCAACTAAAGTATGCAAGCTTCAAAGATCCATTTATGGATTAAAGCAAGCATCTAGAAGTTGGAATAAGAGATTTGACGATGAAATCAAGAAGATTGGTTTCACTCAAAATCTCGATGAGCCATGTGTATACATGAAAACTAGTGGAAGTATAGTCGTGTTCCTAATCTTATATGTCGATGACATATTGCTCATGGGAAACAACATTCCAATGCTACAAGATGTAAAATCCTGGCTTGGAAATTTCTTTGCCATGAAAGATCTAGGAGAAGCCGCGTACATACTTGGAGTCAAAATCTATCGTGATAGATCAAAACGATTAATCGGCTTATGTCAAAGTGCATACATTGACAAAATCCTGAAGCGATTTAGGATGCAAGATTCCAAACGTGGAAATCTTCCAATGCAACCAAATACAGTATTGAGTAAAGCTCAAGGACCCTCCACACCTGATGAGGTGAAGAGGATGAAGGGAATCCCGTATGCTTCGGCTGTGGGATCCATAATGTATGCGGTTAGATGCACTAGACCTGATATAGCGTTCTCTCAGAACCTAACGAGTAGATTTCAACAGGATCCAGGAGAATGTCACTGGACTGCTGTTAAGAACATATTGAAGTATTTACGAAATACTAAAGATATGTTTCTTGTTTATGGTGGTGATGTCAAGCGTGAGCTCAGTGTCACTTGTTACACTGACGCAGGCTGGGAGACAGATCGTGATGACACCAAATCCCAAACGGGATATGTTTTCATCATGAACGGAGGTGCTGTTGACTGGAAGAGTGCCAAACAAAGCACTATCGCGATGTCCTCTACAGAAGCTGAATACATTGCTGCTTCTGAAGCTGCTATGGAGGCGATTTGGATACGTAAATTCATTTCTGGGCTTGGCGTTGTCCCCAGCAATGAACGACCTATGGATATGTACTGTGACAATACAGGTGCCATTATCATAGCCAATGAACCAGGTGTTCAAAAGGGTGCCAAACATTTTCGTCGAAAAGTTCACTACATTCGAGAGGTTATCGAAAGTGGTGATATTCGTCTTCTCAAAGTTCACACAGATGACAACATAGCTGATCCTTTTACTAAACCAATGCCTTGTGCCAAACATGTCGAACATGCTAGGAGCATTGGACTTAGACCAGCTAGTAGTCTCATGTAGATTTGTATTTTTAGTATTTGAATAATTAGAACGTTAAACGGTTTGTATTTGCAATGAATTGATGTAATGGTTATGATCGTTTTCATTTTATATCAACTGTGTTCTATATTTGCATGTTTAATCCATGAATAATTTATTTATTCTAAAATTATCCATTGTCAGTTGACGATACGGGAGTATCATCAAATTAAGGCAAATGTGAGCGTGTTGGTGATTCATTTGCCAAACTCACATGTTGTTCATTTTGATGAACATTGGATTGACCCAACCTACGAGAATTCACTACATGGATCGTCGTCAATAGTGAATCTCGCAAGAGGTTATGTCTCTTATCCTCAGACTTGAGATGCAAGCAGGTCTTGCATGTGTGGAATTTCATTCCTTGATATGGTTAAACGCTATCCTGAATAAGGTAGTTATAAAGGCCATTTTCAGGAGCGATATGAAGCATGTGAATGACACGTGTAGTCAAAATGGGATTTGTTCCTCCACTTGCTTTGGAGTTAGATACTATTGGGCCCCTCGATGAATTGAACAGATGTTTGTATGGCCGTACCCAAATGAGATTAAGATGAATCTTAATTCACTTGGTAATCTTGTTCAATATCCGTATCGAGAAACATAATAGTTGAACTATTAGAATGACCTTTGATCCATGTCTAATATTCAACACAGTATCTGCAACAAAAGGATAGATGACATATAAACCATCCGAAATGAGCAGTTTAAGAAACTACCCTCACATATTTCTAGGGGCATTGGCGTGTTGCTAGACGCTAACCATTGCTTGTATAATTACTTGATTATTATGACGTCGCAAGTGGGAGCTGTTGGAGTATGCTCTTGTCATAATAACTAATTATATGGCTAGACATATGTGAGCCTATGGGGTCACACACATATACACTGAGGTGCCATTTTATATGTCGTATTTATTGTATTTACGATATATAAATAACCGCAAGTAACCAGGAACCGCTATTGGGCTTCTAATGAATAAGTAATGGACTTATTACATTGGACTAGAAAAACAAATGGGAAGCCCATTTGGGCCCAAGGGGAGGCCGGCCATATGGCCTTTTAGAAGAGGATATGTTTGGTTTTAATTAGGCAAATATATGGTGATTATCTCCCATTAATTTGCATAACTAACAAAAAAATCTCCTCCTTCTTTTCCTCCCTAGTAACTCACGGCAAAATAGAAAATCCATCTAGGGTTTTTATTTTGTATCATCTCTTCTTTGTTTCTTGATTAATCAAGAAGACTAGATCGGTTACGAGGTTAAAGACTAGCATCAATTGGCATTCAAGGACGTGTAGTGTGGATACACATAGAGGTGATCTCCATTGATCACTTGGGTTTCTCTATTGATTCGTGTAGTAGTATTGGTGGTGATTCCCGGTTCACGCTACAAAGGTATAAATCATGTTTATTTGATTTGTTTATATTTGATTGATCATATGGCACTATGGATCCTTGTATGGTGATATTTATCCGCTGCGTTTTATATTTATTAATTGTTAATTCATGTTTACATCACCTATACTAAGTGAGTGTGGCAAAAATTGTAGGTAAAACTCTTGTAATCAATCTCTCGTAACACAAAGTCTTGCAAATAATCTTTCTTAATTAACAATTCTTGCGAAGTCTCGCAACAAACTCTTGTGAACTCAAAATAGGTTTCTTTCGTAATTTTGTGGGTAACAAAAAGTCTCGTATAACACGTCTCGCAGAAAAGTCTTGCAAACACTTTTCTCGCAAACTAAAAGTTAAAAGCTATCGCAACAAAAACTCTCGTAAGAAGGCTTGTAAAGAGCTTTCGCAATTTGAGTCTTGCAACAAGGATTATAACAACTTAGAAAAACGACAAAAGAACAAGTTTTGCAAAAGAAAAAGTCTCGTAAACCACTTTTGAGAGAGTTTGTGAAGAAAGTCTTTCAAAAGTCAAAACCCTAATCTTTGTGTGGGTTCGCAGACACTAAAAGTCTAGTAAACTAAAACCCTAACTTTTGCGAAGGAAATTTTTACGAGAGAAATAATTTAACTTGCGAAAGTTTTGAAAAAAAAATACTCTTTTAGAAACCTTGTAAAAACACGTTTTCTCAACCAAGAATCATCATTTGATCATAAAAGCGTTTATGTAGTTTAATAAAAATGTTTATTCAATCTCCTAGAATGTTTTTTCAAACACGTTTTGGAAATTTAATCACGTAAATGATTAAACCAAAAGCTTTTAAACCACGAACAAAATATTCTAGACAGAAAGAGTAACCATTTCTAAAACTATAAAAATGTAAAGTTTACTACTAATGATGATCTAAAGCTAAGATAAACATAACTAGGTGAAACAACGTATCATATATGGCTCTTGATACCAATTGTTGTCACCATAATCACGTGTCTACTACTAATCTAGAGAGAGAAAGCGGGTGTGATCATTTTATCCTAGAGAGAGAAATGATAGACAATAGTAAAAGTCTCGCAAGACACATAACATTGACACACACCTCACCTATGAGGTGGGGGTATTTATACCCTTACACGCATAAGTTGTGAGACCTCACAACCTATTAGCTTAACCCTAGCAACTATACACGTGTTGCGAGGGTATTAGGTCTCACAACAACACAACATGTATACAAATTACCCTATCTATTACATATAATTACATAGAAGTCCCTGCACTAATGATTTACATTTTTTGTGTTCTAACAGTTTCTAGCGACGCAACAACAAATTCCGGCGAGGCAACAGCTGTTTCCGGCGTATCATTCAATTGATCCGCCCCGAACCAACACTTATATTTAAACAAATGCAGACTCGGAACTGGATGTTCGTGTGTAGTGTGTGAAACCAGGCAAGTGATCACCTGGGTCGTTTCCCAACGAGGTGTGAATGGAAAACTGTGCAAAGCTTTGGATTAAAGTGATTGATGAATCAGATATTTTTGATTTTTTGCTTTTTATTCTAATGAACAATTCTAAATAACAATTTAAAGCAGATATGCACAATAAAATTAAACGCGAATAATTAAATTTAAAACGCGTAACGAAAAAGCTAAAATGGGACAAAAACTGAAATTTATCAAATTTAAAACCTAAAAATGAAAAATAACTTAAAACTTATTTAAAAACTTAAATTATATTTTTCTACACTTTTTATTTAATTATTATTAATTATTTATTATTTAATTACTAATTAAACTATTTAAATTATAAAAAATACTAAATGGACAAAGAAAAATATGAAACTTTTTCTAAAAATATTAATAAGTAAATAAAAGCTAAGAAAATTATAAAAATGAAAATTACTTAATTAAAATTTAAAAAAAATAAATTCTATTAAATAGAAGCTATCACTTTATTTCTATTTTTGATTTTCTTAAGACCTAAAAATATTTTTATATTTTTCCTAGATTAAAAATGACAAAAGAAAATTATGAAAATTGGAATTATATTTTTCTGATTATTATTCTATTTATTATGATTTAATTACTATTTTAAACTAATTAAAATGATAAAAAATATTAAAACTATTCAGAAAATTATGAAAATTTACAGATAATTCTAAAATAATATTATAAAGATAATAAAAATAAAATCAGAAGTTGGCTAAGCCTAAAAAGCAGATTTGGGCTAATAAGCAGTTGTGAATAAGCCCAAAAATAAGCTAATGAGCACTAAAATTAACCAACTGATCAGGACAAGTTAAAACAACTAAAATAAGCTTAAAACAACTGATAATACACAATAAGCACAAAGGATTTAACAATTAAGCACTTGGCTGATTTGATTTTATACACAGAAAAATCAGGCAAACTAGCAAACTTGCAGGGTGATTTAAGCAGACCAATAAGCTGTTTAAGTTAAACTTAAGGGGGGCAAAAGCAAGCTAGCAATACTGGGTATCTAAAAATCACAAAAACCCTATCACAATAACACCAATTGAAGTCCAATTGTACCCTAGTTCAGGTGGCTGGAATCAGCTATGAGCTGACTCAGGTTCAGGGCAAAAATTGTGGAAATTGTGCAGACTAATTTAAGCTATGAAACAAGTTGTGATATGGAATCAGGGCACAGAAACTTGTTACCTACTAGGTTAACTACTCACAAACTAAAAATCAGCCCAATAGCTTAAGGGAATAAGCTATTAAAAGAGCTGAGAAAAAGGGTGCAGGCTTCTGTTTGTCTGTTTTGTGCAGAGTTGCACAAAATTGTGCACACCCAAAGGAGACCTAAGCAGCTATGTTGGATACACTAAATGGTCAATATGGAACTCAAAGCAACCAAGGAATAGGCCAAAACAAGCTTGAAGCTTATTCTAGCTTATTTGGCTATTTGACTGCCTAAAACTTGCACAGTCAACACAAAATAGCTTAATTTGTCTAATTGGCCTACAAGAACCTCAAAACAGCTTCTAATGACTACTTTAAGCTGATAAGAACTTGGGATTATTGCAAATGTACAGTACACACTAATTTACCCTACTGACTGTGTAAATCCAAACAGTCCTTTATGGATTGACTGACTTGATTTTACAAATGAAATCAAATATTTTGAACTAAAAGCCTTAATATTATTGATTGAACAACTTATATGAGCACTGAATAACAACTTTTAATACAAAATTAAGCACACTTATAAGCTATACTACTGATGACTGATTTTGGCTTTATATATGATTTTTTTAGCAAAGTAATGAAAAGCTATTACACTACTGACAAGGCTGATCAAAAACACTTATAAACTATCAAATAGCAAATAAGATCAATAATCAGAAGAAAATAAGCACTAGAACAGTACTTAGATAAGTTATGTCATAAATGAGGAAATTCTTACAACTGATGTGAACTGATGCACAAAGAACAAGGAACCAAGGACCAATCTAGCTTGTCAAAAACAAGCTAGATAACCCAGAAAAGCTTCTTGAACTAGCTTAATCACCCAGAAATAGCTTATTGACCTTCAGTTGACTTTCATTGACCATCTTCTAATCTTGGATTTAAGAACAAGTTACACTACAATAGACTTATGATAAGCTATGAGAAGCTTATATAAGCTATTGAAAACAGCTGAGAAGCTATTCTTGATACTACTTAACAATGATCTTATTCTCAGTGTCAATTGAAAATCAGAACACTTGCATAAATATTAATCTACTGACAATAATCAAATAACAACAATAAATACACTAATTTTAACTTGTATTGATTGATGGAATTTGAAATTACAAAGTACAATTACTGGAAATGGAAATTCGACTATACTACTTTTCCACACACTTTATTTAAGCTACATTACATTCTATTTATACATAAATTAAAGTGGGATAATCCTTGGTCGACATCCTGATCAAATCCTCACCCTTGAATTGTTCCAATTTAATCTCAATCGACCACTTGTAAAATTGGCGGGAAATCAGGAAAGTGGAATTATCCTCTGAGTTTGCTAGTGGAGAGTGGGAGAGAAGCATTTATTGCTTTTGGAGTGTTAGGTAACTTGTAGGAGGAGGGGGGTGAGGTGGTTAGTGGTTTTGGGTGAGCTGGGGGGTGACTGGGTGGTTTTGGCGCCAATGGTGGTTTAGGAAGACGGGTCAACGTTTGGTTTGACTGAGTGTTTAAACTCAGTTGGGGATTGGGCTTGTCTGGTTTTGGGCTTGGTTAAATGATTGGGTTGGGTAAATGGGTTAGTAAATAGGCTGGGTTTAGTGAATATTGGGTTTAGTGGGATAAGCATGGTTTAGGATCCGGATTTAGTAGATAAGCACAAGGACCATTTTTGTCATTGCTGAAAAGTTGAGGGGCCTGAGTGTCATCTTTCCAAAGTTATTCCAAGGACTAAACCTTCCATAAAATAATTACACAAGGACCAAAGTTGAATATTTTTATTATTTTAAAACTTTAAGGACCTAATATGTAAATTTGGATTTTAGAGGGATTTGTTTTGTAAATTCCCAAAAGTTATCACAAGGGTATTTCTTGACAAGTTTAAATAGTACAAGGGTTTAAAACATGATTTTCCATTTTTAAAAACACCTGGGGACTAAATTTGACAACTTTTGAAACTTGAGGGACTAGACTTGTCATTTATGCAAACTTGGTTCGTTTTCACTTATTTTCAATCATTTTGCATCTGAAACAGATAAAAACACATTTTCAATGATATTTATAATATTTGTGTGTTTTTGGACGTTTATGTGGGTTTAAAACGGGTAATATATATGTGTTTTTAGACACATATCAAATCCCCCACACTAAACTATTGCTAGTCCCTAGCAATATTTTATGAAGATTTAATGGATTTGAAAGACTCTTTACCAAAAGCCATTACTTCTGGAGTAGCCAATTGTTTCAGTTCAAGTAAGAACTTTGGTACAATGATAACCAAGTGATTTTGAGCAAACCACAAGCTGTCAACGGTTTTGATTTGTCTTTACCAGGAGCCGTTTGCTTCTGGACTAGCCAACTCTTAGATAAATTATTAATATTATCTTTGGTGAGCTGATTACCAATTATGGTTTTTCCACTTGCCTTTACCACAAGCCATAAACTTGTGGGCTAGCCAACTCTTCACTTATAAGGATATGGTGAGTCGAATACCATACAATTTTGGGCAAATTGCAAGCCATCAACGGATTTGAGACATCTTTACCAAGAGCCGTTTGCTCCTGGATTAGCCAATCCTTATGTGGGTTAGACATGGCGGACTGATAACCATTTATTGCGTTCTAAGTGATAAATTTTTTTTTTTTTTAATTTTGGCTAAAATGGGGGTACTAGATGATACATTTGGTCAAATTCGCGAGAATTCCCCCCCACACTTAGAACTGAATATTGCCCTCAATATTCAAAGAACTGGTTGTTTAAACCAACACTTAGAACGTGAAAGGGAAATACTAATAGCCTTTTATTTCATATAGATATTTATTTTATTTTTATTTAATTTGCATTTAAGCCGTTAAGGCATGCAAATTCCCTCTTTGGGAATACTCTTTTTTTTTTTTTTTTTTTTTTTTTTTTTTTTTTTTTTTTTTTTTTTTATTGTACATATTTACAACATGTGGGGAATCTCCCCCACACTAAGGTGAGACATGGGTGAAAACCCATATTTTGCTACTGTTTTTGATCACCGAGTCGCTAGCTTGACTCGACCCCGAATTGAGCTGATTCCTCCCGAACAGACAGGTTTATCACGCAAGCTAACCGCTTGTGAACGGTCAACTGTAATAAAGGGCTCCTGAACAGCCTGGGAGAAAAAGCAATTTTAAAAGTTTATGGGGAAGTAAGAGACCAGGAAAACCGGCATTTAAACCAATGTTAGATGGACAATGCCGGGGTCAAAAGTAATATCCTCACTCCCGAATGAGTGAAAGACAGGGGAAATCACCGGGTAGGTGAAGGGAAGAAGAGAGATCTGAATAGCAATTAAGACAAGAACTTCCTCCTCAAGAATTGCAAGTGGAGGAGGCAAGTTCTTAAATTTGATCTCTGGACATTTATCAGTTTCCTCAACTGATTTGATTTTTTCATTATGAAGTTGTTTTGGTGGAAGAGGGGAAGATGAATCTTCGTTTAACAAATTTTCCAGAAAAAGAATATCCCCCTCTGGATCAAGATAGTTTTCATCAACCTCATACGGAGGTGAACTATCTACAGCAAGAAAAGCATCGACTTCATCCCAAAAGGGATCACTTCCCTCAACCGAAGTGAGAGAAGGGGAAGAGTCGGCTATGATATGTTGAGAAGATGTGGTGGGATTCCCACTCACAGAATTATGAAAATAATCAACACTCTCTTGAGAGTACTCCTTTGAAGAAATGTCAATGACATCGATTCGGTTAACCGAAGCAGAATTAAAATTTGAGGAGTAACTCGATGTTTGATCATGGTTAAAAGTAACAGCTTCATTATCCACACGCAAAGTAATCTCATGCTTAAATACATCAATCAGAGCATGGCCCGTTTTTAGGAATCCTCTTCCAAGAATTAGAGGAACCTTTTGATCAGCATCGAAATCAACAACCACAAAGTCAGCTGGAAAATGGAACTTTCCTATCTTCACAAATACATCTTCGGCAATGCCGCAGGGATGAGTTATGGTTCGATCTGCAAGCTCAAGAGTCATGCAGGTAGGAGTAAGAGCCGGAAGAGAAAGTTTCTTCCATACTGAATGAGGCATCAGGTTGATGCTTGCACCTAGATCTGCTAAGGCATAGCATTCAACCATTCCCGGAAATACACAAGGTAGTAGAAACTTTCCAGGATCTCCAAGCTTCTCCGGAAGCTTTTTCAAGATAACTGCTGAGCAGTTCTCATTAACTGGAGTTTTAGCCATTTCAATCAGTTTTTCCTTGTTGCTTAACAAGTGTTTGATTGCTGCTGCAAATTTGGGCATCAGAATAGTAGCATCCGCAAAGCTTATGTCAAAGTGTAATTCTTTAAAGATTTGATAGAATTTATCATTTTGTTGACTAGCCTTCTCACGGAGCTTTTGCTCATTTAAGCGCGATGGGTAAGGAATGTGAGGTTTGGATTTAGGAGCAATGACTTCAGGAGTCTCAAAGATAACTCCTGGTTTGGATTTTTTCGGGACAACCGGAGGATAGACATGTGCTGTACTTTGTGGGATTGGAATTTGCACTTTGTCCGTTGTATCCTCCGTCTCTTTTTCCATTTCAAATAACGGAGGAGGAATAGGGCCAGCTGGCCCTTTATAAGAAGCACCACTCCGAGTGGTGATAGCTTTGACGAAAGTGGTATCTCCGTCATCATCACTGTCATCAAGTACACTGACAGGAACAACATTGAGCATTTCGGAATAATATCTGGCTGATCTTTGCTCACTAAGTTTGGTTGACAAACTTTTAACCGTAAATCGTGAAAGATTAGGATCGATTCTAGACGGCTGAGGAGCAATTGTGGGTGTAGATTTTTGGATGACTGAAGGTTGGATGACCGAAGGTTGGACGTATTTAGCACTTCCATTGTTAGTGGGAATTACCGGGTCCTTTATCACCTTGAATCCAACTTGAGATTTACCACTACGTGTACTGACAGCTTTGAGTTCACCCCTAGGGTTGACAACAGTGTTACTTGGGAGACCTCCCGAGGTAGAAGGTATATCAGTTAAAGACTTTTTGATCTGGTTTAATTGAGCAACCAATAACTGGTTTGTCTCACGTTGTGTCTTATTTGTTTCCTCTTGAGTTTTCATGAATTGCATAAGCAACTCATCTGAGGACGTCTGATTTCGGTTTGAACCTTGGTTTTGATTAAAATTTGGACCACGGTTTTGGTTAAAATTACCCTGATTCTGACCTCGGTTTTGATTGAAATTTTGGGAATTGTGAAAATTTTGTCCCTGATTTTGAACAAAGCGGTTTTGATTATTCTGATTTGGCACGGGTGGAAAACCAGGTGGGACCATAGCATTCGGTGCTCGGTACTGAGTCTCAGCATGCGGACGGTATTGATTTTGGTTTACTGCAGCTACGGGAGCTGGGTAAAGAGAAGCATCGGTTGCTTGACAATCAAAATACGCATGTGGGCCACCACAAGTTTCACACACTTTGTTTATTGCTTTGATTTGTTCCGGTTTATGAACTTCACTTTTTAATTCTTTTATTTCTTTCATCATACAACGCATTGAATCCGTTAAAAAGGCTAACTCTGAGGAGTTACCGGATGAAGAAGAAGCAGTAGGAGTGACTGGAACATTCACTTTGTTTCTTGAAATAGGAACTTTGGATTTATTTTCACAAATTTCAACCACCTCTCTGGGTTTACGATTCAAGATATTGCCACCGGAGGCTGCATTAAGTGCATCTTGATCGTTTTGGGTCAACCAATTATAAAATGTATTTATCTGTTGTAACACATTGAAATCGTGATGTGGGCATTTTCTTAGGAGATCTTTAAATCTGTCCCATGCCTCTCCGAAATTTTCATCAAAACCTTGACGAAAACCAGCAATTTCATTTTTTAGGTTAGTCGTCTTTGATGGAGGGAAGAAATAATTTACAAATTTCTTAACGAGATCTTCCCAGGTTTCAATGGAACGAGGGGGTTCTTTATCCAGCCAAATCCGGGCTGCCCCCTCAAGTGAGAATGGAAATAGCATCAATTTGATCACTGTTTGCGGCACATTTTTGTAATTGATTGTGGATGTCAGTTTGTTGAACCAACGAATGTGTGCATAAGGATCCTCTCGTTCAAACCCGTGGAATTGGTTTGTGGACACGAGCTGAATCAGATGTGTTTTCAGTTCAAAATGATCAGAATCAATGGCTGGTAAAACAATGGCATCTCCATAACCCTCGGTGGGTGCCTGGAGCATTTCAGCCATGGTGCGTTCGTCTGCCATATTTTCAGTGGGAACAGTACGAATCTCGGGTTCGACTATTTGGGCAGCACGTCTACGATTACGTCTTCTCGGAATTTCTACGAGTTCACGTAAAGGGCTTGATGACGTGGAAGAACGAGTGCGCATGCACTAAGTAAAATATTCTAATTAAAACAAGACAGAAGCAAAACACAAGTGAACTTAAACCAATAATCAACAAGCGTACGGTAGCTCTCTAAAAGATAAACGCACAGAGTGGCGGAGAAGCAAAGGTGGGCAATTACGCTCCTTAAAAACCCGCTTCTTTCAGTCCGACAATTTAATGTCAGACTATCCTAGAACCTCCGTTAGAGTTTGTTTATCAATTAAAGGTGAGCCGATATTCGCAAGTGATACAAAGGCAAGTTTTAAATCTTTGGTTTGGGAACTTATTATGGTCGTACCCCCAGTTAGGTAGTACTCTGTCTTGGTTTTCGATGGTAATTTTTTATTGTTTATTTATTATTAACAAAGAAAACGGAATTTATTTTTTTGTGTTTTTATTTTTTATATGATAATATTAATAATAATATATATAGAAAAGAAATGAAAAATATTTTTGTATTTTATATTGTTTTTGGAAAATAGGAACTTCTGATAGAAGGGTCTCAGATCACTAATCGCTAAAACTTACACAACTGTCGCAGCACACCTCCCCGGCAGCGGCGCCAAAATTTGATCCGCCCCGAACCAACACTTATATTTAAACAAATGCAGACTCGGAACTGGATGTTCGTGTGTAGTGTGTGAAACCAGGCAAGTGATCACCTGGGTCGTTTCCCAACGAGGTGTGAATGGAAAACTGTGCAAAGCTTTGGATTAAAGTGATTGATGAATCAGATATTTTTGATTTTTTGCTTTTTATTCTAATGAACAATTCTAAATAACAATTTAAAGCAGATATGCACAATAAAATTAAACGCGAATAATTAAATTTAAAACGCGTAACGAAAAAGCTAAAATGGGACAAAAACTGAAATTTATCAAATTTAAAACCTAAAAATGTAAAATAACTTAAAACTTATTTAAAAACTTAAATTATATTTTTCTACACTTTTTATTTAATTATTATTAATTATTTATTATTTAATTACTAATTAAACTATTTAAATTATAAAAAATACTAAATGGACAAAGAAAAATATGAAACTTTTTCTAAAAATATTACTAAGTAAATAAAAGCTAAGAAAATTATAAAAATGAAAATTACTTAATTAAAATTTAAAAAAAAATAAATTCTATTAAATAGAAGCTATCACTTTATTTCTATTTTTGATTTTCTTAAGACCTAAAAATATTTTTATATTTTTCCTAGATTAAAAATGACAAAAGAAAATTATGAAAATTGGAATTATATTTTTCTGATTATTATTCTATTTATTATGATTTAAATACTATTTTAAACTAATTAAAATGATAAAAAATATTAAAACTATTCAGAAAATTATGAAAATTTACAGATAATTCTAAAATAATATTATAAAGATAAGAAAAATAAAATCAGAAGTTGGCTAAGCCTAAAAAGCAGATTTGGGCTAATAAGCAGTTGTGAATAAGCCCAAAAATAAGCTAATGAGCACTAAAATTAACCAACTGATCAGGACAAGTTAAAACAACTAAAATAAGCTTAAAACAACTGATAATACACAATAAGCACAAAGGATTTAACAATTAAGCACTTGGCTGATTTGATTTTATACACAGAAAAATCAGGCAAACTAGCAAACTTGCAGGGTGATTTAAGCAGACCAATAAGCTGTTTAAGTTAAACTTAAGGGGGGCAAAAGCAAGCTAGCAATACTGGGTATCTAAAAATCACAAAAGCCCTATCACAATAACACCAATTGAAGTCCAATTGTACCCTAGTTCAGGTGGCTGGAATCAGCTATGAGCTGACTCAGGTTCAGGGCAAAAATTGTGGAAATTGTGCAGACTAATTTAAGCTATGAAACAAGTTGTGATATGGAATCAGGGCACAGAAACTTGTTACCTACTAGGTTAACTACTCACAAACTAAAAATCAGCCCAATAGCTTAAGGGAATAAGCTATTAAAAGAGCTGAGAAAAAGGGTGCAGGCTTCTGTTTGTCTGTTTTGTGCAGAGTTGCACAAAATTGTGCACACCCAAAGGAGACCTAAGCAGCTATGTTGGATACACTAAATGGTCAATATGGAACTCAAAGCAACCAAGGAATAGGCCAAAACAAGCTTGAAGCTTATTCTAGCTTATTTGGCTATTTGACTGCCTAAAACTTGCACAGTCAACACAAAATAGCTTAATTTGTCTAATTGGCCTACAAGAACCTCAAAACAGCTTCTAATGACTACTTTAAGCTGATAAGAACTTGGGATTATTGCAAATGTACAGTACACACTAATTTACCCTACTGACTGTGTAAATCCAAACAGTCCTTTATGGATTTACTGACTTGATTTTACAAATGAAATCAAATATTTTGAACTAAAAGCCTTAATATTATTGATTGAACAACTTATATGAGCACTGAATAACAACTTTTAATACAAAATTAAGCACACTTATAAGCTATACTACTGATGACTGATTTTGGCTTTATATATGATTTTTTTAGCAAAGTAATGAAAAGCTATTACACTACTGACAAGGCTGATCAAAAACACTTATAAACTATCAAATAGCAAATAAGATCAATAATCAGAAGAAAATAAGCACTAGAACAGTACTTAGATAAGTTATGTCATAAATGAGGAAATTCTTACAACTGATGTGAACTGATGCACAAAGAACAAGGAACTAAGGACCAATCTAGCTTGTCAAAAACAAGCTAGATAACCCAGAAAAGCTTCTTGAACTAGCTTAATCACCCAGAAATAGCTTATTGACCTTCAGTTGACTTTCATTGACCATCTTCTAATCTTGGATTTAAGAACAAGTTACACTACAATAGACTTATGATAAGCTATGAGAAGCTTATATAAGCTATTAAAAACAGCTGAGAAGCTATTCTTGATACTACTTAACAATGATCTTATTCTCAGTATCAATTGAAAATCAGAACACTTGCATAAATATTAATCTACTGACAATAATCAAATAACAACAATAAATACACTAATTTTAACTTGTATTGATTGATGGAATTTGAAATTACAAAGTACAACTAATGGAAATGGAAATTCGACTATACTACTTTTCCACACACTTTATTTAAGCTACATTACATTCTATTTATACATAAATTAAAGTGGGATAATCCTTGGTCGACATCCTGATCAAATCCTCACCCTTGAATTGTTCCAATTTAATCTCAATCGACCACTTGTAAAATTGGCGGGAAATCAGGAAAGTGGAATTATCCTCTGAGTTTGCTAGTGGAGAGTGGGAGAGAAGCATTTATTGCTTTTGGAGTGTTAGGTAACTTGTAGGAGGAGGGGGTGAGGTGGTTAGTGGTTTTGGGTGAGTTGGGGGGGTGACTGGGTGGTTTTGGCGCCAATGGTGGTTTAGGAAGACGGGTCAACGTTTGGTTTGACTGAGTGTTTAAACTCAGTTGGGGATTGGGCTTGTCTGGTTTTGGGCTTGGTTAAATGATTGGGTTGGGTAAATGGGTTAGTAAATAGGCTGGGTTTAGTGAATATTGGGTTTAGTGGGATAAGCATGGTTTAGGATCCGGATTTAGTAGATAAGCACAAGGACCATTTTTGTCATTGCTGAAAAGTTGAGGGGCCTAAGTGTCATCTTTCCAAAGTTATTCCAAGGACTAAACCTGCCATAAAATAATTACACAAGGACCAAAGTTGAATATTTTTATTATTTTAAAACTTTAAGGACCTAATATGTAAATTTGGATTTTAGAGGGATTTGTTTTGTAAATTCCCAAAAGTTATCACAAGGGTATTTCTTGACAAGTTTAAATAGTACAAGGGTTTAAAACATGATTTTCCATTTTTAAAAACACCCGGGGACTAAATTTGACAACTTTTGAAACTTGAGGGACTAGACTTGTCATTTATGCAAACTTGGTTCGTTTTCACTTATTTTCAATCATTTTGCATCTGAAACAGATAAAAACACATTTTCAATGATATTTATAATATTTGTGTGTTTTTGGACGTTTATGTGGGTTTAAAACGGGTAATATATATGTGTTTTTAGACACATATCCGACGTATCATTCAATTGAACACATTCATCCAAAAAACATTTACCCATCAACACACACGCATTTGTATCCATATTCATACAATTTATCAAAAACCCATTTACACCTACTTTTTAAGTTCGCATTAACTTGATCCAGTTACAAGAAAAACCCTAAATTCTCACTAAGTGACCACAATCATAGCCTCATCCATTTATTTCTTTCTTAAATCATGAAATATAGACGTAGACACCAAAATCATTTCATCAATTCCTTATTCATATATATATTTCTCTATTTTCCGTTTTCTTTCTTCCTTTTGTTATCAAACCAAAATACAACCATAAGTAATATCCATCTCTTTTCTCTTTCGAAGTGAAGAACACATGACCAGATTTCAACCCAAACGAACTTAACAACAAAACCATATCAAGAACATGCTCTAAACAAGCTTAAAGGGTTGTTATTTCTGTTTGTGGTCCGAGTTTCAAAGAAAGAAACATCAAAAAGTAAATAAAACTTACCCGAGACCTAAATAAAGATCTTAAGACGAAATACTAACTTCTTTAAGGGTATTTGGCCAAATGCATATAAACAAAAGTGAAGACGAATTACTAACATCTTAAGATCTCTGCCAAATGCATATAAACAAAAGCTCAGTTACACTGTGTCATAAAGAACGACAATGAAGACGGTCTTTACTAGGGATAATGTGAAAAAACACAATATATCTAATAGAAGCATTTGTGTAGATGATGTGAATCTCAAGTTAGTACTAAGTAACTGTAACAGATTTACATTGCATAAGTTTTCAGTCATTTAGCTTAAGGTACATACAGTAATGAATTCATCACAATGGTTGTTATTTTTGTTTAGATTGTGTTGTTGCTTGAAAGTTTTGGTGGCTTTATGATTTGTGAAATGACATAAAAGTGAAGTGAATAATGTGTTCTTAGTTAGTGTTTTTTGTTGTTGTAAGATTGAAATGATAAAGAGAGATAAAATGTTTGTGTTGTAAAGCTGAGAAAAGAGATAAATATAAAGAGGTTACCCGTTTTGTACTTTTGTGAGGAAGATGACGAGAAGCAGGTGGGCCCAATAAAAATTACAAATCCACGAAATGACTATTTTTCCCTCTTTTGAAAACCACGTAAGAGTGTAACCGAGAATGGATGGTGGTTGAGACTATCGGTGATACGATATTGAGATGTAAAATTTGTCTAGTAGACTTATTTGAAAATGGTGATTAACTGTGTATTTTGAGTACAAATTCTAGAACGAATGATGTATTTTACTCTATAACTGAAGTAAGACGGAGACATTAAGAGCATATACAATGAAAAAAGTAAACAAAGACTTTTTATTATTACAAAAAGTTTTTTGATAAAGTATTTTTGCATTACATGACTAGTTTTTTAACAAGCTTAACATCAAGTCTTTAATAAAAGTCTTGGTCATTAAATGAGATTTGCATTAAATGCATAAAGTCTTACACTAATAGGATACATGATAGTTACCAAGTATTTTATAAAAGGGTTTTGTTAACCACAACTTATGGGGTTGTGTTTAAATATACCTTAATTAAAAATTTTGCATTAAAGGAAGTAGTATATTCTATAATTATACATATTTTTTTCATTTTAAACATGGAATGCAATGTTAAAAATGAAATATTTAGTGTTCATTTAATGCAAAAATTTTAATTAGGGTAATTAACAAAACCTTTTTATAAAAGATAGAGTAAATTACACCGTTCGTCCATGTGGTTTGGGCCAAATTTCACTCTCAGTCCTTATTTTTTTTTCTTGCATCGTTGGTCCCTGTGGTTTTTCAATTGCACACCGGTGGTCCTTATCGTTAACTGGCGTTATGTTTTCAATTAGCAAGTGGCAACGTTAGTCCATTAACCAAACAAGCGTTTGAAACGTTAGTCCTTTTACTAACGGCCGTTTGCAACGTTTGCAATGTTAGTCCTTTTTTGAAAAATATTTTTTTTTTCGAAATAATTTTTTTAGAAAAATATTTTTTTTTCGAAATATATTTTTTTTAGAAAAATATTTTTTCTTCGAAATAATTTAAAAAAAAATATTTTTTTTAGAAAAATTTAGAAAAATATTTTTTTTCGAAATATATTTTTTTTTCGAAATAATTTTTTTAGAAAAATATTTTTTTTTCAAAATATATTTTTTTTAGAAAAATATTTTTTTTTCGAAATAATTTAAAAAAAAATAATTTTTTTTAGAAAAATATTTTTTTAGAAAAATATTTTTTTTCGAAATATACTTTTCTTTTTCGAAATAATTTTTTAAGAAAAATATTTTTTTTTTCAAAATATATTTTTTTTTTAGAATTTTTTTTCCGAAATAAAATATTTTTTTTTTAGAATTTTTTTTCCGAAATAATTTAAAAAAAAATAATTTTTTTTTAGAAAAATATTTTTTTAGAAAAATATATATTTTTTTTAGAAAAATAAATAGTTAATTTACAGCCATTTAAAGTGAAATTTTTAGAAGTTTTGTTTGCTTTGGGTTTTGGAAGTTTTGTTTGCTTTGGGTTTTGAAAGTGGCACCTGTTAAATGTTTTAATTTTTTAGAAGTTTTGTTTGCTTTGGGTTTTGGAAGTGGCTGGAATATAATCTGGGAAGTTCGCTGAAAATTATGGTGAGAAGGTAAAGTAGATATGAATATGTTGAAGATGAGGGTAGTTTTATCACTTCACACATTCCAACAAAAAAAAAATTCTAAAAAAATATTTTTCTAAAAAAAATTATTTCGAAAAAAAAATTTCTAAAAAAAAATTTCTAAAAAAAATATTTCGAAAAAAAAATATTTTTCGAAAAAAAATATTTTTCTAAAAAAATAATTTCGAAAAAAAAAAAATATTTTTCATAAAAGGACTAACGTTGCAAACGGCCGTTAGTAAAAGGACTAATGTTGCAAACGCTTGTTTGGTTAATGGACTAACGTTGCCACTTGCTAACGGAAAAGATAATGCCAGTTAACGATAAGGACCACCGGTGTGCAATTGAAAAACCACAAGGACCAATGATGCAAGAAAAAAAATAGAGACCGAGAGTAAAATTTGGCCCAAACCACAAAGACAAAACGTGTAATACTAAAAGATATTTACAAACGTACGGGGTGCCAAAAGTAATTTCCCCCCAAAAGAACCAAACGTGTCAACATCACTTAGGCGGCCAAACCACAATCCCGTACTCGTAAATTTCACAAGATCCAATGTCGAAAAAGAAACCAAATTCCAATAAAGTCCACATCATCACTCTGTGACCTTTTAACCCGTCCGGTAGAGGTGGTAAAACGGGCGGGTCGGGTGGTCACGAACACGGGATAAAATGGGCACGGGTTAAACTGGCACATGTTATACAAATCATTTTATAAAAGACCGAAAATGATGAAATAAATTCTTTAAACATAATACCGCATTTATATTTAAAAAAATTAAATATATTATATATATAAGTTTTTCTTAAAAAACAATTATAATGTTATATAATTGAGAGAAAATATGTGTTCATAATGCTCATTTAACTTTTTAATGAGCTAAATGTGACCATTTAAAAAAAAAATCGAAATCTGACAATATTTTTAAAAATAGTCAAAATTAGTATTTTTTTTTTTGAGTTTTGCTAACAACAACCTAATGGGTGTTGTTTAAGCTTACCATAATTAACCATGTTTCCAAATATGAAGTCACTTGATACCTTATTAAAACTCACTTACCTTAATTATATGTGTTGAAATCATGTATTTATAGAAATTATGAGTTAATATTTAGAAACCTTGTTATTTATGATAAGCTTAAACAAAACCCATTGAGTTGTTGTTAGCAAAACCATTTTTTTTCACCCACAAATTAAAGCGTCCACCATCCAATAATAAACACCCGTCACGTGTCAATCTAATCTAATCCAAAAACAAAAACACTATTGTTCTTATCTACAAATCAACGGTCAAGATCATCTCCATTCGTCTTTATAAACCACCCACAGCCCTCAGTCACTAATACCTCACTCATCATCTTCAATATGAGCTTACTTGATCAGTTATGGGACGACACTGTCGCCGGACCTCCACCGGATAAAGGCCTTGGAAAACTCAGAAAACACCACACTTTTAGCGTCAGGTCTTCGGATTCCGACAAGGGTACGATTGCTACCTGCCGCTTATAGTACTATGAACTATACTAAAATATTTAAAATTTATAATAGTAGTTTATACTAAATAGATTTTTTTGGCGCCAATTTTAGTTAGAAACTATTCATACCTTGTTACTTATAATAAATTATAGTTAGTTTATATGAATGATCTATAAATAGAAACTAGATTTTTAGGATTCTTAAAGTTATAATTTTGATCAATATTTTGTTAAAAAAATCTAACAGCTTGTGTCTTGATTGTACCCTTGTTGTGTGTGAGAAGCTGCCCCTCAACCAAAATGGTTGCGGGTTAGTTTGTGGCGTGTATAGTGTTAGATAGTTAGTTGTTGTTTTAAAAAAAATATTGTTAAAAAAGGTTAAAAAGTAAGGATTTGTGAGTGTGTATTAGATTTATTGTTTGTGAGTTATACTAAAAAGGGTTTATATATATATTTGTAACAGAAAAAACGGCAGTGAATCAAGATCCAGCGATGAGAGTAACAAGAAGTATAATGATTGCAAAACCTGAAAGAACTTTAAGCGATACGCCTCCTTCGTCTCCTGCCGGATCTACACCTCCTGTATCTCCTTTTCCCGGTAAGCTTCTTTCTTCTTTTATTTTTAGCAATGATCCAGGATTGTAGGAGTGAGGGTATTTTGGTAATTTAATTATGTGTTTACTATTTCTTTATTACTAGTAGAAGATTTCATGTTGGAAAAAGGAAAACAACTATACAAAATTTGTCACTTTGTTAAAAACAATAGTAAAAGATTTGTCACTTGTAATTATCTGTTGATTTGTCTAATTGAATATTTCCCATCTACCACCATGAAAATGACATTGTTTATACTTTTCCAATAATTGAAACATATATAATTGAGGTTTGATAATATTGTAATTGTAGTGGGACATAGAGGTACCCTACATGGGGAAAATGGGTTAGCAAGTTGATTAAGTATGTTAGCAAATAGCAAGTTGATTAAGCATGTCACTGCCCAATTGGATGCCACTGCCACGTTAAAAAAAAAGTATGTCAAATTTTTTTATATATGAATTGACTAATAAGGTAAGCCTAAACGCGGCTTAACTGAGTTATCTTGTGACTGTTTCGGACTCTTTCCCTGTCATACCGTTTTGATGGTTGTTATGAACTTAATTAGTATAAGTGAAATTTTATAATGTAACTTGACTACTCGTATTTTGCAATTATTATGTAGTGAACTATTGATGGTCTTAAAGTGCTTTTTGGTATGTTACAAAGTTTAGATTTTTATATTGAATATTTTGTGGATCTTTATGATGTCAAATTGTCAGGAGGCAGATCAGAGGCATTCAGATTTCGTAGGAAGTCTGCATCAGAGACTTTCGAGAAGGCTAGCGGGATTGGAACCAGGAGCCCTCGTGCTCCTTACGACCTGTGAGATGTGATTTTGTCAGATCATCAAGCTTCGAGCATTCAAACTTACGAGCCTACACATATGTTCGGGTATTTGGTCTTGTTGACGGCAGATAGAATGTGTTCGTTTGTGTTTAGTGTGTATAGTGAATGTAAATATTTTTGTATGTAAGGTATGAGTTTGGTGAAGAAGTTGTCTTAGGTTTGGTTTACTCGAACTTTTGTATGCATGTGGTATGCTTGCTTTGCCTTGATAAGAAAACAAATCAATCGACCTGTTTGTTTCCCAATCTCGAATGTGTAATTTTGTTATCCATTCAACTAAATAGTGAATTATGCAAAGGGTTTCGAGGACAAACACGGCCTAACATTAGGTTGACTAATTGTATTTCTGACCTCCCTCAGGTATGGTGTCAGATGGGGTATATCTGGGTTAAATGGTGCGAGCCTACAAGAATGTAACACTTGTGGTTCTTGATATCAGCTATAAAGGTTGTATGTTCAAGTGGTGGTTGTAAGTGAGTTATGAAGCCAAGCATATATATGCCACGACTAAACCTTAGGGTTCAGTATTTATGAGTAAAGTAAACCTACTTGGTATTTATGAGTAAAGGGGACTAACTTATTGCGCATTTAACAAATTTTCAAGCCAATGGTTCATTTAGTCTTGGTGGTCTCAAGAAATATCATGATTGAAGGGTAGATCATATCAGCTTCTACTGATATATTGAACGGTCATGGTCACAAGTAGAACGCCTTAGAGGCGATTTGTTTGAAAATACTCGGTAACTATGACTATGACTTTGACCTCAAATATGAAAGACTAAACACATATAAGTTTGATCTCAAATATGAAATATGATGATACGACCTTCAATTCTGTGGTGCAATACTTATGATTGTGTGAGGTTTGATCAGATAGAACTTGAGGGTAGGATTTGAAACATTCGGAAAAAAGATAAGTAATAATAAAGCAATAAAATTGCCCCGAAAAGATTTCTTATTGATGCTTACGTTGGTAAAGCAAGTTTTAGAAGAAAGAAAAACGGAAGATACATTGGGCAAGTCATAGCTAAGCACTACGAGTATTACATTTCTTACAATTGCTTATACGCTTTTTACCATTCATATATGTTGCACGTGTCAAACGGGTAACTATTAATAGTCCTCTCTACTTCCTAGAAACATTGCCTCCACTCCATCCCTTGTTTGGTGAATTGCTTCGACCATTCTAACCCGTTTGTGCCATTGTGGACTTTTTGTTTCGTCAAGTCTCTTTGTAGGTCACGTTTGTTTGGCGTATATGTGCTTACCCGGACCCTATGTTCTTTTGTCCATTCGACTCACTTTAGTAGTGTGTCCTCAGACTTATTTTGAACTACGTCATCCACTCAATTGGATCTATTTCCTCTGTATTACAAATTTGGAAACCCTATATATAGATCACAATGAATGGTATCAACCTCCTTCCATAACCAACTGAGAGTATATAATTGCACTCTTATTCGATCAACGGGTGAAATCATGTCACCCATGACCAATTCCGTTTGATAGCTGATCGTGTATAGTATACAAATACGAATACTTAAATATCTATGGCTTTTGAAACACACATTAAACACTCTTTGACTAACCATATATAGATAAATAAATATAAAATAAAAATAAAAAAGTGCCTATACCTTGTCAAATACGCGGTTTTAACACTCGTTGACTACTATATTACACGGTGTTTATGAAGAGTTATGTGTGACATTGTTAATTTGTATTTCAAAACAAAATGTCTACAGCTTTTTAAACACTCGTTGACAAACGATACACAAGTATAATTAGAAGTACCCATAACTTTCCAAATACATGGTTATGGGATGCTGTTGCTGGAGGTGCAAACGTGCAATGTTTGTGGAAGGAAAGCACCAAAGGGGCCACAGTTGGGCTTTCCATGAATTTGGTATGGTAAGAGTGTAAGACATAGGGGGTCAACTTATAAATGACAACAAAGAAACAATTAATCTGCAAGGATACAAAAGGTTTAACCTATCATGGGTTAATCAATATCTACATCCATAACCTGGATCATTTTCTATCTAAGAGGAAAGAAAAATAAACACATAAACAATTTTAGATTATATTTGGAGAGGAAGTCTCTTATAGTTTGATATAACAAATGTATGTAGATGCAAGATTGAATGCATGTCTCGATTGTTAACTAATAAGGCCCCGGCCCACTTATTTAGGCCCGTTTAATAGTTAGGGTTTCGTATTAGTCTTTTCTAATTAATGTCTTGTAAATCTTCATAGTTAATTTTATCTGATTAAAATGGTTTTTCAGTATTCTCTTGATTTTTACATGGTATCAAGAGCTAAGTTGAAGAAGAAGAAAAAGAAGAAGAGAAAAAAAAACGGTTTGCTTGATTGAATTTGTTTGGTTCGATTAAAAAAAAAGGTTAAAAAAAAAAAAAAAAGGTTCACATATGGACTCATAAGTTATATTTCATATTGGAATTTAGGAGTGACGTTCGTATTGATGTTGATTTGTATTGGTATCGATATCGGCATTGGTATCGCTAGATAATATGGTTGTATGTTAGCGATTGGTATTATGTTGGTGGTGGTGATGTTATAGTCTTAACTAATCCGACTATGTCTTGAGTAGTTATGTGTAGCATCTCAACATCAACAACTTGTTTTGGTTTCACACGTAGTTCCGCATCTGGTTCCGCCTGGTTTTGTCTGAATCTGAATATAAATATGAATCTGAATATGCTGCTATCTGAATCTGTCTGCTGCCTGAATCTGCCCTTCGTCTACCTCTGTTCAGATCTCTCTGCTGTTGAATCTGCATTTGTCTGTCTGCACCTGTCCGTCTGATTTTGGAGTTTTCTTATCAAACTCACAATGGTACATTGTGAGTTTGATACATTGAGAGTTTGATAAGAAAACTCCAAAATCAGACGGACAGGTGCAGACAGACAAGTGCAGATTCAACAGCAGAGAGATCCGAACAGAGGTAGACGAAGAACAAATTCAGACAACAGCAGATTCATACAGACAGATTCAGATTCATACAGATTCAGATTCTTATTCAGATTCAGATTCACACAAAACCAGGTAGAACCAGATGCGGAACCACGTGTGAAACCAAAACAAGTTGTTAATGTTCAGATGCTACACATAACTACTCAAGACATAGTCGGATTAGTTAAGACTATAACATCACCACCACCAACATAATACCAATTGCTAACGTACAACCATATTATCTAGCGATACCAATGCCGATATCGATACCAATACCAAACAACATCAATACTAACGTCAATCCTAAATTCCAATATCAAATATAAATTATGAGTCCATACGTGAATCCTTTATTTTCAAAAAAATATAAACCATCGGCCTTCGCACGAATCAAAAAAATCAAATAACAAACTGTTCGGACATTCACGTAAATATCACAGGCACCTAAATATTCCATTAAATCCGTTACTAATCCAACTGACCCATAATATTGACCACGTACCCAATAAATGCAGTTATTGTTGGAATATAATAACATGTCATACATAATTAAACACATATAAACATCAAGTATAGCGAAAGCATAAAGGATCATAACATGTAAATTAATTAAGCAAACTTAAAAGTATACATACCTCTTGCAATTCCAAGCTAGCAATTAAGATGAACCCTAATTAGGGTTTATATGGATTATAAGAATTTCCCCTTATTGTTTTTTCAATTCAATCCAAGATACTAACAATAGCGTGTTAGTACCACGTTCTTGTACACACGTACTATAACGAATTAAAGTTATGCTAGTAAAAGAAAACACAAATTAAAACCAAACGATTTGTTTTGTGATCAAAAATCCGATCGACCCTATGTTGGGGTTTTTGTCGATCAGCCAAGAAAACAAGTAGAGAAAAACAAAAGTTAGGTTATGTGTGTGTGCACAAGAGATACAAACAATGAACCCTAGCCTTTGTTTATATAGGGTGAGAAACTTAGAGAACAAGTTGGACTAGGAATAGGTTTCCCTACTCCTAGCCGATCGGCCATAAACCCAAAGAGGGTTTCCGGATCTTTCTGAACGTACCAATTATTCACTCTTAATTCTTTCTTTTTATTAGTTAACGATCGTTAGTCAATATCCGTTAATTACTAATGATCGTTATATATTTGTGTAATAAATAATTAAATACAACATTTTATATTTAATTATTAATCTTTAATTCTCATAAGTAAAGCATGCAATCCCGTAGCCTCGAGTTCGATTCTAACATACGACTATTATTTTATGTCCGTAAACTAACAACTCCCACTTGGACATATCTAAATAGTGTAATCACATCGGTTAGCGTCTAGCAACACACCGATGCCTCTAGTACAACTCGAGTAAGGTCTCCTGGTAAAACCTTTTAATGATTCATCATTATTATTATCCCTTTGTTTCTAATACTATGTTAAATAAGGACATGGATCATAGTCATTCCTTAATTTAACTATTCTGTTTCTCATTGTTTGTGATTGAGCAAGATTACCAAATCTTTTGAACGTATTCCAGAAAATCTTGGGAGTGGCCACGCAAACATCTTGTCAACCCTACGAGGGGCCCAGCAGTATTAAACTCCAAACCGAACTTGAAGGAACAAATTCATTATTGACTGCAAGCAAAACTCACGAATTTTGCAACATATCTAAAAACAATCCTTATAACTACAAGTTACGTATAGCGTTAGATTGCTTTACATACATGCACTAGATCCATGACAGTTCTCTGGTATCTCAAGTCTGAGGATAACTATTCATGATTACTTAATGACAAGATCCATAAAGTACAATCATGTAGTTTGGGATAAGTCCTATATTCAATTCATTGAATATCATGTAAAATTGGCATGTCTACGCATCAATATACCTTCATGTATACTATACCAAAACTCACATTTGTCTTAATTTAATGATATTCCCATATCATTAATTAACAACGGAGGATTTAGAATAACTAAATTATTCATGGATTAAACATGCAAATATAGGACACAATATATTAAAGAATGAAAAATAAACATAACAAATATTTTATTTCATTAATAGATAATAATTGTTTACAATATCCTTTATCCAAATACTAATCACATTCATGTATGAAACTACTAGCTAAACGAAGTCCAATGCCATTGGCAAGTTCAGTAAGCTTTTCTCTAGGTAAAACCTTAGTGAAAGGATTAGCTAAGTTGTCATCTGTGTGAACTTTCAGTAAGTTAATTTCACCTATGTGAACTTGTTCTCGAACATAGTGATATTTCTGTAGAAAATGTCTGGTGCCCTTCATGATTCCAGATTCATTGGCAAATATTTAATTTTAAAGGTAAAATATATTAAATAAAATGAAAATTATATACAGTACAAAGCACAAGAAGAAAGCTACTAGGACAACCCCTAGCTAGCACAACTCTTGCCTAGAAAAGAAAAAAGGACCAAAGCAAAATACAAAATGCAGCAGAATTGTCGCAAATATGATTGCAGCAGAATTGTCGCAATACACATTAATAGGCAATTCAATTGAAGGCATAACACCAAGCCCTTAAATGAATTTCCTAATCCAAACAGCCTCCATAGCAGCATCTGAAGCAGCTATGTATTCAGCTTCTGTTGCAGACATCGCAATTGTACTCTGCTTCTTGCTCTTCCAGTCTACTGCTCCTCCATTGATAACAAAGACATAACCCGTCTGAGACTTCGTATCATCTTTATCACATTGCCAGGACGCATCACAGAAACCTGTAACATCAAGTTCTGTATCTGGATTTCCACCATACACTAGAAACATATCTTTTGTATTTCTTAAATACTTGAGAATATGTTTAGCAGCAATCCAGTGAAGTTTACCTGGATTCTGTTGATATCGACTGGTGATATTTTGAGCGAACGCCACATCTGGCCTTGTGCATCTAACAGCATACATGATAGATCATACAGCCGAAGCATAAGGAACATTACTCATGTATGCCACATCTGCAGGTGTTGAAGCACACATTTCGCTACATAAGCCATGCTTTACTTCCATTGGCAAAAATCCTTTCTTGGAATTTTGCATATTGAATCTCTTCAATATTTTGTCAATGTAAGCACTTTGACTTAATCCAATTAACCGCCTTGATCTATCGCTTTAGATCTTGATTCCCAGAATGTATGGAGCTTCTCCTAAATCCTTCATAGAAAAACACTTTCCAAGATATGCCTTAACATTTTGCAAACTTGGAAAGTCTTTTCCCATAATTAATATGTCATCAACATATAGGATAAGGAAAATAACATCACTCCCACTAGCTTTGTGATATACATATGGCTCTTCAAGATTCTGAGTAAATTCAAACTTTTTGATTTCTTTATCAAATCTTTTATTCCATTGTCGTGATGCTTGCTTCAATCCATAAATGGATCTTTGAAGTTTGCATACACGGTTTGGAAATTGTGGATTCACAAACCCCTCATTCTACGCCATATAGATGTCTTCATCTAGGCGACCATTTAAGAAGGTGGTTTTGACATCCATTTGCCAAATCTCATAGTCATAGTGTGCAGCTATAGCTATAAGAATCCTAATAGCTCTAATGTCTGCTACAGGAGAAAAGGTCTCCTCATAGTCAACCCCATAGGTTTGAGTAAATCCTTTAGCTACTAGACGAGCCTTATAGGTGTGTACATTGCTATCCATGTTAGTTTTCTTCTTAAAGAGCCACTTACTTCCAACTACTTTAGCATTGGGAGGAAGGTCTACTTCAATCCAGACTTCGTTATCTCTAATGGATTGAATTTCCCCATTCATAGCAACTACCCATTTATCCTTTTCAGGATTATTCATGGCAGCTCTATAATTAGCAGGTTCTCCAAGACCCCCTAATATAGTTTCCTCAACTTCTACGTTAAGACATAGACGTTCAGGAGCTTTCACAGTCCTTGTAGACTTGCGAATGGGAACAACTTCAGGTAGAGGACCTAGACTTTCAGGTTCCACAGGAAGTTCGCTAGTGTTTTCAAAAGGTAATGCATCTTCATGATCATCTTTAAGATCATAAATTCTCCCACTGAATTCTTGAGATATGAGATCCTTTTCAAGAAAGTCTCCATACCTAGCAACAATTATTTGTTTTCAGGTGGAAAATAAAAGTAGTAACCCATCGTTTCTTTTGGGTATCCTACAAAGATGCACTTTACAGATCTCTGTAGGAGTTTATCTACTGAGTCACGTTTAACAAACGCCTCGCAAACCCAGACCTTTAAATAAGACTAGTTAGAAGCTTTACCATGCCATATCTCATATGGCGTCTTATCAACCTTCTTGGTCGGAACCATATTTAGAATACGAACAACAGATTCTAAAGCATAATCCCAAAAAGATAAAGGTAGAGTTGTAAGATTAAACATTGATTGCACCATGTCTAGTAATGTACGATTTCTTCTCTCAGATACACCATTTTGTTGTGGAGTATATGGAGATGTGAGATGCTGGACAATTCCATTCTCAGCTAAGTAATCTTTAAACTCTTGGCTTAGGTATTCACCACCTCTATCGGATCGAAGAGCTTTAATCTTCTTTCCAAGTTGCAATTCTACTTCTGCTTTGAAAACCTTAAATGTTTCAAACAGCTCATGTTTATGTTTAAGCAAGTAAACATAACCATAACGGCTGAAATCATCTGTAAATGTTAAGAAGTAGCTAGCACCTTTCCTTGACACATGTCTAAGTGGTCCACACACATCAGTATGTATTAAACCAAGTAGATCAGAAGCCCTTTCCATACGATTATGAAATGGTTTCTTTGTCATCTTCCCAGATATACAAGATTCGCATTTATGATTCATCATTGATATTTTGCAAAAGCCCTTCATGTTGTAGCTTTTCCATGCGAGTCTTGCTTATGTGAGCAAGTCGTCAATGCCAAAGATAAGACGAATCCAAGTCCTTCGATCTTGATTCTCTTATTATTGATGCTAAACATCAAATTATTTTTATTGGGTATATTATCAATGTAACACCCCAACCCAGCAAGGGTAAAGATGTCACGTTAATGGTTTCATATCAGATCAAACAAAGCATACTTCAATAGTAATACAATAAAATGTCAAAGGTTACAAATGAAATACTAACATTATAAGGTTAAGAATGAAACAAAACTAAATACTAAGTCTGCAAAAGCAATCCTGCTAATGACTTCTACTTCAGAAATACTATCAAGGTCTTCTAAGTCCAAAAGTCTCTTCACTCATACCCAAACCCGTCGTCCTGCTTATAACCTGCCGCACACGAAAAGAAAACGTGCGGCTGAGCTTAAAAAGCCCAGTGAACAGATATAACGGAAACAAAGCAGTAGCATAATGAATAATACATGAATAAATGAGAATGGAAGCATGAATACATGGTAAGAATACATGGTATCATAAGGGAAAGGAAAAAGGTGCATGGTAAAGAAAGGTCAGTAATCCACTACGAGCCCATAACATGAAATCATAAGCATAATCATAATCATAAACATGTAGAGGGGAGACCTCTTAGTATCCTGTAAATATGAGGGGTGTCCTCAATCATGGGTATCTTGTAAATATGAGGGGTGTCCTCAATCATGGGTTGGAGTAGCTAGCTCCCAGAGTGTGAAAGACGTGTATCGCACACACCATCAGTCACCATGAATAACATAACATAACATGAACATGAACAAATCTAGGATGCATCCATACGCCCCCGGTGGCCATAATCTGCCTCTACATAAACATGAATCATAAACATAAACGTGCAGGGACGGGACAGGTCATCACTCTCCTGCCCTAGAGTCATGCCATCGGTGCATCGACTGACATGGACATGAAACCCTCATGCCTAGTGAGTGGCTCGTAGTATCAAACTGAGGGTAAAGGTCAAGTATCATGAATCATGTTTTTAGTTTACTTGCATAGGTCAATATCTTGTTTCATAAGTTCATAATCATAGGTTCATAATCATGGTTCATAAGCAAGGTTCATAAGCAAGGTTCATGAATGAAAGGTTCATAAGCACAAAAGGTTCAATATCATGATGGTTCAATAATCGGAGTTCATGAATGAAGGGAACATAGCAATGGTATAGGGAACCCTAATATGAATCATAATGAGAGAATGAAGGCCTCTTATTAAAGAAGCAGAATATCTGTACCTTATTGCTTGACAAAGGAAATCACAAAGTAAGATGATAATGAGCACATGTCACTCCCTCTTCACACCTAGAGGAGTAAAGACATGATTACTAAAGATCCCATTTCCATATTAAGTAACT
Source organism: Artemisia tridentata subsp. tridentata (assembly GCA_021014915.2). Lineage (NCBI taxonomy): Eukaryota > Viridiplantae > Streptophyta > Magnoliopsida > Asterales > Asteraceae > Artemisia > Artemisia tridentata. The sequence goes on from CP139507.1 coordinate 306,834,767, forward strand.
TTCTATTTTTAGCAGGTTTCCATTTTTGGAAAGTTTCCTTATTTAGTAAGTTTCCAAATTTAGCAGATTTCTATAATGAGTAAGATTTAAGTATTATGCTTTAGTTAAGTCATTAATTTAGTATCATTATGGAATTTGGGTTGATTTTAGTAAGTTAATAAAAGTTTAGGGTTAAATATGACAAGTTTACATAGTTTAGGGTTTTAATTGTAAATATATCATGTTAAGGGTCTAGAATGAAAATATCATAAGTTGCTTATTTAAATACCCCATTTATTCAGAATTACCTCTTTAGTCCCTTAAGTTCCATGTTTTACACTTTAAACCCTTTATTTATAATAGTTACAAAATAAACCTTAAAGTTACATAATTTACAAGTTAACCCATATAACATCCTTAATTACACCATTAACCCTTATATTTAATTATTTACAGAATCTACCTTCTAATTTCATGTATGGTACGATTTACCCCTTTAGTTTCACTTAATTACACATTTAGTCCCTATAGTTATAAAACTTATATATTAAATCATAAATTCATAACAATTACATATTAGCCCCCATAATTATCCAAAATTACACCGAACCCTCTTAATATTGTTATTTACTCAAAATGACTTCAAGTTTCTAGTAATTACATTTTTAGTCCCTTGATTTAATTAATCTTCAATTCGGAATTATAAATATACATTTTTACTCTTTAAACCTCTTAATTTCAAAACTAACATACATGGCCCTTATTTTATATTTTTACATTATTAGTCCCTGATTATAACACCTTACAAAAATATCCTATGAGTTTTAAGAATTACAAAACACCCCCTTATATTTTATTTCTTTCAATCGGTAATTCACAAAATCAAATAAAACCCTAATATCAAATCTAAATCATTACCCCATGATTACCAACAACCTTAAACACTCATAATTTCTCAGATTTCATGTCATTAACCCTAGCCTTAAACGATTTCATTAGGGTTCCATTCTATTTTCTTTCTTTTCTTTAATTTTCCATAAACCCGATTTGAACAAATAATTTCCCACGACATTTTTAGGCTTCTAAAACTCAAACCAATATTTTTCCCAGATTATATGGATCGTATAGGCCTCGGGAAAAATAAGCCTCACACCCAGAAAATTCGTACACAATTATTTATAGTTTTAGCACGTTTTAAAGATGTAATTCACAAATAATTCGAATTGCATGCATGGTTCGATTCCATCATTTTATTTAGACCTTATGTGATGCAAGAGATGTGGGAAAAATACCAGACAAGATTTAGGACGTGTAGAACAGGTCGCTCGAATTAAGATCTCTCGGTTTGGATAAAAAAGACACCAATTTCTCCACGAGCAAAAACGCGATCAATAAACCTTGGAATGATTTTTCACAGAGTATAAATGATGTGAGGAACTTAGGAAAATTATCAAAAGAGTTTTACAATGATTGAATGAATTGTAATGGCATTTACCTCACTTTTGTACTCGACACAAGGAAAATTCGAAAACGCTTGAACCAGGCTACCACAATTCGATTTGCTATTTTTCTAGGCTCCTTGAGATCCTTAAGAACACAGGAAAAATGATGCTTCACTTCCAGAAATTCGTATGATCAAAGGAGAATTATTTTTGGTGATTAGGGTTTTCTCGGTTTAAAGGTTTTGGAAGAAATAATATGTAAATTATATAAAATGAGGAGTAACCGAGTCTTAGGGGGGGGGGTAATGGGCCAAGATTTCAGGATTTTTGTTTAGGAAATTAATTGATTTGATTTGCTCTTTAATTGCATTTAAATCACCTTTAAAAGTCATAATTATTGATAGTAAAATTGTATTTGGCGCCCAAAGGGCATTTTGGTAATTTTGTGGCTTATAAAAGTATTAAATGTAGTTGACAAAATTATTTGGTATCATGTCTTATTCATTGCCAGAAGTTTGGAATTTATTTGATACTTTATAAGCTTTTAAATAAATTTTTAAACTTGTAGGGGCAATATGGTCATTTTACATGCTTTCAGATTTTCAGGCATTACAATCAATCATATCAATCTCAAGCACACCATTCATAGCAATAGCATTAAAATAAAAAAAATACTATTTAAAGAAACGGAAATTCCATTACTAGTGATAGTGTGAATAAAACCAAGATCCAACAATAACGAAAAGGTAACAACACCTCTAATAATAGAAGGTGCATAATAACAATTGTTTAATGACAGTACTAAGCCCGATGGCAAACTAAATTAAACACTCCTATGGCTTCAACAGCGGCAGGTGCTCCATTTCCCACATGCAGATATTGCTCCCCATAGGCAAGCTTCCTTTCCACTCTAAACCCCTGTAGTGTATTACAAATGTGAATACCACATCCAATATCATATACCCTGGAATTAATTTTATGATTTAGAGTAAATAATTCAATCATAAATAAGTTACCTGAAGTGCTGGCGACCTGCCCAGACTTCTTGTTCTTATTTGCTCGCAACTCTTCGAGATAGAGAGGACAATTCCTCTTTCAGTGACCAACTACATGACAGTAGTGGCAAGCCTGATCCTTCTTTGGGTTATCCTTCTTCTTAGGAGGGTATTTCTTAGGTTCAGGTTGTGTTAGGAATATAAATATTCACATGAAAGACTCGTTCACCCCGAGTATGGATTAGCATTATGTAGCTCATAGGATTTATCATATTAGTTTAGATTTCGTAACATCATGGAGTCGGGTCAGGTCTTTACCCACTATGCTCACTCCATAGCCCATGTGGGGCGTTTGTGTATGTACTATAAATACCCCTTCCCACACAAGGGAAAGGTTGGAACTTCTCATTATTTTCAAGCTAATACATGTTCATTTTCTCTCACTAGAAGTTTCCACCTCTCCTCTCCTTCGTGGTTCATTCTAGGTGTTCTTATTGTGTTTATCTAGTTCGAATAGAAAAGCCAAGAAAATTCTTACTTGAGCTTTGTTTGTGGTTAAATTTGTTAAGGCTTTGTACTTTCATGTTCACAAATATATTTAGTATCGTTTCTTGTTAATCTAAGGCTCAGTTGGTGTGTTTCATGGAAGTTTGAAGATTTTTTCTTCACTGTGTTTTGGTTCTCGGTAAGGTGTTCTTGGCTGCGGTTTGTGCTGTTTTGGGTAAGAGTTTGTTGCGGTTTGAGTATTTAAGAAGCTGCGGTTTGGTTTTTAACTGAAAAGGGAAAAAGACAAATCGCAGAGAAAGTGACATCTTTGTCCTTTGCGTTTTGTCGGGTTCTTGCTGAGGTTTGACCTATTGCGTTTTGTGGTTTCTGCGGTTTGACCAAGTTCTGCGTTTTGCTGTCTTGCGATTTGATCTTATTGCGGTTTGGCAAGTTGCGTTTTGATCATTGCGATTTGCCTCGTGTGACTGCGTTTTGGGTTCTTGCATTTTGGTACCAAGGTTCTGCGTTTTGACTGTTGCGGTTTGCCTCGTGTGACTGCGTTTTGGTACTGAGGTTTTGCGTTTTGACCGTTGCGATTTGCCTAGTGTGACTGCGTTTTGGTTCTCTGCGTTTTGAGCTACTGCGGTTTGGAATTCTGCGTTTTATGTACTGCGTTGTGGTGTTCTGCGTTTTGGGACTTCTGCGTTTTGGTTCTCTGCGTTTTAAACTACTGTGGTTTGGAATTCTGCGTTTTGTGCACTGTGCTTTGGTGTTCTGCGTTTAGTAATCAAATCACGGTGTATTCTTGATTTTTGTAAAATCCCGCGAAAGAATCTATTTTTCGGTTTAAATCATAGAATTGTAAAATCCCGTGCAAGTTTACATCATGGCAAGCACTCCTTCCGATGACATTCAAGCTGCAGGGTCCGATACCCGCCCTCCTATGCTAGATAGGACGGATTATGAATCATGGGCACAAAGAATACGACTTTATTGCTTGGGAAAAGAGAATGGATTTACTATTCTTAAATCCATTGATGAGGGACCTTTTCAAATGGGCACCACTAGAGATGTTGTCACTACCGCTGAGGATGGAACTGTCACTCTTGGAATCGACAGGCCACGTAATTACAACGATCTCAATGAGGAGGAGAAGAAGCGTTATGATGCAGACATTAGAGCCTCTAACATTGTGATTCAAGGACTTCCCAAAGACATTTACAAGCTCATTAACTTCAACACTGATGCCAAAGCTATTTGGGACAATGTAAAAATGCTTCTGGCTGGATCTGAACTGACCAAAGAAGATCGTGAATCTCAGCTGTATGATGAGTTTGAGCACTTCAAGATGAATCCTGGTGAAAACATCACTGACTATTATGTGAGATTTCACAAGCTTGTGAATGACATGAGAATCATCAGGATGACAATGCCAAACATCCAACTCAATTCTAAGTTTGTGAACAACATGACACCCGAGTGGGATAGATTTGTCACAGCCGTAAAGCTCAACAAAGGATTGAGACAGACCAATTACGAACAGCTGTATGCTTACTTACAACAACATGAAAAGCAAGTTGTCTATGATCGTCAACGGAGGGAAAAACTCAATCCAACAACAACAAATGATCCACTTGCTTTTATCTCAAATGTTCAGCCAATCAATCAATCCTCACATGATCAAGTTTATCACCATCCCTCTTCATCACAGAATCAGAAACCATTTGTCCAATCATCTTTGCACCCACCATCTGCTGTGAACACCCATCTGGATTCAGGATACTCTCACACTGACAAGATGATTGATAATCTCTCCAACCAAGTTTCTCTACTTGTCCAACAGTTCAGAGCAACACTCCCTCAAACCAACAACCAACTTCGAACTTCATCAAATCCACGTAATCAAGCAACAGTGGAAGATGGAAGGGTTGTGGTTCAGAATGTTCAGGGAAGGTAGAATGTGAATCAAAGGAATGTTGCTCGGGGTAATATACAGAACAGAGTTGGGAATGCTAATCAGGGACAGGGAAGGCAAACCAAGTGTTACAACTGTGGTGGACTAGGACACATAGCAAGGAACTGCACTCAACCAAAGCATCCACAGAACTCTGACTACTTCAAAGATAAGATGTTGTTGATGCAAGCTCAAGAGAATGGAATAGCTTTGGACGAAGAAGAGTTATTGTTTCTTGCTGGGAATGAAGGGAACACGTTTGATGCTGATGTGGATGATCAACCAGTTCAGGACTTGGCACTAAATGATCCCAACATCTTTCAAGCTGATAACTGTGATGCTTTTGACTCAGACTTTGATGATGAACCCACTGCTCAAACCATCTTCATGGCTAATCTGTCTTCTGTAGTCTCATCACCACAACAAGCTGGTCCTTCCAATGCATCTATCATATCTGAGGTACTAAAGCTTTATGACACATATAACATGGTAGATGAACAGAAGATTCCCAACAAAGTACAACAGACAGATGTTGTTGAATCAGATACTGTCAATATGGGAAATAGTAATGTTATTCCATATGAACAATATGTGAATCACAACGACGTGTCTATTGTACCAAGTAGTGCATCTTCCGTTGTTGATAATGCTTGTGAGTTGCATGAGAACACTGTGTTTATCCCTAATGACACCCTGACCACTAGACTTAACATCTATAAAGATCAGGTGGCCATATATGAACAACGTGCAAAATTTGAGCTGACTGAACGTGAGCAGAAAATGGATAGTCAAATGCGTACATTCATAACAGAACGTAATTTAAGGGAAGAAACATTGAAAAAGGAGTTATATTCTTTACGAAAACAACTTGATCAAACTGTTAAACAAAAAAAGGAGATCCAAGAAAGTGTAATTACACTAAAACTTGATTTCAAAGAAAAAGAAACAATGCTCTTAAATGATTTTTCCAGACTTAAAACGTTAAAGAATAAGATTGAAAACGAATTGTACGCACAAGACCAGACCAGAAAAACTGCTCAAATGATTCAAAAGCATAAAAAGTTGTGTGATGAACATAGTGAAAAGACTGTAGGTGAACCTAAAACAGCTTTCCTTAAGAGTGCTAAAGTAGCCCAACCTTCCTTATATGATGGAAATGAACTGCTTAAGCCTGGTCATGCCCCTCCTAATGTGTCATCATTTGAAGAGAGTAATGAGATAGAAGTAATAAATAGAGAAAGATTGGCTGAAAAAATGAATGATCCCAAATGTATAGCAAATCGAGTCATTATCAAACCCCATAATTACTATGAGGAGAACCGATTGACTGTTTTTGCACCTCAAACTAAGTTGACGCCAGAACAAATATTTTGGTCTTGGACGTTGAAAAGAGAAAGGCCGAAGAACTTAAAGCCAAGACTCCACCCTTTAGAAAGATAGCTGCAGCAACGGTGTACCCACCCAATACACCCATGCACTTAGTCCCTCTAACTCTTCCCACAGAATGTAAAACTCTAATTAGCATATATGTTCTTTGTCAACTATTTGCTGATTTTGATAAAACATGTAAGAAGAGAATTACGCCAACGGGAATTACTGAAGGGGAAAGGGGTTTTGAACTAACAAAACAGTGTTACTTAACTGAGGTTATTCCATTTTTTAAACTACTCAAACAACATTTTGAGGGTATGCAAAAAACCCTTGAAACTAAAGTAAAAGAAATGAAAGAAGTGTTTAAGGAAATGGAAAACATGGGAAAACAAAATGCTATAGATCTTAAATGTTGTGAGATTGAAAAAAAGAATGTTCTCATCACCAATGAGAATTTGATTGCTAGATGTATTGCACAGGATGTATTTTATACTGCTACAGATTCTGCATTAACTGTTTGTCAATTTCATAAGTTGTCTATGGCATTCAATGTTACCCAGAATCGTGTTGTTGAGCTTGAGGGGGAGAATTTAAAATTGCATGAGAAAATCCAAAACGATGACCATGATAACATGATTAGGCATTTTTCAAAACTAGAGGTTGATAATCTTAATTTGCAATTAAAATATCAACATTTAGAAGAAAGAATTAAAATTTCAAATGCCAAGACATCTTTGAATGTGATTCGCTTAAAATCAACACATTATTTTTCCCAAAGGAATACAGCGGAAGTTGTATTCCCAGGTCGTTATCCCCAACGAAGGCTGAATGGAATTATGTGATCTCGAATCGTGCAACGTGTTTGAATGGTGAATAAAAGGATTTTGGGTTTTCTAAGCTACGGTTGATGAACATAAATTAAAAAAGATCTAAAAGATAATAAAAACAATTTAGGAAAAACAAACGTAATTAAAAACGTAAAAGAAAAAAAACTTAAAAACGCGAAAACGGGACTGAGAACGAAACTAAAAACGGAGAGATTTTGGATTTTTGATTTCCGAAATTGATAAAGTACTTAATTATAAGCACTTTTTATAAAAGACGATATTTTTGAAAACTTAAAATAAGCACCGAAAAAAGTAGAATAAAGTGGCCGCTTATAAAAGACTTGATTGAATTTTTTTATTTTATTTTATTTTTTTGGTATTTTTATTTTTTAAAACTTATAAAAACTATTTAACTTTTGAAAAGAGAATATTTTTAGAACTCAAAAATAAGCCAGAAATAAGCTTACAAGCACTGGGCTTTTCTAAATAAGCCAAAATAAGGTTTGCTGGGGTGTTTTGTAGACCAGAAATAAGCACTCAGATAAGCTCTAAATTCTAAAACAAGCTGAAACAGAATAAGACTATACTACTAACTACTTGTATAATCAAAATAAAAAGCTAATTCCTACTTTAACTTAACTAAAATTGAGATTAAAAAGGGGGCTGTAGAGGCTGCTACAACTGGTGCAGACTGCAAGAAGCTAAGGTACTAAACATGCAGTCTTGGCAAAACATTGTCAACATTTTAAAAGCTAATGCGACTAGAAAAACTACTTATTCAAAACTACAAAGGATACTTACATTGCAAAGTAACAGCAAACAAGTCAACTTTCAACAAGAATAAACTAATCAGTACATTAAATGGCTTAAAATCTAGGAACTTCCATTAAATCAACCAAAACTTATAAATGAGCTCAAAACAATACAACAACAGATTACATGACTCAATTTTTACTAAACTAACTTAACCCAAAGGACACATCAACAGTGAACTACTTTTGACCCATTTTGGCTCCTTGACCCAAACAGTCACTTATAGAGACTGTTTTGTGAATTAAGCTAGAAAAGTCCAAACCAAGCATGGATTAAGCAACAAGGCTATCATACTAACTTTATTAAGCACAATTAAGCTGAAAATAAGCATGAGAATACGCAATAAGCTAAATGACTAACAGTTGACTAAAGTTGACTTTTCTAAAAATCTTAGAATTGAACTGAGGTAAGCAACATGAAACTATTAATACGCTAACAAGAAACTTATGTTAGCTAAATGGGAACAGAACACAGGCTTAGGAAATCTTAAACACCAATAACTAACATGAATTCGAATTCACTGAAAAACTTGAAATAACACCAATTGAGTACAATGTTTTTGAAACTGAAACAAGAACTGAGAATTTGAAATTAAGATTACAATTAACTGAAATTGAGTTTTACACTAAAACTTGACTTAAATTAAAATCTACACTACGAAATTGTGGTCTAAATGCAGTGACAAGTTTTTCTGAGTCTTCTTTCTTCTTTAAATATCATCCAAAAAAATTCTTCTCTCTCTTCTGAATTAATCCCACCCATTGGATGACCTTAATTCAATCCCAATCGTCCACTGCCATTTTTGGCGGGAAAAGGCCAAGTGGGTTTTTATCTAATTCTGAGTCACGTGGGAAGGTTGGTAAGATTAGCTAAGTGTAGGAGATGGTTGGAAGCGTGTTTCAGAAAAAGGGGATAGGGGAGGGTTGTTTGGTTTTGTTTTGGCGGTATTAGGGAAAGAAGAAAGTTTTGACTTGGGTGTTGACCGAGTGTTTAGCAAAAATACGGGATAGGGTAAGTTGAGGGTTGGGCTTTTGTGGTTATTGGGCTTTGGTTTAGTGGATAAGGGTTAATGATGGGTTTATTGTGGAAAAGGGTTTAGGATTTAATGGGTTGGGTTTTTTTTTTTTTTTTTTTTTTTTTTTTTTTTTTTTTTTTTTTTTTTTTTTTAAAGGGATCCGGTTTGGTTAGTTTTAGCACAAGGACCATTTTTGTAATTTCATGAAAGATGAAGGGTCTGAATTGTCAACTTTCCAAAGTTATTCCAAGGACCATTGTTGACTTTTTCTTCCAAAATAAACCTTCAGGGACTAATTCTGCCAATTTATGAAACTTCAGGGACTGAAAATGACAATTTTGTGAACTTTGCATGTTTTTCACTTGTTTTCAATCCTTTTGTACCTGATTCATATAAAAACACATTCCAATGATATTAATAGTATTATGTGACATTTCAAAGTGTTTTTGGCTGTTTTTGTGGGTTTAAACAATGTAAAATATATGTGTATTTAGACACATATCAGAATGCTCCTGAATTTGATGCATATTTTGAATTAAGCAAACGTGATGAAAAAATTCAAGCTCACACTAACACGATTTGAAAATTGAGGGCCCAAATTGCCCAATTAAAGTCTAATAAGAGTGATGTGACTGGCACCCATAAACCATCGTATTTAGATTCTCAGAATTTTCACTATCAAGACACCATCAATAAATTACAACATGTAAATGATTGTTTTCAAGCTGAAAATTCAAAAATCAAACAGCATTACAAAGAGTTATATGATTCGATTAAAATCACACGTGATAAAACCAATGAAAAAATAACTTCTTTGCTTAATGAGATTGAAAATCTAAAGGCTCAGGTGAAAGGGAAAATGCCAGTCATCACCAATGATAATGTTGTTCCAAAGGTTTCTGCTTGTAGTAAGTATGCAATTGATGTTGTGCCTATACCGCTTCCCCTTAGGAACAATAGGTCTGCTCATCAAGTATATCTCACTCACCTTAAGGATAGCCTTGATACCCTTCGTGAGATCGTAGAAGAGGATAGGATAGATAAACCACTTGATAGTGCAGTTGTTGATGCCTGCTTCCTCACTAAATGATCTCAGGAACTCTTAGAATACATCATTGGCACAGGTCCTAAGATTGATAACAAGCGAGATAGGTTTATTGCATCTTCCTCAATGACTAAGAACAAGCATGTTACCTTTGATGTACCATTAACGACATCTGAACCCAGCACATGAAAAACGGAAAAACAAATGGCAGTGAAACAAACTAATGTTCCCATCATTACTTCTACAGGAGTAAACTGTGACACTAAAGCTAGCGGGTCAAAGCCTAGTCTCAATAAAAAGAAAGATAGGACTGCGCCAGCTAAAAGTGCTCATGAGAAGAAAGTAGAAGTCCACCCTAGGAACAATAAGTTTGATTTGATAAAAAAGAATCGTGTTGATTCTAGTATTAGCTATAAGCGTACTGTAATTAATTCGAATTCTAATGCTATTTTTAAGACATGTAATGAATGCTTAATTTCTGGTAATCATGATGAATGTGTTGTGTCATTCTTGATGTCTTCTCAACGATCCCCAGTAAAGAATGTTAGGAAACCTAAACTGAGTAAGCAAATTTGGAAAACAACAGGAAAAATGTTTGCTCATGTCGGTTATCAATGGAGACCTACTGGAAGAAAATTCACTTTAGGAGATCAGTGTCCATTAACTAGAATGACTAATCATAAAGTAGTGACTGTTAAGGAATGGAAGCCAACTGGTCGAATTTTCCCTTTAGAGACACAATGCCCTGTAACTTGGTCAATTGATGCTACTAGTGAAGTTTCCACTGTGAATACCATGGCATTTATGAATCCTGTAGTTCCAGAGTTTGTTTGTGCTAACCAAACGGACCCCAGTTGCACGTGGGGATCCACCTTTTTCAGTTATCAATCGTTGTCTGTTTTCAAATGCAGGTTGTACAAATCGTCCTTTGGTATTTGGACTCAGGCTGCTTAAAACATATGATAGGGGATCACTCACGGCTCAAGAATTTTGTGAATAAATTTATCGGGGCAGTTAGATTCGGGAACAACCATTTTGGGGCGATTATGGGTTATGGAGATTATGTTTTTGGTGACAGTGTAATTTCCAGGGTATACTACGTGGAAGGACTTGGGCACAACTTGTTCTCTGTTGGTCAATTTTGTGATTCCGATCTTGAAGTGGCTTTCAGAAAACACACATGTTTCATCAAAGAATTAGATGGTATTGATCTACTTAAAGGCAGTCGTGGCACTAATCTATACACCATCTCTATTGAAGACATGATGCGGTCCTCTCCTATTTGCTTGTTGTCAAAGGCCTCAAAGAACAAATCATGGCTTTGGCACCGTCGATTAAATCACTTAAACTTCGGTACCATAAATGAACTTACTTGCAAGGATCTTGTACGAGGCTTGCCCAGATTAAAGTTTGAAAAAGATCATCTTTGTTCTGCCTGTCAACTGGGCAAAAGCAAGAAGCATACTCACAAACCCAAAACTGTCAACATCATCATGGAAGTTCTTCACACCCTTCACATGGATCTATGCGGACCAATGAGAGTGCAGAGTATAAATGGGAAGAAATATGTTCTTGTGGTGGTCGACGACTACTCTCGGTTTACATGGGTGAAGTTTTTTAGAACCAAGGACGAAACTCCAGAGGTTATCATCAAACTTATCAAACAGCTACAAGTGAGACTCAATAAAACCATCAGAATCATCCGTACCGACAATGGAACTGAGTTTGTAAACAAACAACTCATTCAATTTTATGAAAGTATTAGCATAACTCACCAGAAAAGTGTTCCACGCACTCCTCAGAAGAACGGCGTTGTTGAAAGACGAAACCGTACTCTTGTGGAAGCTGCACGAACCATGCTGATATTTTCCAAGGCACCGATGTTTCTTTGGGCAGAAGCAATTGCCACAGCGTGTTACACCCAAAACCGATCCTTGATCATACTCTTCACAACAAAACTCCTTATGAGCTGATACATGGCAAGAAACCAGATCTCTCCTTTCTACGAGTGTTCGGTGCTCTATGCTACCCAACAAATGACAGTCAGGATCTGGGAAAACTAAAGGCTAAAGCAGACATAGGATTCTTCGTTGGATATGCACCAGATCGCTAGGGATACCTAATCTACAACAAATGAACCTGAAAAATTATGGAAACCATTCACGTGACATTCGATGAGCTGACTGAGCAAACGGCTCCTGGACATAAAAGTTCTGGACCCGCACCTAATCTTTTGTCTCCTGGACCAATTAGTTCAGGTCTTGTACAGCATCCCACTCCTGCAGTTCCTTATGTACCCCCTACGAGTGATGAGTTGAAGAATTTGTTTGATCTGATGTTTGATGAATACTTTGAGCCGTCAACTGTTGATACTACAACAGAAGCTTCACATGTACCTCCAGTTACTGATGCTTCAATTCCACACAACTCAGATGGTCCATCTGTATCTGTCTCAATTAGTCAAGAAGCACCATCTGCTAGTCACTCACCATCATCATCGAATATTCCATCTCCTTCGGTACAGCAAGGCTCTGCAGTTGACCATTCTTTTGAAGTGAATCTTTTGCTCCTATTGATGATGCTTCATTCGAGAATATATTTGCTCCTGAATCTTCTATTGAGACGTCTTCTTCAGGGGATCTTAACACGGCAACATCAGTTCCCTACCCTCAACCACATGAACATCTCGGGAAATGGACCAATGATCATCCGATTGACAACATCATTGAATATCCTTCTCATCCGGTATCCACACGAAAGCAACTTGCCACCGATGCATTGTGGTGCTTCTTTAATTCTGTACTATCCAAAGTTGAACCCAAAGATTTCAAAGATGCTTTGTCTAAAGTCTGCTGGTTTACTGCAATGCAAGAAGAAATTCATGAGTTTGATCGACTTGAAGTATGAGAATTAGTGCCTCCTCCAGATAGTGCAATGATTATCGCTCTTAAGTAGATCTTCAAAGTAAAACTTGATGAGCATGGCGACGTTCTGAAAAATAAGGCATGGCTGGTTGCAAAGGGATATCGTCAAGAAGAGGGCATAGACTTTGAAGAATCATTCGCACCTATTGCTCGAATTGAAGCCATAAGAATCTTCCTCGCGAATGCTGCCAGTCAGAACATGATAGTCTTCCAAATGGATGTTAAGACAGCATTCTTGAATGGTGATTTGAAAGAGGTAGTCTATGTCAGTCAACCAAAAGGATTTGTGGATCCTGAACGCCCTACTCACGTCTATCATTTGAAGAAGGCTCTCTATGGCCTAAAGCAGGCACCTAGGGCGTGGTATGACACTTTGTCTAAGTTCCTTCTGGCAAACAAATTCTCCAAAGGTGTTGTTGATCCTATGCTATTCACTAGGAAAACGGGCAAACATCTACTTCACGTTCAGATCTACGTAGATGACATTATCTTTGCCTCCTCTGATCCTATGGAATGTGATCGTTTCTCTAACGAGATGAGTTCCAAGTTCCAAATGTCAATGATGGGACAAATGTCGTTCTTCTTGGGTTTACAAATTTCTCAAAGTCCCGGAGGCATATTCATTAATCAATCCAAGTATGCAAATGAAATATTGAAGAAATTTGGATTTGATTCAAGTGATCCTGTTGACACTCCTATGGTTGAGAGATCGAAGTTGGATGAAGACCTCTCTGGGATACCTGTTGATCAAACCAAGTTTCGAAGCATGATTGGATCCCTAATGTATCTCACCGCTAGTAGGCCAGATCTCTTGTTCGCAGTATGCATGTGCGCTCGATACCAGTCTAAGCCCACAAAAAAGCATCTAGAAGCGGTAAAGCGGGTCTTTCGATACCTTCAAGGGACTATTCACATGGGTCTCTGGTATCCTCAGGACACCGCCATGGCACTCACGGCCTATGCAGATGCAGACCATGCGGGGTGTCAAGATACTCGCCGAAGTATGTCAGGAAGTGCTTAGTTTCTTGGAGAAAATTTAGTAAGCTCGTCATCTAAGAGGCAAATGAGTACATCTATATCTTCCACAGAGGCTGAATACATTGCCATGTCTGCGTGCTGTGCTCAAATCCTATGGATGAGATCTCAACTATCGGACTATGGCTTTACGTACAACAAGATCCCTCTGTATTGTGATAACAAAAGTGCTATAGCTCTTTGCTGCAACAATGTCCAACACTCCCGATCAAAGCACATTGACATCCGGCATCACTTTATAAGGGAACATGTTAAGAAAGAGGTTGTTGAACTTTACTTCGTGAGGACTTAGTTTCAGTTGGCTGATATCTTCACTAAGGCACTCCCGAGAGAACAGTTCCAATTTATTCTCCCGCGACTTGGCATGAAGAGTTTGACGCCAGAAACCCTCAAGCGTCTTCAGGAAGAGAATGAGGAGTAATGGATTTGCTTCATATATCCTTGTATATATTTTAAACCAAAAAGAAAATAGAAAAATATAAAACCTATAAAAACCATAAAAATCAGAAACACACAAAAATACCAAAAATAGTTCCTCTAGGCATGTCTTCTGTTTATCGATAACATTTATGGTCCTAGAAATGTCATTCAATAATGACACGGGTCTTTAAATGAAGCTCGAGCAAAAGTTAAATTAAATGGTTAAAACATGTCATGATGGCTTGCGGTTACTTCAGACTGTAACCCGTTCCTCATTATGGGGAAAGCTCGTCACCAAAAAGACGACTGTTCCTCCCACTGGGTGAAGTTCACCCGGGCATGGATTACTTTATATACATGTTTCTTCGATTTGATGTACGTTTCAGTGCATCATTTCTCGTATAAGAAGAGAAGTCTTCTTTACGTCACAGATACTTTTCCATCTATGATTCTTCAGGAAAGTATTTGTGCTAAACTTGGTGGTACCATGATCTTTAAATATCAATCAGAATTGAATTTTTCATAAAAAATCTATCACTCAACCAATGACTACAGCTATTTAAATAGAAGACGGGTCATCGATTGAGGGGGAGAGTGATGATTTCAAAATTCTATATCATCAAAAACAAGTCACTTTGTACATAATAAGCAGTGAATTTAATGAAACTTGGTGTTATGTGTCATTGTATGATTTTTTAATTCAAATATCTTTCAAACTCATCATACCTGACACTAACATTGTCCCTCATTGATTGAGGGGGAGCATGAGTATGTTCCATTATCAGCACATATTAAACCTGACCACATTTTCTCCCATATTTTTTTAACTTATTTAAAACAATTAGGATCACAAAATCTCAAAAGGTTTGAAATTTCTGATCGGGGGAGAGAATGTGATTTAAATATGCAATCTGATAAACATGTGATGTTTTGGACTTAAATGTAAGCTCTCCCATATGTGCTAAACTCTTTTGTATATCAATGCACATATTGAGGGGGAGCAAATGGTTTTTGGTGACAAAAAGAATGTGGCATCTTTGGTGGTATCTCATGTGAGCGCGACTCAGACTTCACCAATGAATTGACGAAACAAAAACTGTCATTAATCGAAAGGGCTTGTCCTGGCCGGGTAATAATTTCAAGCTGGTCTAACCAGTGATGTAAGCGTGTCTCGAAGAGGACTTGTCTGAGTAGAGTGTACCGTTTCGAGAAACTTTCTGTGGACTTGACCAGGCCGGGTAATAATTTCAAGCTAGTCTAACTAGTGATGTAAGCGTGTCTCGAATCGGTCATGTTCACTGAAAGTAGATCAATTCAAAAAGTGCAAGCTCTACCCAACATGTGCAAATTTATAATAAAACATCTGTGCACATGTTAAGGGGGAGCATTTGAAAAGTTCAAAACTCTCAAAGTGTTAGCAAAATGTGTTTCTTAATTATAAACACTTTGAGAGATTTTTCAAATAAATGGTTTACAGCAACATAAGATAGTCATGGTGTTATAAGGTAGCTAAGGTTAGGAAAACCGCCCTATGATCCACCAGAGCCAGAGGGATCTACCCAAGGACAATACCGAATAGTTAGTATTAGAAAGTCCTTAGGTATTGTTGGGAATTAAATGTTCTGAAGATTAGTGTTTGGAATTATATGTTCACAAGGTTTGTACTGCTGAGAAGAATACACTAACAGTACTAACTGCTAGTGTATATCTGAAGACTACTCAAGTTATAACTAACAGTACTAACTAATAAGTTAGTACTGCTAGTACAAGCAAAGGTACTGCTGGTTGAATACTGCTGTTGGAGTGACTCATACTACTGCTGAAAGGATAAGTGTCGCGTATACTACTGCTGAATGGATAAGTATAAAAAGATATTTTGTGTATAAAAGTCAAGTATATACGGTAGATAATATCTTAGATAAGTGTTCAGTCAACAAGTTGTAATACACAGAACATGTTGTATCTTAGTTACTGACACACTCAACAAGCAAGTAGTAGACAAGACTTGACAATATTGTAAAGATCTCCTTTGGACTATAAAAGGGAGATCTTAGCTTAGAGATAAGTGTGCTGAATAATTGTGCTTGCTTATGTGCTTAAAATTAACAATCTAGTCAAACAAGTAAAGTAATAGAAACATAGAGATTCAAGGTTTTGTAACCCTAGTGATAGTGAAGATCACTCGTATTATTCTCAATAATATTGAATCGTTTGGTGTTATACTTTCTGTGTTCATACTCCAATAAACAAGCATCACTGTTCCATTTCCATAACCAATATCCTTCTAAGTGTGGTTAAGTAGATTCCGCATACTTAATCATATTCACTCAAAGTATCATATACACTCATTATAAAGGACTAACATCCTCATAGTGTATTCCAACAATCCTCTCAATTGGTATCAGAGCCAGGCTGATATCTTTGATTTAGAAGAAGAAGAAATGGACATGGAGTCTATTCAAACGAATGTTGCTGCAAAGTTGCCAATGCTCAAGCAAAATGAGTTTGATATGTGGAGGCTAAGGATAGAGCAGTATTTCCAAGTGCAAGACTATACACTTTGGGAAATTATTGAAGAAGGAAACTCTTTCAAGCCTACAACCACTACATCAACAGTTGAAGACAAGGTAGTGACAACTGTGAATACCAACCCAACAACTGCAGAAGAGAGAGTCAAGAAGAAGAATGACCTCAAGGCCAGAAGTATGCTGATGATGACCATTCGAAATGAAGCCACCAAGAAGACCCAGAAGACTTTTCTCAAGCAGAACTTTGAAAACTTCTCTTCAACAACCAATGAATCACTGGATCACATGTTTAACAGGCTTCAGAAGATTGTGAGCCAACTTGCTGTTCTTGGTGTAGAGATACCTCAAGAAGATTTAAACTCCAAGTTCTTAAGAAGTCTACCAGAAGAGTGGGCTATGCATGTGGTTGTCTGGAAAAACAAGCCAGATATTGATTCAATGAGTCTGAATGACTTGTACAACAACTTCAAAATTGTTGAACAAGATGTGAAGAAAGCTGGAAGTGCTAGTTCAAGCACTGGGAACATGGCATTTGTGTCATCTCCTAGTACCTCAAATCCAGTTGAGGATGTGAAGGTTGATATGGGAGTTGGTACTGCTAGTTCATCAAGCAGTACTATTGGTATTATGGATGAGAAAACATGTTGTGCTTTTCTCACAAGCCAGAATGATAGGTCTATGCTTACTCATAAAGACCTCCAGGAAATCAATGATTATGATTTGGAGGAGATGGACCTAAAATGGCAAATTTCTCTTCTTAGCATGAGGCCTAAGAAATTCTATCAAAGGACAGGGAATAGAATCACTATCAGCAGTAATGATACTACTGGTTTTGACAAGTCAAAGATAGAATGCTACAACTGCCACATGATGGGGCACTTCTCAAGGGAATGTAGAAGACCAAGGCATCAAGATGGCAAAAGCAAAGGTTTTGGAAGCAAGTCCAAAACAGGGGAGGTTACTGAGCCAAACTCAAAAGCTATGGTAGCTATTGATGGCTTAGGTTTTGATTGGAGTTTCATGGCAGATGAAGAAGAATCTTCTACTCAGATGGCACTCATGGCCTTCTCTGCTACTGAGGTACAAAATGATAAAGTTTGTTCTATTACTTGCACTGCTCTTAAAGAACTAGAAACTTTAAGAAAACATTATGATGATCAAAGGTTAGAACTAAACAAAACTCATCAAGACTTAATAGATTATAAGGTAGGTTTAGCTATCCTAGAGAAGCAGATCATTCACTATAAAGACAATGAATTTGCTTTTTCTGATGACAAAGCTCTTCTTAAACAAGACATATTTTTCAAAGATGCTGAAATTAGCTTTTTAAGAACTGAGTATGCTAGACTTAAAGCAGAAAAAGAAAACATTCAATTAAGTGTAGAAACACTAGAACATGCCTCTAAGGGGGTAAGCAAAATAATTGAATGTCAAGTGATCAACAAAGCCAAGTCTGGGTTAGGATATAAGAATGTCCCACCTCCTTACAGAGGAATCCCTGCACCCCCAGGGATAGACCTAGAGCACATAGGCTTGTCTGACCTTCAACAACCTACATTAGAATATGGTGTTAAGCCAAAAGAAGATATAGTTGTTGACAAACCTATAAAAGTAAGTGAGAGTATAAGTAATACTTCACTTCATAAGGACAAGGTGTCCTCTGACAGAAAATTAGGTGTTCTAATCATTAAGGACTGGAAATCTGATGATGATGAAGAAGAACAGGTTATGTCTAAACCTGATGTTGTTAAGAAAGCAGGAACAAGTGTCCCTAAGTTGGTCAAGAATGATACTGATAGGCCTAAATCCAATGTTAAACATGTTAGGCAACCAGTAAGATATTGTGAACAATATAGAACCACAAACAAGCCCAGAGGCAACCAAATGAATTGGAATGGCCTCAAGTCTCACCAACTAGGTGATGACTTTGTCTTTTATAACAAAGCTTGTTACACTTGTGGAAGTTTTGATCATCTTAAAGCTTTCTGTAACCTAAGGGTATCTGGGTATTCAAACAATAGGGTGAATTTAAAAAGGCATACAACTAAAAGTCACTCTAATTTTACTAGAACAACACCCAGAGCAGTTTCATTAAAGTCTGGCCCAAAACAAGTTCCTACTGCTAGACCATTTAAGACTGTTTACCCAAAATCAGCAGTTCAAAATGCAAAAACAACTTTCAAATATGCATCTAAAACTGCTCAAAAGCCTTTTCAATCAAAAGCAGTGGTCCAAAAACAAATTTGGAAAATGAAGGGTACAACTGCAAAGCCAACAGTTTCTACTACTAGGGAAATGAGGGAAAATGCTGTTAAGGCCTCAGCATGTTGGATTTGGAGACCTCTTAAATCCAATGGTGCATCAACTGTTCTCAAAAGATTTAACTACATTGATGCACGTGGCAAATCCAAGTCAGTAATGGCTTGGGTTCCCCAAGGAAACTAATTTCCTTATTTATGTGCAGGGACATTCACAAACAGATGATGAAGATCAAGGATATTCAGATAGTGGGTGTTCAAGGCACATGACAGGCAACATGTCTTATCTTTCAGACTTTCAATCATTGGATGGAGGATATGTTACCTTTGGAGGGGGAATTGGAGGAAGAATTACTGGTAAAGGTACTCTTAAAACCGGTAAATTAGATTTTGAAGATGTGTACTATGTGCAAGAGCTTAAGTATAATCTTTTTAGTGTCTCACAAATGTGTGACAAAAAGAACAAAGTTCTTTTTACTGACACTGAATCTCTTGTGCTTTCTTCTGATTTTAAGATGCCTGATGAAAGTCAAGTACTTCTTAAAATTCCTAGAAAGGGCAACATGTACAGTGTTGATATAAAGAAGATTGTTCCTAAAGAGGCTCTTACTTGTCTTGTTGCAAAGGCCACATTGGATGAATCTATGAAATGGCATAGGAGGCTTGGTCACATTAATTTCAAAACCATAAATAAAATTGTCAAAGATGGTTTGGTAAGAGGTTTGCCTCAGAAAAGATTTGAAAATGACCAAACATGCATTGCTTGTCTTAAAGGCAAACAACATAAAGCCACTTGTAAGCCAAACTTTTTAACTCTATTGATCAATCATTGTTTATGCTTCATATAGACTTGTTTGGACCTACAAATGTGAGTAGTATAAAGCATAAGAGATTTTGTCTAGTTGTTACTGATGACTATAGCAGATTTACATGGGTTTTCTTTTTAGGTTCTAAGGATGAGACTTCTAGCATTCTTAAGACATTCATTACAGAGATAGAAAACCTAGTAGACAAGAAAGTAAAAGTCATTAGATGTGATAATGGGTCAGAGTTTAAGAATAGAGTTATGGATGATTTCTGCAAAGACAAAGGTATTAGAAGAGAATTTAGTGTTGCTAGAACTCCTCAGCAGAATGGAGTAGCTGAGAGGAGAAATAGGAAACTCATAGAAGCTACTAGAACCATGTTAGCTGACTCTCAGTTGCCTATCACTTTTTGGGCTGAAGCAGTTAATACTGCTTGCTATGTCCAGAACAGAGTTTTAGTAGTTAAGTCTCACAATAAGACATCTTATGAGCTTTTTAGAGGAAGAACTCCTGCAATAGGATTTCTTAGACCTTTTGGATGTCATGTGACAATTCTAAATACCTTAGACCATCTAGGAAAATTCGATGGTAAAGCAGATGAAGGATTCTCAGTTGGATATTCTCTCAATAGCAAAGCATTTAGAGTATACAACTCAAGAACTAGGAGAGTAGAGGAAAACCTGCATGTGGAATTTTTAGAGAACAAATCCAATGTAGCAGGTGAAGGTCCCAAATGGCTATTTGATCTTGAGACACTAACTAAATCAATGAATTATGTGCCTGTTGTTGCAGAAACTAATGAATTTTCAGGTTCAGAAGCTCATGATGCAACAAATGAGGCAGGGTTAGGAAAAGAGAAAGATCAAGATTATGTGATGATGCCAATATGGACAAGTGTGGATTCAACTTCAATAAATGATGAACCTTCTTCTGATAAAGCTAAAGAAGGGATTGAAGGTGAAAACAAGGAAGATGGAACTGAGGAACAAGAGAATCCAGTTAACAGTTCTAAAGATGATAGTACTGCTGAGACAGAGCAAGATACTGCTAGGCAAAATGTTTCTACTGCTAAGCCAAATGTTTCTACTGCTGGCCCATCAGAACCAAATGAAGCATAATTCTCAGAAGATGAGGTGGATTTCAACAATCTCCCACCTGACTATCATATTCCTTCTACACCACACACAAGGATTCACAAAGTCCACTCCCTGGATAATGTGATTGGTGATATATAATCTGGTGTGAAGACAAGGAAGTAACTTATGTCTTCAGACCAACAAGGGCTTCTTGATGCTCTTTATGCATCAAAGCAACATGAGTATGCAAACTCTTGCTTATTTGTATGTTTCCTCTCACAAGCAGAACCCAAGAATGTTCTTAAAGCCTTAGATGATTCAAGCTGGGTAGAAGCTATGCAAGAGGAGCTTCTCCAAATTAAAATTCAAAAGGTTTGGATGCTAGTAGATTTACCCAAGGGTGTAAGGGTAATTGGTATTAAATGGGTTTTCAGGAACAAAAGGGATGAAAGGGGCATAGTGATAAGAAACAAGGCTAGACTTGTAGCCCAAGGGTACACACAAGAGGAGGGTATAGACTATGAAGAGGTTTTTGCTCCAGTAGCAAGAATTGAAGCCATTAGATTATTTTTAGCTTATGCTTCATTTATGGGCTTCACAGTTTATCAAATGGATGTCAAGAGTGCTTTTTTATATGGTACTATTGAAGAGGAGGTGTATGTCTCACAACCTCCAGGTTTTATTGACCCAGAAGATCCAGACAAGGTGTACAAGGTTGTCAAGGCTCTTTATGGCCTTCATCAGGCTCCAAAGGCATGGTATGAAACACTGGTTTCCTACTTAATTTCAAATGGATTTCAAAGAGGCAAAATAGATCAGACATTATTCATCAAGAAGCACAAGAAGGATCTTCTGCTTGTTCAGGTGTATATGGATGATATTATCTTTGGAACTACAAGGAAGGAGATGTGTTTAGAGTTTGAGAAACTTATGCATGATAAGTTTCAGATGAGTTCCATGAGGGAACTTACATTCTTTTTGGGTCTGCAAGTTAAACAATCAAGTGAAGGCATATTTATCAGCCAAGATAAATATGTTGCAGAGATTCTAAGAAAATTTCAATTTGCTGATTCAAAGGTAGCAAGCACACCAATGGACTCTGAGAAGCCTCTTCTTAAAGATGTAGATGGAGAAAATGTGGATGTACACACATACAGATCTATGATAGGCTCTTTGATGTATCTCACATCATCAAGACCTGATATCATGTTCTCTGTTTATGCTTGTGCAAGATTTCAAGTAACTCCTAAGGTTTCTCACTTAACAGCAGTCAAGAGGATTTTTAGATATCTCAAGTGTCAACCTAGGTTGGGTCTATGGTATTCTAGGGAATCACCTTTTGACTTGGTAGCATATTCATATAGTGATTATGCAGGTGCAAGCTTGGATAGAAAGTCAACAACTGGAGGATGTCAATTCCTTGTATGTAGACTTATTTCATGGCAGTGTCAAAAACAAACAATTGTGGCTACTTCAATAACTGAAGCTGAATATGTAGCTGCTGCAAGTTGCTGTGGTCAAGTCCTTTGGCTTCAAAACCAACTTCTTGACTATGGGTACAATTTCATGAACACTTTCATATATATTGATAATAGTAGTACAATTTGTATAATTAAAAATCCAGTGCAACATTCTAAAACAAAACACATTGAAATTAGACATCATTTTATTAGAGACTGCAATGAGAAAAAGTTGATTCAAGTTATTAAAATTGATTCTGATCACAACTTTGCAGATCTTCTCACAAAAGCTTTTGATGTAGGAAGGTTTCAATACTTGGTAGCAAGTATTGGGATGCTTAATCCTCAATGATTTAAAACTCTGTGTTTTTGTACATAAAATTAAGTTTGTACTGCTAGCATTGTCAATTAGTAATGTTATTGAAAAGTTTGTACTGCTAGTACAAATTTGGATTGTTTTGTTCATACTGTTAGTCATATAATTCTACTGCTATAAGACAAATGCTCTGCATTTTGTTTTCTTGGTTTTGGACTAACATTTTCAGGTATGACATTTGAGCACAAAGGAAGTTTCAAGTGAAATGTATGAGCAGCAGAATGATAATACAAATTGCTGACATAATAGGTTCATGATGGACAGAGTTTGGGAATTCATTAACAAAGGTTTACACCTAAGTTAATTGATTCTTTAAAACTTCTTTCTTGAAACCTGATTATGATGTTTCACATTGACTTGATGGCTCAGTTGGTCAGATAGTAACTGACTCAACTCACTTCCTATCATTTTATACTTTAATTAGTATAATGAGCAAGTCTAAGGACATCTGATAGAAAGAACAGCGAGTAAAAGTGAATCTAACACTTGTGTTAGAGGCAACAATTGCCACGAGCTGAAAACCCTGTCAAGAAAGCCCTTTGAATGGGTTTATCTGTACACAGGCAGTTATTTATAACTGAAAACATTGGTTCTCACACAACCAGAGGTTAATTTAAAATGAAATCTTGATTAAGTGTCTGTTATACACTTAATCCCTTCAAAATGGTTGTTAGCAGTATTGTTTTTCATTAAAATCAAGTTCATACTGCTAAGTCAAAAGTTTCTTAAAATCTTTTGGATTCAGAATGGCTCAGAAACCTATCTAATGATGGATTATGAGTTAATGCCCCATGATTCACCTCTCACAGGAGTTAACACACCTGGAAGTGATGAGGGCAGATTGAAATTTAAGGAATTGATGGCTACATGTACAACATTGTCTGATAAGCTGTTCTAAATGGAAGATGAACTCAAGAAATTTTCAAAGAAAAAGTTCAGATGATGGTGAGAGATCTTCCAAACAGGGGAGGAAATATTGTGGTACATGGCATGAATTAAGGGAAGAAAATTGATCAAGTTCAAGAAAAGACAAGAGCATACAAGATGATGATGGATGCTGGGAATAAGCTCTTTCATCTCTCTTCTTCATGTTCGAACATCTTTGACTTAAAATGATAAAGCTTTGTCTCAAGATCACATTGGAAATTTGGACAAGATTCTGGAGTATTATATATATTCAGAAGGGATGAAGCAATACAAATGGAGAAAGTTCAAATGAAGAAAGTTCTTTCAGTTTCAATTTCAGTTCACTACGTTTGTTCATCACTTGCATGGCTTGCTGAGAGATGACTTGACTTCTTGGAGCACATCCAAGATACACAGCACCATTGCCTCTTATAATTCCTCCATCCAAGGAAATTGCACCATCTTTTAGGAAATGCTTAGAGCATAAGCAAGGTACTGCTAGTGTTGAAGACAAAGAAAATGGCTGAAAGTGATTCACAGATGGCAGATGAGTTAGACAGAAAGATAGTTAATTTTGCAGAACAAAGAAAAGCTCAGATCAAAGAGTCTGACTATGTAGTGTTTGGAAGACTCTCACAATCCTCATTTAATTCAGAAGAAACTTGATGATTTGGGATAAATCACAAGTTTAGGGGAGGATTGTTGGGAATTAAATGTTCTAAAGATTAGTGTTTGGAATTATATGTTCACAAGGTTTGTACTGCTGAGAAGAATACACTAACAGTACTAACTGCTAGTGTATATCTGAAGACTACTCAAGTTATAACTAACAGTACTAACTAATAAGTTAGTACTGCTAGTACAAGCAAAGGTACTGCTGGTTGAATACTGCTGTTGGAGTGACTCATACTACTGCTGAAAGGATAAGTGTCGCGTATACTACTGCTGGATGGATAAGTATAAAAAGATATTTTGTATATAAAAGTCAAGTATATACGGTAGATAATATCTTAGATAAGTGTTCAATCAACAAGTTGTAATACACATAACATGTTGTATCTTAGTTACTGACACACTCAACAAGCAAGTAGTAGACAAGACTTGACAATATTGTAAAGATCTCCTTTGGACTATAAAAGGGAGATCTTAGCTTAGAGATAAGTGTGCTGAATAATTGTGCTTGCTTATGTGCTTAAAATTAACAATCTAGTCAAACAAGTAAAGTAATAGAAACATAGAGATTCAAGGTTTTGTAACCCTAGTGATAGTGAAGATCACTCGTATTACTCTCAATAATATTGAATCGTTTGGTGTTATACTTTCTATGTTCATACTCCAATAAACAAGCATCACTGTTCCATTTCCATAACCAATATCCTTCTAAGTGTGGTTAAGTACATTCCGCTTACTTAATCATATTCACTCAAAGTATCATATACACTCATTATAAAGGACTAACATCCTCATAGTGTATTCCAACAATCCTCTCAGGTATGATTATGAAAAAAGGAGTAATATGAGATAGGAGAAAGAAGGGGTTGAAGAATTAAAAAGAAATATAATGAGAAAGGGTGAAAAGAAATAGCCCTCCAATTATTCATCCTTAGGGCAGAAATCGGGTTCAATTCATATGCTACTGGTGGTTACTAAGGTAATGCCGGTATTGAAGACAAGACGTCATGGACCCAGTGACGCACTGCACTAAACCTTCAAGCCACTCAAGTTCTCTTAAAAGGACTTGTTTCATTCTCACGGGGAACCCTGCATAATCTATCGACCGCTCATTACGAGCTATGTTGATATTGAAACAGGAGACACCGCTCCAGTCTCCGACTACCAAAATTGCACTTATTGAGTCTAGAGCCGCGACATACATCATAAGATCTCATAAGAACACATGATACATCTACACTGATTGTTCAACATTAAGGACACCAGTTGTAAACTTATGAGTCCTACGCAGATCTTAGCAATCTGCCAGAACTTTTATGAGGGAACTTACAAATGTAATTCTCAGTGATTGAATGGAAATTCCGGCCAGGGTCAACATCAAACAGCCCTGAAAGCAGGTCACTTCGGTAATTCCTTGTGGATTACGCTTAGTGGTCGCGACGGTTTCAAACGATCTACAGTCGTGGAGTGAACTCCAGCGACTCACCTAATCGTTGATGTACTTCGGTAGATCTTGTAAGCCCTCTCGGGGGTATCCGATTTAGGAACGGCCTTGGTAAGGATTAGAGAAAGTTTTCACACTATGCTGTTAACAATCTCGAAGTCCGAACCTGTAAGTACCGGATGTTTTATTGCTAACTGTCTTATGCAGGAATCCCTGGCGGTTGCGGATGATTGCCGAAAAAATGCCGATTCATCACCCCATGCTCACACTTCATCATCATAATCCAAGAAATCATGATAAATGAAAGACTTTCAACACTACTTCCGCAACTCCGATGCTGAAAATCATGATCCAGAAAAGTGTGAGCATGTCGGTCCAAAGATCACAACATCACATGGAGACGATACTGCAACAAGATGACTTGAAGACGTATGTTGGATGATGACCTCAAAGAATCCTCAAAGATCATCCAAGATAAAAGAATAGTCATCAAAAGTTCACTGCTGAAAGTACAAAGATTGAAGAGTTCGAAGAATCAAAGACTACGAACTAGGAACTCTAATCTATGTAATAGAATGCTAGAAGTCAAAGTGTAATTTCCGGGTTGACCTCCCTTAGGGGGAGATTGTTAGGAATATGAATATTCACATGAAAGACTTGGTCACCCCGAGTACGGATTAGCATTACGTAGCTCGTAGGATTAATCATGTTAGGTTAGACTTCGTAACACCATGGAGTCGGGTCGGGTCTTTACCCACTATGCTCACTCCATAGCCCAAGTGGGGCGTTTGTGTATGTACTATAAATACCCCTTCCCACACAAGGGAAGGGTTGGAACTTATCATTTGCAAGCTAATACAACATTCATTTTCTCTCACTAAGTTCCCAACTTCTCTCTCTTTTTCTCTCTAAGAATCGACCTAAATCTCAATTTACACTTGTGTTATGATTATGAACATGTTACTGGTTGATGGGCCATAACTTGCTTACCCTTATCACCTTTACCTTTACCCTTCTTGTTCATTTGCGGTTTTGGCTTGTTAATCCTACCGCCCTGAATAGCAAGTACTTGAGGCTTTAGAGCCTTCTATGGTAATCTGATGCGTGGTTTTGCAACCTTACAACAGGTTTTACCTCTCGAGGGATCTCAAGAGGCTTACAACCCCACCAGGCAGTGTACCTGACCGATGTAGTATAGTGTAGTGGTAAGTACGGGGGATTGATCATTCTCCACAGGGAATAGTGTTCGTTAGGTATGAAAGACTACTCTAATAGGTCTAAGGGTTGAGGAAGATTCTTTTTGTGTTTTTATAATTTTATGAAAGCAAGTAAAATCTCGGATTTGAAGGAGTGGGCGGAATTAGTTGCTAGTCAACTAACCCAAATAACTACGAATGCAAATAAAATAAATAACTGAAAATAAAAAGTTGGTGAGAAACTTATGTGTAGAGAAATGTGTTCACTCAGATTTCCTTACTCCCTAACTATCTTTTACCGGTTGATTAGTGTGTATTAGTTGCGTGGATGACGGGTGTATTCCTTAATACCAATCGTGGGGTGGCGTACGTACTTCCCCAACTCTACAAGCTCCTACTTCACTCCTATGTCGAGCCGGCTAGGAAGCTCCTAACATGGGATCACTAGAATTCGCTTGTGCATTAAATACAACCATAAAAACCTTTAGTACGCATTTGGTTCATGTTTCTTAAGACGTTCAAGCAAGTTACCGAATAGGAAGTTAGCCAGTTTTCTTAAGCCTAACATAGATAAACAATCATCCAATACAACTAATAACACACTAATAACCAATAATCAATAGCTAGGTTTCATTAGATCTAAGCAAACACAAGATAAATCTAGCCTAACATGTTAAACAAAAGACAAGAACAAGATAAAATCAAACAACACATAGACATATTGAATGATTAATTGATAACTTATCTTTCAATGTAACATGGAAGATCTCAAGGCAAAAAGCCTTGAAAAAGATGCTAAAATCGTCTTAGGGTTTTCTCCCAAAAATTCCACACTAAGCTCTCTCTCTAATGACAAAAAATTAGAAAACTATATATAGACTTTTGGATCTGACGGCGTCACCTTATGGAGTGTGACGCCGTCACCTCGCCGCTTCTAGGGTTCTCGGGTGACCTTCTTGACGCCGTCCCTCTTTAGCTCTCCAAAATCCGTTCTGGCTTATCAAGGCTTGACGCCGTCAGACCTTGAACGTGACGCCGTCCCTCTTTGAATTAAGCCGTGACGCCCTTGATCAGGTTAAAGCGTGACGCCGTCAGAATTTACATGCAATTTTCACTGGCTTATCATGAGTAAATTTCACGTCCACCTTTTCTTGCCAAGCCATGACGCCGTCCAGAGTAAAGTCTGACGCCGTCAAAGGTAACTTTTAGCCGATTTTTGAGACTTTGTCGTTTTCTTCACTTTAATGCTCCAAAAACGTCCAAAATGCCTCCTTTTCCAGATTTCTCCTCAAAAGTGCCTAAAATGACAAAAGGAACGATTTAGGGCAATATTTGATCAAATAAATACGATTTAGGGCTTAAATGACCCCTTAAAAGCGGTACACTTTTCGCTTCATCAAATACCCTTACACTTGAGATTTGCTTGTCCTCAAGCAAATGCGCTTTTATTCTAATCAAAATACAGGTTAGGGGTCATTTAATGCAAACATAAAAGTAATTACAACAAATAATCGTTCCACTTCAATCATAATAAGCACGGAGATTATAAACTAGCACCTCACAAGTAGTGTTTAGATACTCACATCTCTCAAGTGTCATCAAAATAAATCTCATAAATGAAAACGGATAATATCTCTCACTACCTGTCATAGCAAATAGATTACCATAGGCTTGGGAAAGGATCGAAAACCTCCTCCACTAGGCGTAAGCACCTAAGATAAACTATCAAAGAGGGCTTTTAAATGGGTTATAACGTTAGGTGTAGGGAAAAGGAAAACACGGTTTTGTTGGATAAAGGATATTTTACTGGTGGCGAGTTAAAGATCTTGATTAATTACATGTACTATACAATGTTGCTAAGCCAAGACTCGACTCAATCTTAAGCTAGAAACAAAATAACAAAATAACAAAAACATAAAAATAAACATAAAATGAAACGGGATGGTAGTCCGTATGTTTTTTCTATTTTTCTTTTTCTCATTTTTTTTTGTATTTTTCTTGATTTTTTTTTTTTTTTTTTTTTTTTTTTTTTTTTTTTTTTTTTTTTTTTTTTACATACACTCTTGCCCTACCATCCAAAATAATACATCATAGGGGCGTTGCATTCCCCTTACACTTGAACTTTTACATAACTTTACAATTAACTAATCTAATGACTCGAATTAAGATAATCAAAACACTTGGAGTACTTTTAAAATATTTAGCACATATGGGGGTAATAAATGATGTTCTTCCCCATTACTCCATTACACTAGTACTTTACCCATGAGTCCCAATCGTCCCAAAACAATATGTACAAGGATATGACTCGACTTAGCAACCATGTAATCAACTAGATAATTAACTTGGGTTTAAACAAATGTTGTCACAATAATGCACTAAAAATGAGTGCATACAAGGTAGGCTAAGGCGATTTGGGTGTACATTTAAGTGGGGTGTAACAAATTCTTCCTTTAAGTAAAATGCTTAAAGGTTGAAACGAAAAGATAGGCTCTGAGGGGTGTACTAGGGGTATCGTGTACTAAAAATGAGTACAACGCAAAGGGTGTGGGAGAATTACTTGACTAATGTAGCCAAAGTAATTATAACAAAAACACAGGTGTAAAACAATGGGTTAATCCTAATGCCTCTTATCATGTAGTAAATCTAACTACACGAATGTAGTCTCACTTGTGGCCTTGGAATGGTCCTAACGCAAGTTCTAGAATCTAAGTGCTACCGGTACACACATCATAGCATAAATGCTTTTCCTACCAATTCTAGGGGTGAACCTCACATTTTTGGGGGTGGAAAATTTTTTAGTGGTACGGTTTTTGTGCTAGTCATATAACTCCTATCCGTGAGACGCTCATTAGATCAAAGTTTCACTCCTATATATTGTAAAAAAATTTAAATTTGGCACTAAAATTGCCCTAACAGGTATTTATCTCAGTTTTATTACACATCTACTATTAAACAAACAAAAATCAAGCGTAATAGCATTCTCTAAAATCGTACTTTTACCCTCCCCTTACACTTAAGATGAACATTGTCCCCAATGTTCAAATAACAAGATGTAAAAGCATAAAGTAAAAGAATGAAATCAAATACTCCCCTGATTCGCTCGGTGGATATTGAAGTAACACGGTTAAATCTTCTTCCAAAGTAATGTTGAAGCTCCATGACTAATGCATCGCCATAAGCTTGATTCAAAACATTTCCTTGTCCGAAATAACCTGTTAAACTTGAGAAAACAAACACGAAAACCTGCATAACATCGGCGGGATAAAATCTATATATAAGGATATAATGCTTGTGGAATGATAACTTTGCAGATTCCTGGAGATTATAAGTTGGAGATTTTAATAAAAACTTTTTAAAAACAAAACTTTCAAAAATTTCTGAAAATTAAATCTGATGCCGTCAGGTTATAAACCCTGACGCCGTCAGAAATGACCTGACAAAAAATTTTCATTTTAAGTTTCCGGAAAATTTCTGGAAAAACCTTTACCTTACTTCCTGGAAATCCTGCAAAACATCATTATGACTCGATACAAGCATTTGACTCAAACAAATACTAATATGTATGTTAATTTATTATTATTACGATTCATGTTCATTTGTGTTCTAATAAACCGATTTAGATTTCCCTTACACTTATCTTTTGCAAAATACCTTTATATGTAGTTAAGACGAAGTTAAAAACAAAATAAAGCATTTTCACAAATTAGTTTTGAACATGAATCAATAAGAATAAAAATTAAACACACATACGGAAACAAATAAAAACAAACAAACAAATAAATAAACACACAAAGCAAATAAAGCTTGGGTTGCCTCCCAAGAAGCGCTTTTCTTTATTAACGAGTCTTGTAGCTAGACTCAAAGTCACGTGTTCTACGTTTTTCCGTTTTGCTTCTCAATTGCCCCTCTAATCATCCTAACAACCTCCATATCAATTTTGTATTTAGGTCCAAGGTTTAAGCAATCTTTATAATAAAGGCTTCTCTTATCCCAAACATAGTCCATGCCTTTTTCTTTATCCTCTTCATTGATGTCCTCAATCGCACCAATGTTGTCCATGTCAAATCGAGGCACAAAACGAAATTCATTTACCCGATAAGGCATCCTATATGTGATCCTATCTATGTGATTAGAAAACTGAACCGTGCCTTTCAAACGATCATACCTTAAATTGGATGCTTCAATAAATGGCTTACCTAACACTACGCGAGATAGGCGGCAGTCAACAACACTTGCCAAATCTTCTAAGATCATGAAGTTGGTGACAAAGGTAAAATTCCCAACAAGGATATGTATATCCTTAATCCTTCCAACGAAATTGCAAACTCCGCCTGGACACTTGGGGTCCATCCTAGGCTCAAGTGGTGTGTTTATGATTTGGCTATAAAGGCCTAAGGACATAACGTTGATTGGGGATTCACAGTCAATGTAAGCATGCTCAACGTATTGGTACCCAATCATACATGGTATCTTCACATTCCCGGGATCACCTCTCTTAATCTTTGGGTCAATTCTAACAAAAGGTGGTCGAGGGTTATCAACTAGGTTGTTATAGTAAGCAATCTCCTCCTTAGTGGGGTATTCATTGAAACAATCATCCAACCTAGGATCTACCTTCACTTCCTCAATTTTCTCAATCAACTTATCAACCGTAAGATTATTACGTTCTAAGTAATTATCTGAGTATATGGCGGTCCCTAAGTTGTTCAAGGCATAATCAAGCTCTATATCAATCATTCTACTGAGCTCCCTGAGCTCACTAATCTCATTCTCAAGTTGGCTACGCAACAAAGCCACTTCGCCAGGTGTAAGGGGTGGATTCGCGTTTTCCATAATGGCAAACTGAATAGTCAATGAAAATCTGTTACGAACAAAAGCACAAAGAAAATAGATAGACTAAAGAAAACCTAGAAAAATAAAATAAAAATCTCACTAGAAAGGAATCTAGTGAGTAGACCTAATAGAAATAACAATTCAACCTAAACAATAACTATTCCCCGGCAGCGGCGCCAAAAACTTGATGCGTGGTTTTGCAACCTTACAACAGGTTTTACCTCTCGAGGGATCTCAAGAGGCTTACAACCCCACCAGGCAGTGTACCTGACCGATGTAGTATAGTGTAGTGGTAAGTATGGGGGATTGATCGTTCTCCACAGGGAATAGTGTTCGTTAGGTATGAAAGACTACTCTAATAGGTCTAAGGGTTGAGGAAGATTCTTTTTGTGTTTTTATAATTTTATGAAAGCAAGTAAAATCTCGGGTTTGAAGGAGTGGGCGGAATTAGTTGCTAGTCAACTAACCCAAATAACTACGAATGCAAATAAAATAAATAACTGAAAATAAAAAGTTGGTGAGAAACTTATGTGTAGAGAAATGTGTTCACTCAGATTTCCTTACTCCCTAACTATCTTTTACCGGTTGATTAGTGTGTATTAGTTGCGTGGATGACGGGTGTATTCCTTAATACCAATCGTGGGGTGGCGTACGTACTTCCCCAACTCTACAAGCTCCTACTTCACTCCTATGTCGAGCCGGCTAGGAAGCTCCTAACATGGGATCACTAGAATTCGCTTGTGCATTAAATACAACCATAAAAACCTTTAGTACGCATTTGGTTCATGTTTCTTAAGACGTTCAAGCAAGTTACCGAATAGGAAGTTAGCCAGTTTTCTTAAGCCTAACATAGATAAACAATCATCCAATACAACTAATAACACACTAATAACCAATAATCAATAGCTAGGTTTCATTAGATCTAAGCAAACACAAGATAAATCTAGCCTAACATGTTAAACAAAAGACAAGAACAAGATAAAATCAAACAACACATAGACATATTGAATGATTAATTGATAACTTATCTTTCAATGTAACATGGAAGATCTCAAGGCAAAAAGACTTGAAAAAGATGCTAAAATCGTCTTAGGGTTTTCTCCCAAAAATTCCACACTAAGCTCTCTCTCTAATGACAAAAAATTAGAAAACTATATATAGACTTTTGGATCTGACGGCGTCACCTTATGGAGTGTGACGCCGTCACCTCGCCGCTTCTAGGGTTCTCGGGTGACCTTCTTGACGCCGTCCCTCTTTAGCTCTCCAAAATCCGTTCTGGCTTATCAAGGCTTGACGCCGTCAGACCTTGAACGTGACGCTGTCCCTCTTTGAATTAAGCCGTGACGCCCTTGATCAGGTTAAAGCGTAACGCCGTCAGAATTTACATGCAATTTTCACTGGCTTATCATGAGTAAATTTCACGTCCACCTTTTCTTGCCAAGCCATGACGCCGTCCAGAGTAAAGTCTGACGCCGTCAAAGGTAACTTTTAGCCGATTTTTGAGACTTTGTCGTTTTCTTCACTTTAATGCTCCAAAAACGTCCAAAATGCCTCCTTTTCCAGATTTCTCCTCAAAAGTACCTAAAATGACAAAAGGAACGATTTAGGGCAATATTTGATCAAATAAATACGATTTAGGGCTTAAATGACCCCTTAAAAGCGGTACACTTTTCGCTTCATCATAATCCTTCCTCGTAGTCAATGAGCAATGCGTGCAATTCACTCACTGTCTTCCCCATGAAGTGCATATTGAAGTTTCACACAAAACCACTAAATTCCTTAATCAGGGATCTATTGATTAAGTTAACAGCAATATCTACTGCACAGGGTTTGCCAAGTGCCTCCAGTTGGTCCATGTACCCTTTCATTTCTGACACATGTGCACTTACAGGTTTACCATCAGCCTGCTTACAGCTGTGAAGAGCATCGATCAAATTATAAATTTCAACAGCTTGAGGTTTCTCAAACATACTCTGAGTTCGTTGAGCATGTCATGAGGAAAAGAATGCTAAAACTGCTTTTGTAAAGCAGGTGTCATCATTCCCAGCATCATGCAAGCCACATCATTATGTTTCTTATTCTCAAATTTCCACTCTGCTTTTTCCGCATCAGATGCATTAGCAGCAGGTTCAGCAGGACAAGGCTTATACAAATATTCCATTTTATCAGACACTCGCACGACAATCCTGAGAGAACGAAACCAGTCATTGAAATTTTGTGAGCCAGTCAATTTTTCTCGCTCAAAGAAAGTTTTGAACGCAAAACTCAAAGTAGTGTTATCGTTTTGAGCCATTTCTACAGAAAAAAATTCAAATATTAGTATTTTCGATAATACAATTTTTCAAGAAAATAAAATACCCAAGGAAATATTCATATAACCATAGAATTTTCTTGAAAACTAGGTCCCATATTAACATAGTTTCATCACATCAGTTGATCTGCTAGTAATGAAAGTATAAAATAAGGTAATTGTCGAACAATAATTGGCAAACGATTTCCAATTCCAAGATCATTATGGGATTTACAATTTGCCAAACCTAGTTGCATTGTAAACATGTTTCATCCCCATCTTATGCCTTGAGTTCTAGGTCTCACTAACAACTCAATTAAGTTGTCTAATTTAGAAACTGCAAATTCCCATGTACGTCCCACGTAATCATGAAATTCACCTCGTCATCACAATCTAGCTAAGGTCTCACTTAGGCTAAATGGTGACTTCAAGTGTTTCTTATAATTAGATGGCATAAACTTAAATTAAAGGGTACTAGTTTTTGATGTATGTAATCAAAAATTATGTATGAAGA
Organism: Artemisia tridentata subsp. tridentata; assembly: GCA_021014915.2. Lineage (NCBI taxonomy): Eukaryota > Viridiplantae > Streptophyta > Magnoliopsida > Asterales > Asteraceae > Artemisia > Artemisia tridentata. The sequence goes on from CP139507.1 coordinate 306,869,435, forward strand.
AGCATGCATACAACTTCATAACATAGGTTTTGATAAAAACTTTTTATTAACCAATTTACAAAGATTAAATTAACAAAGTTTTGATTGAGGTATTGGGTTCACCAATCAAAGAATTACCTTTAATTATCGTCCATTATATCATACTTTTGCATAAGTCCAAAGACTTAGTGTTTCGGATAATTACCACAAAGTGGCGCATGGAATTAAAGGCTAATTCACCCTTAAGATGGTTTTGTACATAAAATTATCGTACTAGGTAGCTCCAATTTGACGCACAAATGAGCGGAGAAATGAAGTTAAGCATAAAGCCATTAAAAACCCGTTTCTTTAAGGTCACAATTTAATGCGTACCCTCCTTATACCCCTCTTATAGTTTCTCACAATTGGGTGAGCCGGTTTTACTATTGGTACAAAACTATTAAACTATTGAAAATTTAACTCTTAAAAACCAAATCATATTTCACCATTATTTAGTCCGAATTATTTTTCAATTCAAAATTACCCTTTGTTTATAAACATGTCAAACAAAATAAACAAACAAGTAATAATAAAAAAAAATAAACACTTAAATAATGCACACATAACATAACAATTAATATGTGAAAACATGTAGCCACATGCAAACTTAATTCGATAAAACTTATTAATAAATAATTTTAGGTTTATAATGCATATATTAACTAAGGCCCTCACTTACAAAGGAAGTGAACCACATGCATCGACGAATCGATTGCGTAAGCCATAATTAAATATATACCACATAGCACGCAATTGATTCATTAATTATATTGAGGTCTTCTCCAATTCAAGAATTACCAATAAATAAACATGTGAAAACTTAACAATTAATTCATATAGACAATAATTCCATAACAAAACATGCACGTTCCATCATGGATTTCATAACAATTATAACACGTTGTCACTAGATCGCATACAATTAACACGTAATTATATCATGCAATCTTAGGGTTTCTAATAAAATTAAAAAACAAAACAAATTTTTTTTATGAGGCAATCGGCCCCCTCCCCTAAATTTACGGTTTCAAATTTTCTTAAACCCTAAAATTCATCATATTTAATTAAACACAATCCAAGATTCGTTTTGTACGTGTTTTGGTAATTAATTACACATTATATTAGGCTCGTGATGCCGCTGATGGAATATAATAACATGTCATACATAATTAAACACATATAAACATCAAGTATAGCGGAAGCATAAAGGATCATAACATGTAAATTAATTAACCAAACTTAAAAGTATACATACCTCTTGCAATTCCAAGCTAGCAATCAAGATGAACCCTAATTAGGGTTTATATGGATTATAAGAATTGCCCCTTACCGTTTTTGCAATTCAATCCAAGATAGTAACAATAGTGTGTTAGTACCACGTTCTTGTACATACATACTATAACGAATTAAAGTTATGCTAGTAAAAGAAAACACAAATTAAAACCAAATGATTTGTTTTGTGATCAAAAATACGATCGACCCTATGTTGGGGTTTATGTCGATCGGCCAAGAAAACAAGGAGAGAAAAAAAAAGTTAGGGTTATGTGTATGTGCCCAAGAGATACAAACAATGAACCCTAGCCTTTGTTTATATAGGGTGAGAAACTTAGAGAACAAGTTGGACTAGGAATAGGTTTCCCTACTCCTAGCCGATCGGCCATAAACCCAAAGAGGGCTTCTAGATCTTTCTTGACTTTCCAATTATTCACTCTTAATTCTTTCCTTTTACTAGTTAATGGTCGTTAGTCAATATCCGTTAATTACTAACGGTCGTTATATATTTGTGTAATAAATAATTAAATACAACATTTTATATTTAATTATTAATCTTTAATTCTCATACGTAAAGCGTGCAATCCCGTGGTCTCGAGTTCGATCCTAATATACGACTATTATTTTATGTCCATAAACTAACAGTTATGAAGCATCAAATTCAAACAACTTGCTAGGACAAAAAAATCTCACCACTTTTGTGTTTTCTGTTTCCGCAACAAAGACCAAAAATATATTATTCAACAGGAACCCTTCGGCAACAAAATCAAACTTTTTTTTTCTTCTTCTTCTTTATCTTTGACCTAGCTCTTGATACCATGTACAAATCAAGGGAATACTGAAAAACTATATTAATCAGATTCAATTAATTAATTGAGATTACAAATGATTAAAATAGTTTTTTTGTATTCCCTTGATTTCTACATCGATCACACTTTGAAATACATAAAAAACATAAATGATGTGATCAAAGTCTAGCTAGTTAACTTGTTTTAACTTTTATGTGGTTGCAACATACTCGTAAGAATAGTGTTAAACAAATCAAATTATACGAACTTGAGTGTAAAATTCACAACTTTCATAATTTTTAATAAATTTATATATTTAACAATCTCTTATATGTAATAAGAGAAAAACGTTTTAACGCCAACAAATTATTTTATTAACCTATAGGAGAGATCAATTTCAAAATCGAGCCCTTCTATTGACAAATAAAGGTTAAAATTTGGCTTTCTTTTGGTCAAACTCATCTAAATTTCTCCAGCAAAATAAATATGTATAAAAACACATGTATTGATTTAGTAAAGAAAGAAAACAAAAAAAAAGATGGGTAATTAATAAAACCTTTACTTGTTAATTTTAAATATATATATATATATATATATATATATATATACTTGTTATATATATATATATATATATATATATATGAAGTTAAGTGTAAACTAATCATCTTTCATGTTTTTAAATAACTTTATAAAATATATCCTTTCAAACTTTATACTTTTTTTAAAACAACAGGCATGTTGTCATTTATAAATATTATTATCAGTAGATTAAATTCATATACATGCACAGGATTATAAATATCGAAATGAAAAGCATGAGTTATTGCGATATTTAAATGAATACACGAGATTGTACATATATGAACAACTCGTGTTATTCTTCTTCACGTGTTCTCATAAGGATATCCGGTAAAAAAAAACTACAATCTGTGTTTAATAACGGCTCATGTTACTACAGTTTATAAGTTTGACCCGTGTGTACGCGGGTTTGAAAATTAAATACGGGTAAAATTGTAGAAAATAGAAGGGGGTTGAATAGTTTCACCGTTTTAATTACGTTTTAAAAATTCTTTTTCAAAAACTTTTTTATTCGAAGTTATGTGATATCAACCAACAATATATGAACACAATATAAACAATATAAATGAAAGAATAGTAAAGATAAAGAATGATCAAACCAATACGCAGAGATTTATAATGGTTCGGCTACGAAGCTATATCTTCGCCCTACTCCAATCCACGAGTATCACACTCGAGAGTTCACAATCACTATGTCAATAAGATCCCTTCAGGCGGGGAAAACCGTACAACGTCGCTTACACCGATTTCTGACACTAAGCTAAATGTCGAGTTCTAATCTTAGCTAGAACCAATCTACACTCACACTACCGATATGCATACAACACTTACGGACTTACTCACAGTCTGGATATACCAATATTACAACAATTAACAGAGTTTAGATCAAGTAGAGAATCGTAACAAATGTTATGTATATAATGCCTATTTTATAACACTCGTTCTTGGCGAATACTAGCGTTCTTCTCTTTTCACTTTGGAGGAAGAAAGGATGTAATCACTTGTAAACAAATAATAATAATAAGTTAATGTGATCAAAGAGGAGGATGAAAGAAAACAGAAAGATTTGTGCTTCAAAGAGGTGAGAAATCAGTTGGAAATGGTCCAGTATTTATAGGCTGCTGGAGGAGCGTTGACGGTCACGTATATATGGAATGTCCCATATATATCTGGGACTGTCCCCCCTATAAGGGACCATCCAGTAGGACGCTCCTGTTTTTGTCCTGTTGTGGTGAAATATTTTTCTGGTGAAGGTAGGATCCTTTTGAGCGGGAAAACCAGATTTTTTAATATATATTCTTATTAAAATATTTCTTTATAAATACAAAATAATTTGTATAATTTATTTTTGTAAAAAATGTTTTGTCACATTTATTAAAATGTGAGTTTTAAGGACAAAAATATTTCTTTGATCACTTAACTAGTTTGATATATTGTTTGTTCATACCTTAAGTGATGTTGTGTCGAAATAGACTTTTTACGACTAATAACTTATTTACGTAACGTAGTTTTACATTTTGTGATTATCAAAACGTATTGGTTTCAAACAATTTATATCTCAAAAGGAATTCACAAAAGGGAAATAATGTGAAAACCCGAGGTTCGTTGTCCCGATTGAAGATTGAATGGAATATGTGATTCGGAATTGTGATTTGTGTCGTGAATGTGAGATAAGAGTTTGATATTTTGGTTTTTACACTACAAACATGAAATAATAACCAAAAACAATTTATCAAGTTAAGGAAATAATCAAATTAAGCACACAAATCCTAAAACGCAAATAAACTTAAAAAACGAACGTTATGATTTAAAAACGTATTTAAAAAGGTGAAATTCTAAATTATAAGCCCTAAAAATTTGAAAATAATTTTCCTAAGTTCTAAATATTAAAATAAAATTTTAGGAAAAAGAATTATATTTTTTTGATTTTTTATTTATTTTTTATGAATTAAAAACTAAAAGAAAGTAATTAAATGATTAAAAATAGCAAACTAATTTGGAAAATTATGAAATTTTTCAGAAAAATCAAAAATGATATTATGAAGCTAATAAAAATGATATTGAAACTTTTCTAAACCATAATAAGCAATTTGGGCAAATAAGCAATTTCCAATAAGCTCAAAAATAAGCTAAAAAGTACCAAAAATTTTCCAATGCTTAAATTCAGTCAAATACACTATTTCAAACTTGAATTAACTTGAAAAGTCCAAATAAGCACTTGAAATAAGCAGATAAGCAGTTGGTACAGTTGCAAAACTAGGGCAGATTCAATGATCAAATAGCCAACTTTCAGCAGCTCTAAAAGCTAGACAAGAGCTTATTGGGGGAATCCAAGAGCAGAGTCTAAAAGCTGATATAACAAGCTACTTATAAGCCAAGAATGCCCAAATTCTATCCTCAATTGCTACCTCAATTAAGCTCAAGCACAGATGCATATGGGAACATAAAACTGTGCAGGTCTGCACAGGCCTAGTGGGGTTACTTGCAGACCTATTTTAAGCTTATTAATAAGCCACAAATTGGAAACCAAGCTCAGATCTTAAAAGCTAGTACTACTAACTATAAGCAAACCAAATTTCACAAACTGAGATCAACCAAATAAGCAGTTACAATCCAATGAAAAAGCTGAGATGAGCTTAAAATGTGCAGGTCTGCACTGAGCCTTCTGATGCAGCAGTTTAATGTTTTTGCATTCAACTCTTCCATGACTTAATGAAATAGTGCCTACTTAAGTATTTCCACTTAAACTGATGTAATGAACCAAAAAATCACCAAAGTGACTGTTCAAATAAGCTCAGCCTATACTGAGCTTATTAACACAGTTATTTCCTCAAAATTTAACCTATAGGCCAATAACCTCCAAATGAGTTAAAATCACCCTACTGAAATATGCTTATACTACCTTAATTAAGCTGAATCAAAACTTATAAAGTAGCAAATGAACAGTGCTTAGCTGATATGGGCAGATCAGCCACTATTCCAAACACCCTCTTAGAAACAGATTTGGAATTTTGAAACTAGAACTAGCAATGTAGACCTATAAAACTCAATAACTACTGAATAGACAGCCTACTTATCACCTAATAAGCAATTATCAATAATGAAATAAGCACCTAATAAGCTATAAACTACTATGACTATTTTTGACTTTTTATGTTTTATAAATCAAAGCTGAGATCTAGTACCTATAAACTAATTGACAAGCTCAAATAAGATTAATAATGCTACTATTATCCACAATAAGCACTGACAAGCTAAAAATAAGCAGTAGAACAATTATAAGCTACTAATCCAAATGCACAATGGAACTCACAATTGAATGCTGCTGGAACATGAATGAACCAAGTGTTAACTCAACCCAGGCTTAATAAGCACAAGCCAAAAATACCCAAATAAGCCTTCCAAGTCAGCTTATTCTTCAAACTGCTTATTTGACCACATCAGTTGACTTTAGTTGACTTTTGGAACTTTTTGAGACTGAATCTATCATTTCTCGTTCTTCGCAAATTTAAAATCTTAAATAATAAGATCCGCGAATGCTTAGCCTTATAATCAAGCCATGCATATATAAAGTCGATACGGGAACTTGCAAACTCTTAAAAAGAATTTGCATTTTATAGCTCGTGTAAAAGACTAGCACGAGCTTATAGATTATAAATGGTTAAGGGGACAAGTTAGGGCTCAACACGCCCGGTCAGGTCATAATTTTATTCCTACTCTCACTAGCGGAAAGTCAACAAAATGTCAAAATTTATTATATTTTTGCACAAAAATTTTTATTTTTTTTTTATTTTTTATTTTTATTTTTTTTTTTAATTTTTGGAAGAAAAACGGGGTTGCGAGAGTAAACGGCAAAAAATGCAAGGCAAAAATCAGATCGAAAGATCACCCCCCAGACTAAAACGAGACATTGTCCTCAATGTCTTAAAGGTTAGGGTTCTCCTACATAAATCTAAGGCCGTTTATTAATTATGCCAAAGATAAACGTAAAACGATAAGATTAAGGATATCGGGTGAGCAACGAATGATGAAACTGCTTTGACGAGCTCCGGTTTCTGATTCTGGAACTTAAACTCTTTCATCATCATCCGGATAGCATCGGTAAGCTCGGCCATCTCCGATGGATGGGCCGATGAAAAAGAAGGGGTAGAAGAATTCACTTTCGAAACAACCGGTTTGTTTCGTGAAGCGGGAACTTTAGATTTGTTCTCAATAATCATTAAGATATCTTTCGGCATTCGACTCAAGATATTGCCACCGGCGGCTGCGTTGAGTGAATCTTGATCGTATTGAGTTAAGGAATTGTAGAACGTATCGATTTGATGTAATTCTGAGAAACCGTGATGTGGGCATTTACGTAGGAGATCCTTAAATCGTTCCCATGCCTCACCAAAATTTTCATCAAACCGTTGTTGGAAATTTGTGATTTCATTCCTGAGATTAGTCATTCTGGACGGAGGAAAGAAATAATTCACGAATTTATGGACGAGATCTTCCCAAGTCTGGATCGATTGAGGGGGTTCTTTTTCAAGCCAAATTCGGGCTTCCCCTCGAGAGAAAATGGGAATAACATCAATTTCATAGTGTCATTAGTGACATCCTTATGATGGTTTGTGGAGGTCAATTGATTAAACCATCGGATGTGTGCGTGGGGATCCTCTCTTTCAAAACCATGAAATTGATTTCCCTGAACAATTTGTATCAAACCGGTTTTAAGCTCAAAATTTGTGTTGTTAATTGGTGGCCTATAACAATAGCATCTCCGTATCCCACGGTGAGACATTGGAGTAACTCTTGCATGGTACGTTGATCCTCAGCCATTTCAGTAATGGGAGTATCAACTTGAGGACGTAACTCGGGTACGTTAACTCTTTTACGTCGACGAGAACGACGAGTCGGTAAAAGAGAAGATTTATCAATTAAGTTTGATTTGGAACGGGTGAGCATACACCAAAAATAAAAATTAAAAAGAAAAATAATTTAGAAGAGAAAATCTTTTTTGGATTTTTTATATTAAAGGAAAAATTAATCACAATATTTTTGGTACTGATCCCTCAATCGATATTGTTTCTCTTAAGACTACTCGCCGAGTGGCGGAGAAGCAAAGGTACGCTCGAAAGCTGATTAAAAACCCGCCTCTTTCGGTTTTCAATTTAATGTCAAAACCATCCTTAAACCACTTGTATAGGTTGTAATCGAAAGATAATCCGAAATCAAATGATTTCACGATTGTTTTGTTGTTTTACGATTTTTTTTGGTATTGTTAACACTTTAGGAAAAGTGTTAGTGGTATTTTTAATTTTTTTTTGGATTTTATATTTTTGAAAATATTTACAAATAAAACGATAACTTCCCGGGAGAAGGATCTTCAAAACACGAATCGAAAAACGAAATCACGAATTCACGTCAACCTTCCCCGGCAGCGGCGCCAAAAATTGGTTTCAAACAATTTATATCTCAAAAGGAATTCACAAAAGGGAAATAATGTGAAAACCCGAGGTTCGTTGTCCCGATTGAAGATTGAATGGAATATGTGATTCGGGATTGTGATTTGTGTCGTGAATGTGAGATAAGAGTGTGATATTTTGGTTTTTACACTACAAACATGAAATAATAACCAAAAACAATTTATCAAGCTAAGGAAATAAGCAAATTAAGCACACGAATCCTAAAACGCAAATAAACTTAAAAAGCGAATGTTATGATTTAAAAACGTATTTAAAAAGGTGAAATTCTAAATTATAAGCCCTAAAAATTTGAAAATAATTTTCCTAAGTTCTAAATATTAAAAGAAAATTTTAGAAAAAAGAAATATATTTTTTTGATTTTTATTTTATTTTTTATGAATTAAAAACTAAAGAAACTAATTAAATGATTAAAAATAGTAAACTGATTTGGAAAATTATGAAACTTTTCAGAAAAATCAAAAATGATATTATGAAGCTAGGAAAAATGATATTGAAACTTTTCTAAACCATAATAAGTAGTTTGGGCAAATAAGCAATTTCTAATAGGCTAAAAAATAAGCTAAAAAGTACCAAAAATTTTCCAATGCTTAAATTTAGTCAAATACACTATTTCAAACTTGAATTAACTTGAAAAGTCCAAATAAGCACTTGGAATAAGCAAATAAGCAGTTGGTACAGTTGCAAAACTAGGGCAGATTCAATGATCAAATAGCCAACTTTCAGCAACTCTAAAAGCTAGACAAGAGCTTATTGGGGGAATCCAAGAGCAGAGTCTAAAAGCTGATATAACAAGCTACTTATAAGCCAAGAATGCCCAAATTCTATCCTCAATTGCTACCTCAATTAAGCTCAAGCACAGATGCATATGAGAACATAAAACTGTGCAGGTCTGCACAGGCCTAGTGGGGTTACTTGCAGACCTATTTTAAGCTTATTAATAAGCCACAAATTGGAAACCAAGTTCAGATCTTAAAAGCTAGTACTACTAACTATAAGCAAACCAAATTTCACAAACTGAGATCAACCAAATAAGCAGTTACAATCCAATGAAAAAGCTGAGATGAGCTTAAATTGTGAAGGTCTGCACTGAGCCTTCTGATGCAGCAGTTTAATGTTTTTCCACTCAACTCTTCCAAGACTTAATGAAATAGTGCCTACTTAAGTATTTCCAATTAAACTGATGTAATGAACCAAAAAATCACCAAAGTGACTGTTCAAATAAGCTCAGCTTATACTGAGCTTATTAACACAGTTATTTCCTCAAAATTTAACCTATAGGCCAATAACCTCCAAATGAGTTAAAATCACTAAAGCCCTACTGAAATATGCTTATACTACCTTAATTAAGCTGAATCAAAACTTATAAAGTAGCAAATGAACAGTGCTTAGCTGATATGGGCAGATCGGCCACTATTCCAAACACCCTCTTAGAAACAGATTTGGAATTTTTAAACTAGAACTTGCAATGTAGACCTATGAAACTCAATAACTACTGAATAGACAGCCTAATTATCACCTAATAAGCAATTATCAATAATGAAATAAGCACCTAATAAGCTATAAACTACTATGACTATTTTTGACTTTTTATGGTTTATAAATCAAAGCTGAGATCTAGTACCTATAAACTAATTGACAAGCTCAAATAAGATTAATAATGCTACCATTATCCACAATAAGCACTGACAAGCTAAAAATAAGCAGTAGAACAATTATAAGCTACTAATCCAAATGCACAATGGAACTCACAAGTGAATGCTGCTGGAACATGAATGAACCAAGTGTTAACTCAACCCAGGCTTAATAAGCACAAGCCAAAAATACCCAAATATGCCTTCCAAGTCAGCTTATTCTTCAAACTGCTTATTTGACCACATCAGTTGACTTTTGTTGACTTTTGGAACTTTTTGAGACTGAATCTAATTTGAACTAACGAAAAACTCACAATAAGCTATTAAGCTTATATGAGCTTATACAAATCAGAAAACAGCTTATTGAAGCTGTGGTTAAGCTATTTTTGGATTTTTTAAGTATTTTTCAATATTTTTGGATTTTTGTTGGATTTTCTGATTTAGATTAATAATACTGAAAGCAAATGATTTAAAAGCTTAAACTAAATTAGAAACAGCTTAATAAACAGTAAAAGAGCTTAACTAACAACTATAAGAGTAAATAAGCAAATTGGATTTAAAACATAAAACTAAGATTGCATTAAACAAAGCTTGATTACAATAAAAACTTAGAAATTACAATTCAGAAATCAAAAATGACAGCATAACTTTAACTAAAAACTACTTCAAATTCTAAGGAGATGAGAGGGCTATTTATAGCCGATTGGTGAAGATTCTAGGGTGTCCATGTCACCAATACGTGCCCTCTTGTGCTTCTTCCAGTCCTTTTTAACCCTAGGATTTCCCTTGATCAGCAATCTTTCATTGCTAGCCCTTGGATCAAAGATACACGTCCCAACAGCCAATCTCAAACCTCCATTCTACTGGGATTGCTGACATGTCATTCCTGACATGTTAGAATCCTTCTAGAAGTGCGTGCAAGGACACTATTGCCCTTAATCTCGGTTAATTTCTGGACGGGTAAATTAGGGTTTATGTTTGGAACAGTAACTTCTGGGAAAAGGGGGCGGGTAATGTTTTTGTTTGACTGGTAGTTATTGCTTGGTTTGACCGGGTCTTGGGTCATGGGTTGGGTTTCGGGTTTTATAATAAAGATGGGTTGGGCTGATGGGTTTTATTAAATGGTCTGTGGATTAATTTTGGGTTGGATTTGGATTTAAGAATCCGGTATTGGTTTATAGATTTTTAGGATTTGTGTAAAGTGAATATGATAAGGACCAATTGTGTAAAATCTAAAATTTCAGGGACCAGTTCTGTCACTTTTCAAAAGTATTATCCAAGGGCTACTTTTGTCATTTGATGAAACTTGAGGATTGATTTTGACTTTTGAGCATAGACTTTGACCAATTGCTTCCCGGCATCGGCTTTTGACCTTTTCCAAATCTCGTGCTCGTTTTCCCGGATTTTGCTTGATTTTGTCCCTATTTCATGATATCCGTACCTGCATAGAAACAAACACAAAAACACAATATCTTTGGCATTTATGGTTAGTTTTTGGTCGTTTTGGTCTTAATTTGGTAAATAAAAGGTATGTGAATAAGCACATACCAAAATTCCCCCAGACTAAGATATTGCAGTGTCCTCACGCAATGTTATAAGAACACGTTTTTGAAACTAAAAATTTCTAATCTCTTTTTACTAACTTTGAAAAGTAGCAAAATTTTCAAAAGAGATTAAGAAATCTTAAGTTCTAAAAACTCCCCGATTTTCCATTTTATTCTATTTTTGTATTTTTCTCATAATCATGTGACGGTTTTGTTGACAATCATTATCTTTCAATAACTTTTAGAGTCATCGAGTAGGAAACACGACTCATAAAGAAGTGACCATATGGATAAAATTCGTCGTTCCTGATTTTTCACGAGTCCCCAAACTAAGCTTAAAAACAAAATCATCGCTATTTACAAGTTAGATGCCAACACTACCCATGGAAGTTACTTGTGTAATTACCTCTTGCTCCCATTTTCTTATTTTGCCTCTATTTATTTTATTTTTGTTGAGAAATAAATTGCTCCATATTCTCGTTTCGATAATTTTTAATCCGATAAAGATACTAAATTAAGACGCTAAGTAGTTTTCAATCTTCTATCGAGAACCGTTGCTTCGAAAATGAGGTCCACATCAAGGTTTTTATTTATATTTTTGACTTTTTCTATTTTTCATTCATCATTATTTTATTTTATTTTTATTTTTTTTTATTATTTTTTTAAGAGATAACTTTTTCACTTACGTACCCTAAACTTCGGAGCTTCACGGTTTAGTTCTAAGACCTTACACTTTCTGGCATAAAGGATCCAAGGGCCGTTACAACGGAGTGTTCCAAGACTCTAGACATTCCTGAAATGAGGATCCAAGGTGGTTAGACCAAGACCTCACACATTCCTGAACTAGAGGTCCAAGGGCCGGTGCAAGAGGGTAGCCAAGACCTAAATGCCTTCCAGAAATAAGGATCCAAGGCCCGATCTCGAATCCGTAGCATAGAGCACTTAACTTATTATTATTAAACGTATTTATTAAGTAACCTTGATGTGTACCTAATTTTTAAAGCAAGGATTCTTTTAAGAAGACCAAGAACTAATCATCGGCAAAACCTAACATCTTTAATTATTCTTACAATTATATATTGTGAAACATTTTTGTGGGAGCAAAAGGCCACAAGTAACTTCAATGAGCTCTAAAGAGAACCATTTACTCCACGCTTAGCATCTAACTTCTAAATAAACTCTATCATTTCTCGTTCTTCGCAAATTTAAAATCTTAAATAATAAGATCCGCGAATGCTTAGCCTTATAATCAGGCCATGCATATATAAAGTCGATGCGGGAACTTGCAAACTCTTAAAAAGAATTTGCATTTTATAGCTCCTTGTGTAAAAGACTAGCACGAGCTTATAGATTATAAATGGTTAAGGGGACAAGCTAGGGCTCAACAAGCCCGGTCAGGTCATAATTTTATTCCTACTCTTACCAGCGGAAAGGTAACAAAATGTCAAAATTTATTATATTTTTGCACAAAAATTTTTAAATTTTTCTCTTTTTTTTTTTTTTTTTTTTAATTTTTGTAGGAAAAAAGGGGTTGCGAGAGTAAACGGCAAAAAATGCAAGGCAAAAATCAGATCGAAAGATCACCCCCCAGACTAAAACGAGACATTGTCCTCAATGTCTTAAAGGTTAGGGTTCTCCTACATAAATCTAAGGCCGTTTATTAATTATGCCAAAGATAAACGTAAAACGATAAGATTAAGGATATCGGATGAGCAACGAATGATGAAACTCGAGTGGAGAGAAGCAAACCACGAGCATGAGAGTCTTCATAATTCGGGCAAATCCTGGACACATCACAGAAAAACAACGAAACACAAGAAATGGAAGAGGTAGCCCTCCTCACGTCACTTATTAGAGAATAGAAAAGAAGATAGAAGGATAAGCATGGGGTGCCTCCCACGAAGCGCTTTGTTTTTGTTAACCGAGTCACGTAGCTTGACTCGACCCCGAATTTATTTGTCCTTGGGGGAGCAAGTGGAAGAGATAATCTCAATCGGACTTTTATTCAAGATGTTTGGATAAACATTGAAGCATATGAAAGTTCCACTCCGATGAGACACCCACGGTATTAAAAAAGAGTTACCATAAATGATGATACCGGGGTCAAAGATTATATCCTCACTCCCAACGGAGTGAAGAAGAGGAGAAATCACATCATATGTGATGAAAGGGAAGAAGGTCATGATAACAATCATGATTAGGTCATCATCTTCAAAAGGAGACTTCATAATTTTCAAATTATGAATCTCATCATTTAAGTTCTTTTGTTCAAGAAATGACTCGGGTGGGAGGGTCGGGATTAAATCATCAATAAGCAAATTCTCATGATTGAGAATGCCTCCCCCCGGGTCACACAAAACATCTTTGTCTAGATCAAAGTAGAAGTGATCATACTCCGGCGGATATATGATGTGAGTGAGTTCATCGGAGAACTCCTCATGATCAAGATCAAAGGTAAACGAATCATATTCTGGAAGAGAGAAATCAGCATGAGAAGTGGTACTGCCACTACTCGTCTCTTCCGTGAAATCAAAACTAAATGATTCGTAAGCCGGGAGAGAATACTCGGGATGAGAAGTGGGATTGCCACTAATCTCCTCAAAGTAAAAGCTCTCATACTCTGGTAAAGACTCCTCGAGCTCGGGCTCCAGAGGATCTAACGGCTTATCAACATAAACATCCATTGGGGGGAGAGAAAGAGATGGTTCATCGGATATCATCTTTTCAATCAAAGGGATATCTCCCCCCAGACTACTTTCTTCATTCTTTGATGAAATCGGATCATCATTGAAGAAAACCTCGAGCTCTTCCATAGTGATATTACTTCTCTCAACCGGTGTGAGAGAAGGGGAAGAGTCAGAAATGACGGATCCTGGAGATGAAATAGAATTGTTATTTGAAAAGAATTTTATTTCATTCACAGAATCGACAATCTCAATACGATAAACTAGTTCTGGAGGTGGGACAAGTGGTGTGCTCTTAGAGCTAGCAATGTTCACCACTTCCGTTGTGGTCTCCGATTCTTGTTCATCATAATCAAGAACACTCTTAACTTCCGTAGCACAACTTCTAAACCATTTGCTCGAACCAGGGGTGATTCTCATGGCTTTGAGCTCAGCACGTTTATCTGAAATACTCGTAACCATGAATCCTGAAAGTGTGGAATCAATTCTTTTGGAAGCAATTGCGGGATCAGATTTTTGATCAACTGTAGCAGCGTTGCATTTGGTGGTTTGAGATTTCGAGTTCTGATTAATGTTAAACGTGACTTTTTCATTATCAACCCGCAGTGTTATTTCTTCACCATAAACATCAATCAAAGCACGCCCGGTCCTCAGGAATGACCTTCCAAGAATTAGAGGAACCCGGGGGTCAGCATCAAAATCTACAACCACAAAATCGGCGGGGAAATGGAACTTCCCGACCTTGACAAAGACATCCTTGGCTATTCCAAGTGGATGGGTTATGGTCCGGTCCGCAAGCTCGAGGGTCATGCAAGTGGGGGTGAGTTCGGGCAGAGAAAGTTTTTTCCATACTGACAGCGGCATTAGGTTGATGCTTGCACCGAGATCGGCCAAGGCGTAGCATTCAACCATCCCCGGAAATTCACATGGAATGAGGAATTTTCCGGGGTCTCCAAGCTTTTCCGGAAGCTTTTTAAGGAGAACCGCTGAGCAATTCTCATTAAGAGGAGTTTTTGCCAATTCAAATAATTTTTCCTTATTACTCAATAAACCTTTGATGGTTGAAGCAAACTTAGGCATCAGAAGTAAAGCATCCACGAAGCTTATATCAAAATGCAAATCTTGAAATATTTGGAAGAATTTTTCCATTTGATTTGAAGCTTTATCGCGGAGCTTTTGATCATTCAATCTCGAAGGATAAGGAAGTTTTGCTTTTATGGGAGCTTCTTCGGGCTCAAGCACATCCTTAGGTTTAGACTTTTGGATAACCGGAGGTTGGACGTCTTCGATCCTTCCGTTATCAGTAGGAAGTTCCGTATCCTTTGTCACCTCGGTCTCACGGACAACTACCTTGGGAGGAAGAGAAGAAGCGGTAGTCGGAGCCGTGGGTCCATCATATGAAACACCACTTCGGGTGGTAATTGCTTTCATATCACCCCTCGGGTTAGCAATTGTGTTGCTAGGAAGAGACGATGTACCCAAGGTTGAGGGTTGATTCATTTGTAAAAAACCACTCATCATTTGCTTAAGCTCATTTGTTTGTTGATTCAATGTCGTATCAATCTCTTTCCGAAGTTCAACTCTCATGTTATTAATTTGATTCTGCATGGCTCGTATGCTAACATCTGTTGTCTTCATATAGCTTGAGAAATCGGGAGAAGGTGCAACTTGTGCAGGAGGAGATTGATAGACTTGTTGCGGTTGAGCATGATAATTGTTTCCACGGTTTTGGTTGTAACTTTGGTTTTGATTGTAACCTTGGTTGGTTTGATGAAAACGATTTTGGTTGTTTTGAACGGGTGGAAATTCGGGTGGTCCCATTATGTTACTAGCATTTTGAGGACGAAATCCTTGATTCTGATTGTAGTTTGCTTCAGCTACGGTAGCATTGCAAACTTGGCTATCGGTAGCTGCACAATTATAATAAGGATGGGGACCACCACATATAACACAAGTTTCTGTAACTGCTTTGACGAGCTCCGGTTTCTGATTCTGGAACTTAAACTCTTTCATCATCATTCGGATAGCATCGGTAAGCTCGGCCATCTCCGATGGATGGGCCGATGAAGAAGAAGGGGTAGAAGAATTCACTTTCGAAACAACCGGTTTGTTTCGTGAAGTGGGAACTTTGGATTTGTTCTCAATAATCATTAAGATATCTTTTGGCATTCGACTCAAGATATTGCCACCGGCGGCTGCGTTGAGTGAATCTTGATCTTATTGAGTTAAGGAATTGTAGAATGTATCAATTTGATGTAATTCTGAGAAACCGTGATGTGGGCATTTACGTAGGAGATCCTTAAATCGTTCCCATGCCTCACCAAAATTTTCATCAAACCGTTGTTGGAAATTTGTGATTTCATTCCTGAGATTAGTCATTCTGGACGGAGGAAAGAAATAATTCAAGAATTTATGGACGAGATCTTCCCAAGTCTGGATCGATTGAGGGGGTTCTTTTTCAAGCCAAATCCGGGCTGCCCCCTCAAGAGAAAATGGGAATAACATCAATTTCATAGTGTCATTAGTGACATCCTTATGATGGTTTGTGGAGGTCAATTGATTAAACCATCGGATGTGTGCGTGGGGATCCTCTCTTTCAAAACCATGAAATTGATTTCCCTGAACAATTTGTATCAAACCGGTTTTAAGCTCAAAATTTGTGTTGTTAATTGGTGGCCTATAACAATAGCATCTCCGTATCCCACGGTGAGACATTGGAGTAACTCTTGCATGGTACGTTGATCCTCAGCCATTTCAGTAATGGGAGTATCAACTTGAGGACGTAACTCGGGTACGTTAACTCTTTTGCGTCGACGAGAACGACGAGTCGGTAAAAGAGAGGATTTATCAATTAAGTTTGATTTGGAACGGGTGAGCATACACCAAAAATAAAAATTAAAAACAAAAATAATTTAGAAGAGAAAATCTTTTTTGGATTTTTTATATTAAAGGAAAAATTAATCACAATATTTTTGGTACCGATCCCTCAATCGATATTGTTTCTCTTAAGACTACTCGCAGAGTGGCAGAGAAGCAAAGGTACGCTCGAAAGCTGATTAAAAACCCGCCTCTTTCGGTTTGCAATTTAATGTCAAAACCATCCTTAAACCACTTGTATAGGTTGTAATCGAAAGATAATCCGAAATCAAATGATTTCACGATTGTTTTGTTTGTTTTACGATTTTTTTTGGTATTGTTAACACTTTAGGAAAAGTGTTAGTGGTATTTTTAATTTTTTTGGATTTTATATTTTTGAAAATATTTACAAATAAAACGATAACTTCCCGGGAGAAGGATCTTCAAAACACGAATCGAAAAATGGAATCACGAATTCACGTCAACCTTCCCCGGCAGCGGCGCCAAAAATTGGTTTCAAACAATTTATATCTCAAAAGGAATTCACAAAAGGGAAATAATGTGAAAACCCGAGGTTCGTTGTCCCGATTGAAGATTGAATGGAATATGTGATTCGGGATTGTGATTTGTGTCGTGAATGTGAGATAAGAGTGTGATATTTTGGTTTTTACACTACAAACATGAAATAATAACCAAAAATAATTTATCAAGCTAAGGAAATAAGCAAATTAAGCACACGAATCCTAAAACGCAAATAAACTTAAAAAGCGAACGTTATGATTTAAAAACGTATTTAAAAAGGTGAAATTCTAAATTATAAGCCCTAAAAATTTGAAAATAATTTTCCTAAGTTCTAAATATTAAAAGAAAATTTTAGGAAAAAGAATTATATTTTTTTGATTTTTTATTTATTTTTTATGAATTAAAAACTAAAAGAAAGTAATTAAATGATTAAAAATAGAAAAATGATTTGGAAAATTATGAAATTTTTCAGAAAAATCAAAAATGATATTATGAAGCTAGGAAAAATGATATTGAAACTTTTATAAACCATAATAAGCAGTTTTAGCAAATAAGCAATTTCCAATAAGCTCAAAAATAAGCTAAAAAGTACCAAAAATTTTCCAATGCTTAAATTCAGTCAAATACACTATTTCAAACTTGAATTAACTTGAAAAGTCCAAATAAGCACTTGGAATAAGCAGATAAGCAGTTGGTACAGTTGCAAAACTAGGGCAGATTCAATGATCAAATATCCAACTTTCAGCTGCTCTAAAAGCTAGACAAGAGCTTATTGGGGGAATCCAAGAGCTGAGTCTAAAAGCTGATATAACAAGCTACTTATAAGCCAAGAATGCCCAAATTCTATCCTCAATTGCTACCTCAATTATGCTCAAGCACATATGCATATGGGAACATAAAACGGTGCAGGTCTGCACAGGCCTAGTGGGGTGATGCGGTGCGATGTGTCATTGCAGTTTAGCAGTATTAATGCCTACTCAAGTTTTAAATTTATATTTAGCCGACTTATCAATAACACACACACTTAACGAGCAGTGTACCCGGTCAGTATGAATATAATGATAAGTAGAGTGTCGATCACTAAGAGTGGAACGTATTATCTAGTTATTCTAATCAGTATTTTAATATATTAAGTTAGCTATACAACCTATTCTAACGCAAGGGGGTTCAGCCTGAGAGACTGGCACGATTTGGTTGCAATTAAATAATAAACTAAACCAATAGGCACGAATCAGCGAATAGCACACACGTACACAGATAAATACTCGAGACAATAAGAAGATCTGTCCTGATAGATAAGTAGTTTGTCACTTGTTTTATTGCTAGTTTTATATGAAGTGTATAGTTCGATGCAACGCACCGAGATTAAGTCCTTTCTCGTTGGTTCTAATCTTATCGGCGAGTAAACCCTTAATGATTACTTATGACTATCCTATTTATCTTTCTTCCTACTTTTCTACAGACGATAGAATGCATAGGCGATCTAAGAAAGAAGTTTTAAGGAGGCGAGGGCAGAGGCATGGCGACCCGATCAACGCTCAGCTAGACACAGAGGTTATCAATGCACTAATAAAAGTCACCAAAGACATCAACATATAAACTTTAATTAATGAGAAAGCAGTTTTAAGGGAGTGCAATCTTTCCGTTGTCACATTACACAAGCCACCAATCTTGATGAATTAAAGTTTACTAACACAATAAAACAAAACTACTTAATGAATTAAACACATGCAGCACCTTCTTACAGCTCTTGTATCTTTGTTTGGGTGTGTCTTGTGCTGCCTATTCGTCTGAATTCGTCCTAGGTTTCTGTACTTCGGTCTTCTGTCGAACTTCGGAACTCTTTAACTCGTCTGGTCTTTGGGGTATTTATAGTTTCTGTCTGAGGGTAAGATGCGGCGCATCTAGTAAGTAGATGCGGCGCATTGACTTAACTTCGCGTGGGGTCCAAGATTATAATATTCAGGAATATTCGTACACCGCCAGAAGATGCGTCGTAACTCCATAAATAGATGTGGCGCATGTCCTCTTGTATCTTGGATCGTATCTGGTGAAATATTGATAGTGATGCGCCGTATGTGATAAGCAAGATGCGGCGCATCTGGAGCAGAATGTCTTGATCTTGTACATTTCAGTAGACTCTTAACTTCTTGCATGTTTTGCTCCATAATTAGTCCAAAATCGCCAAGTTTCACCAAATGCTTGTTTTTACCTGAGAATTACAAAAGTAAACGATTAAGTATCAATCCTCATACATAATATAATAAAACAAGTCAAATTAATAGGATAAATTATAGTAATAAAATGTACTTATTTGAGTTCATCATGGGGTTACTTACAGACCTATTTTAAGCTTATTAATAAGCCACAAATTGGAAACCAAGCTTAGATCTTAAAAGCTAGTACTACTAACTATAAGCAAACCAAATTTCACAAACTGAGACCAACCAAATAAGCAGTTACAATCCAATGAAAAAGCTGAGATGAGCTTAAAATGTGCAGGTCTGCACTGAGCCTTCTGATGCAGCAGTTTAATGTTTTTGCACTCAACTCTTCCAAGACTTAATGAAATAGTGCCTACTTAAGTATTTCCACTTAAACTGATGTAATGAACCAAAAAATCACCAAAGTGACAGTTCAAATAAGCTCAGCTTATACTGAGCTTATTAACACAGTTATTTCCTCAAAATTTAACCTATAGGCCAATAACCTCCAAATGAGTTAAAATCACTAAAACCCTACTGAAATATGCTTATACTACCTTAATTAAGCTGAATCAAAACTTATAAAGTAGCAAATGAACAGTGCTTAGCTGATATGGGCAAATCTGCCACTATTCCAAACACCCTCTTAGAAACAGATTTGGAATTTTTAAACTAGAACTAGCAATGTAGACCTATGAAACTCAATAACTACTGAATAGAAAGCCTACTTATCACCTAATAAGCAATTATCAATAATGAAATAAGCACCTAATAAGCTATAAACTACTATGACTATTTTTGACTTTTTATGTTTTATAAATCAAAGCTGAGATCTAGTACCTATAAACTAATTGACAAGCTCAAATAAGATTAATAATGCTACTAATATTGAAAAATACTTAAAAAATCCAAAAATAGCTTAATCCCAGCTTCAATAAGTTGTTTTCTGATTTGTACAAGCTCAAATAAGCTATAAACTACTATGACTATTTTTGACTTTTTATGTTTTATAAATCAAAGCTGAGATCTAGTACCTATAAACTAATTGACAAGCTCAAATAAGATTAATAATGCTACTATTATCCACAATAAGCACTGACAAGCTAAAAATAAGCAGTAGAACAATTATAAGCTACTAATCCAAATGCACAATGGAACTCACAAGTGAATGCTGCTGGAAAATGAATGAACCAAGTGTTAACTCAACCCAGGCTTAATAAGCACAAGCCAAAAATACCCAAATAAGCCTTCCAAGTCAGCTTATTCTTCAAACTGCTTATTTGACCACATCAGTTGACTTTTGTTGACTTTTGGAACTTTTTGAGACTGAATTTATTTGAACTAACCAAAAACTCACAATAAGCTATTAAGCTTATATGAGCTTATACAAATCAGAAAACAACTTATTGAAGCTGGGATTAAGCTATTTTTGGATTTTTTTAAGTATTTTTCAATATTTTTGGATTTTTGTTGGATTTTCTGATTTAGATTAATAATACTGAAAGCAAATGATTTAAAAGCTTAAACTAAATTAGAAACAGCTTAATAAACAGTAAAAGAGCTTAACTAACAACTTTAAGAGTAAATAAGCAAATTGGATTTAAAACATAAAGCTAAGATTGCATTAAACAAAGCTTGATTACAATAAAAACTTAGAAATTACAATTCAGAAATCAAAAATGACAGCATAACTTTAACTAAAAACTACTTCAAATTCTGAGGAGATGAGAGGGCTATTTATAGCCGATTGGTGAAGATTCTAGGGTGTCCATGTCACCAATACGTGCCCTCTTGTGCTTCTTCCGGTCCTTTTCAACCCTAGGATTTCCCTTGATCACCAATCTTTCATTGCTAGCCCTTGGATCAAAGATACACGTCCCAACAGCCAATCACAAGCTTCCATTCTACTGGGATTGTTGACATGTCATTCCTGACATGTCAGAATCCTTCTAGAAGTGCGTGCAAGGACACTATTGCCCTTAATCTCGGTTAATTTCTGGACGAGTAAATTAGGGTTCATGTTTGGAACAGTAACTTCTGGGAAAAGGGGGCGGGTAATGTTTTTGTTTGACTGGTAGTTATTGCTTGGTTTGACCGGGTCCTTAGGTCATGGGTTGGGTTTCGGGTTTTATAATAAAGATGGGTTGGGCTGATGGGTTTTATTAAATGGTCTGTGGATTAATTTTGGGTTGGATTTGGATTTAAGAATCCGGTATTGGTTTATAGATTTTTAGGATTTGTGTAAAGTGAATATGATAAGGACCAATTGTGTAAAATCTGAAATTTCAGGGACCAGTTCTGTCACTTTTTCAAAAGTATTATCCAAGGGCTACTTTTGTCATTTGATGAAACTTGAGGATTGATTTTGACTTTTGAGCATAGACTTTGACCAATTGCTTCCCGGCATCGGCTTTTGACCTTTTCCAAATCTCGTGCTCGTTTTCCCGGATTTTGCTTGATTTTGTCCCTATCTCATGATATCCGTACCTGCACATAAACAAACACAAAAACACATTATCTCTGGCATTTATGGTTAGTTTTTGGTTGTTTTGGTCTTAATTTGGTAAATAAAAGGTATGTGAATAAGCACATACCACGTATGGAGGTCGAAAAATATAAATAACGTTTTGACATTATTTGTATTAACAAAAAATATTATTAACGAAAATATAAATATCAAAATGTAAGCACGTGTTACTTTGATTCGAAAATAAAAACACGAGATTGCATTTTTAACAACGGCTCATATAATTCATATTTAAAGTTTAAATAAGCTATAACAACTCGTATTTTCCTGGTCATTACTTCTCTATAAACTCAAAACAATTTACTTTGAGTGTTCAAATATTTACTTTAACATATAACCGTTAGGTTAAATCGTGTAAACTGGAAACGACTTTAAACGTAAACTGGCATTAGACTAAGTTTAGAGGACCTCACCCTCTATGACAATGAAAGATGGAATGACCCTCCTGAGCTTACAAGCAAAACGGTCAAAGAAATATCCTTGCCTTCCAATGTCTCAAGCATTCCCAATCGTAGGATCATCGAACTTGAAGATCAAGTGAAATTCTTGATGAGTTCCTACGAAGCTCCTGAACCTTCACATCGAGTGAACAAGATCACTTCTTCATGTGAATTATGTAGTGGTCCCCACAACACTCTTGATTGCATGGAAAATCCCGAACAAGCTTTTACGGACTATGCATCCTTGCGTACCAACAGAGCGGGAGAGAAGTGGTTCACTTTTATACCCGAGAAAAACACTCTTAGTGATTCATACAACCCTTCTTGGAAAAATCACCCAAACTTTAGATGGAGACAAAATCAAAACTCATCTCAAAACAATTTTTCAAACCCACCTAATAATTTTCAACCAAGTGGTTCGTCCTCAAACTGTACCTTTAACAACAATCCTTCATCTTCTAATAATTCCAATAATCTTGAAGGATTGGTATCCAATTTTATGTCATCTCAAGAAGCCCGTTTGTCTAAGTTTGAAGCCGATTTCAAACAAAAACAAAGCGAGATGACAAATAAAATTGATACTCTCTTAAAATTTCTAAATGATCGAGCAATAGGAACACTCCCAAGTGACACCGTCAAGAACCCAAAACTAAACGTTAATTCTATTTCATCGGTTTCGTCTACTCGTTCTTGTCCTAAAAAAGAAATTGCATATCCATGCCCTTCACATCACTTTCACTCGGTCAATACAATTAAAACTTGTTTCAAACAAACTCAAAACTTTTCAAAAGACTAAAAGCACACGGAAAATCCACCAAGAAAATTGTCGGTCAATCAAATTTTTGAAACACCAACCAATCAAGAACCCGAATCAACTCTTAATAACGAATTTAAGGATCGTTACCTTGAACATCCGGTTCTTGACATCGTGACTCATGCTCCTTATTATAACGCTCTTTTGGATAAGTTTTTGGAAGGATTTAAGTTGGAAAAGAATGGGTCCGCATTCGTTCAAAATAAGTTACCCAAAAAATTAGATGATCAGGGACTATTCGTTCTACCTTGTAGTATTGGAAACTCCGAAGCTTTTGACACCCTATCCAATTTAGGATCATGCATCAACATACTTCCGTTGTCCCTTTATAGAAATCTTAATGTAGGAATATTAGAAGAAACGAAAATGGTTGTAGGATTGGCGGATGAAAGTTTAGCTTATCCAGTAGGGATATTAAAAGACCTAGTGGTATACATAGGGAAATTGACTATTTTGGCGGACTTTCATGTCCTAGATGTTTTGAGAGACCCTAAGTGCCTATTGCTTATTGGTAGAGGATTTTTATCCACCTCAAGTGCAATAATAGATTGCAAGAAATCTAATATCGCGGTTGGTGAAGGATACACTAGGTCAATTTATGATGTCAAAGAGCATACTTATGACGATGATGAGGAGGAAGAACGCTAATGGCTAGCTAAGGATAGGAGACCTCCATGATATGGCCCCCGGCTCAATGGAAACTTTATAGGACCCCAATGCCGCTTTTTCTTGGAAGATGAATTTGTGAAAAACACACCATACATGGAACAAGAATTAGATCCAATCTCATCTGGTAGCGCTTTCTCGTTGCTTGGTCGGGACACATTCATCGATTTCTTTTCATTCTTCCTGGGCTTGCAAGTGACTTACTTCTTTTGGCCGTTCTTGCTATCTTAAGTCGTCCTCTTAAGGATCCTTTAGTCTTTAGGAAGATGATTGAATTCCTAAGAACTATACCAACTAATCTTAAAGGAAACAAATGGGATTCGGAGGACTTGAAGAGTAAATGGAGTTGGGATAAGCCGCCAAAGGAAGGAGATGGATTTTGGCATATTAAGATGGAATTAATAGATCCCGACAGAGAAAATTTTGAGAGGTCCTACCAAACAATACCTACTAAGTGAAAGTTACAAAAGAAATTTGATCCAAACGATATCCTCGATGTGGATCTCATCCATAGTGCTTAGTAGGCATGACTTTAAGTCTAGCTACAAGACTCGTAAATAAAGAAAAGCACTTCGTGGGAGGCAACCTATTCTTTTAATTGTTTGACGTTTTTATTTTATTTTTGTTTGTGTCATATATCTTAGTTATAATTGTTTAATTTTTTTTTTTGAATAATTTGTGAAAATGCTTTATTTTGTCTTTTACTTCGTCTTAAGTGTATGGAGGACTTGGAGAGTAAATGGAGTTGGGATAAGCCGCCAAAGGAAGGAGATGGATTTTGGCATATTAAGATGGAATTAATAGATCCCGGCGGAGAAAATTTTGAGAGGTCCTACCAAACAATACCTACTAAGAGAAATTTACAAAAGAAATTTGATCCAAACGATATCCTCGATGTGGATCTCATCCATAGTGCTTAGTAGGCATGACTTTAAGTCTAGCTACAAGACACGTAAATAAAGAAAAGCGCTTCGTGGGAGGCAACCCATGTTTTTAATTGTTTGATGTTTTTATTTTATTTTTGTTTGTGTCATATATCTTAGTTATAATTGTTTAATTTTCGTGTTTCGAATAATTTGTGAAAATGCTTTATTTTGTCTTTTACTTCGTCTTAATTGCATATAAAACTATTTTACAAAAAGATAAGTGTATAGAAATTCTTATTTAATTTAAATAATGAAATTCGAACAAGAAAATTTTATAATTTATAATTAGCGTATATTATATCTTGTTTGCGTGTTTGTTAGAGTCAAATGCTTGTATCTAGTCACAATAAATGTTTTACAGGAAATTTACAGGTTTTAAAAGTTAGAATTTTTCATAAATTTTCCAGAAAACCAAACGAAACAATCTGTCAGGTCACCCTAATGGCGTCACCATTACAAAGTGACGGCGTCAGTTACCGTAGCAACAAATTTTTCCAGATTTTTGTTTTTCTGTTAAAACTTAACTTTTTGAAAATTTACAGAATTTTTAAATTTTCAGATTCATGTAAATATTTATTTTGCAAGCATTATATCTTATTTGCTTTCTAGTTTAGCTTTATTATATATAGTGTTTACCGCCGATTTTATGCGAGGTTTCGTGTTCATTTTCTTAAAGATTTACACGTTATATTGGACAGGAAGCATATCATAGGACTATTCTATCTTCTTTAAGAGGATTTGAACGTATTTCTGTTTTTCATTCATACCGAGCTAATCAGGGGAGTACTAGTTTCTTTCATATCTTTTATTTTTTCCTTTATCAATTTTGGTACTTTTAAAAACATTGGGGACAATGTTCAATTTAAGTGTAGGGAGGGTAAAAAGGGACACTTTAGAAACTAGTCATGCATTTATTATCTTTCTTGTTCTTTAGTAATTGTGTAATAAACCGAAAGAAATACTTGTAAAGGTAATTTTAGCACAAATTAAAAAAATATATATATGACATTTACAAGTGAAACTTTAGTCATAATAAAGTGTCTCATGGATAGGAGTTATATAGCTAGCACAAAACCATACCACTCAAAAAAAAATTCCACCCCAAAAATGTGAGGTTCGCCTTTAGATATATAGGAAAAAGCATTCACCTTTAATGCTTATAAGTGTACCGTTAGTATATGGATTCTAGAACTTGCTTTAGTCATGCATTCTGAGATCGCTAGTGAGATAACATTCGTGTGGTTAGGATTTACTAAATGATAAGAGGCATTAGGATAATCCTTGTTTTTAGCCTGTTTATTATGATTACATTGGTCAAGTAATTACCCCATACTCTTGTTATGTACTCAGTTTTAGTACAAGATACCCCTAGTAAACCCCTCTGAGCCTATCCTTTTCGCGGTTCTCGTGATATTTCGGTGAATTCCGAAATATTAATGAAGAGCATTGTTTACACCCAACTAAATGTTACACCCAAATCGCCTTAGCCTTCCTTGTATGCACTCATTTTTAATGCATTATTATTACAACATTTATGTTAAACCCTTGGTTAATTATCTAGTTGTTTACATGGTTGCTAAGTCGAGTCATATCTTGTAAATACAATTTCGGAAAGATTGGGACTGATGGTAGTATTTATTATGGAGTAATGGGGAAGAAAGCCACATTATTACCTCCATATGTACGTTAATGTTTAAGTACTCCATATGTTTTGATCCTTGCAATTCTGGTCATTAGACAGTTTGAATTTATGTAAAAAAGCAATTGTAGGGATGCAGTTATAAATTCCGAGTTATTTAAGTTATTTATTTTCAGCAGATCAAACGATGGCAGGGAAAAAGTGTATGATAATAAAAAAAAATGATGAAAAAGAAATAGAAAGTAATAGAAAAAGAAAGAAAAAAACATACGGACTGCCATCCTACTTTTGTTTAGGTCAAGAAAAGCAAAGAAAGTGTTAGAGTTAGTTGTCGAGTCTTGGTTTAGCAAAGCCACTTTGTACATGTGATTGACTAAGATGATTAAATTGCCACCAGTAAAATTCCCCATATCCCCAAAACCGTGATTTTCCTTACCCTTACACCTAACGTAACAACCCTTTAAAAGTCCTCTTTGATAGTTTATTCTAGGTGCTTACACCAAAGTGGTGGAGGTTTGATCATTTATTAAGCCTATGGTAATTTATGTGCTATGACAGGTAGAGAGTTTTTATTTGTCCATTTCCATAGTGTTATATTACTTATACACCCGAGAGATGAGAGAATCCAAACACTTTGTGTGATGTGCTAGTATATAATTTCCATGTTTGTTATGACTATTATAGAACAGGTTATGATGGAAATTATCTTTAACCCAATGCTAAATGCCCCCGAACTTGTAAATTGATTATGGTAAAAACATATTTGCTTGCAGACAAGCAAATCCTAAGTGTAGGGATATTTGATGAGGTGTAATTTTATATGTTTTTAAGGGGTCATTTAGCCTCTAAATCCATACATATTCAATCATTTATTGCCCTAAATAATTTTTATTTGAGTTTTAGGTACTTGGGAAGCAAATGCTGAAAAATAGTATTTTTCGGACTCGATTAGACAGAAAAATGAAGAAAACGACAACAACGAGAAAAACGTCACAGGAAGGAGCTTGGATGGCGTCATAATCACTAAGTGACGCCGTCACTTGAAGATATTGATGAGTTCGTAGTTTTAGAATTTACAAATGACGGCTCAGGGTATGGTGACGGCCTTGAACTGACGGCGTTGTGACAACCCGTAATTTTTCACGTCAACATTTATTTTCAAGCTCAAATTTACGACCTTGAGATTTTTACAAGAACACTTTTTACAAATAACTATTTGGTTAAATAAATATAAAACGTGAAACAACCCTCTTGAACACTATGATTTTAGACGGCATTTAGTCCACATCATCCCAAATACCTTGCTCCTACTCCAGTTCAAAATTTTAAACTTTAAAACAATTTACTTCAGTTGTCAATTCGACGAACACAATTCGTAGTTCAAAATTTAACAACCGATATACCCAATTCTCTCAGCGATTATCTCTAATGTATTTTTATACTTCTTAAATCATTACCAAAGTTCCAAAAATATTTCCTGACACCTAGGGTAAATTCTTTATAACTTACGTTTAATTACGTACAACTTTTGTTAATCACCAAACCAACAACCAATACCTATTTTTAACACCTAATACATACAACATATACACTCTTGTATCAAAATAACTCCTCTACTCCAACAACATCGCATGTGCCGCCCCCCTCTTGTCCTATATTTACTAAACAACTTTCACCTTTACAATTAATACTAGACAAGTTTGAGGGAAACATGGAGTTGCCAAGCCGCCCTATTGTCCCCCCTAGCCCCCCCCCTAGCCGGCCTACCCCAAGGTCTATTGACCAAGACTTTTGACCAAATGTTGAATTACCAAAATGCCCTTTTAAGTAAATTACCAAATCGCCCCTCCTTGCACTATAAATAGAGATGAGATCTTAGCTCATTCCTCGTAGCAATTTTCACCTAGAAAACTCCTTTTGCTCTCCTTGTTGGTTCGACTAAATTGTTAAAGAAGAGGGAGATCCGGTTTTCGATTATTTCAAGTGTTTAACGATCACTCACGAGCCTTGCACTAACTATAAATCAATTTGGAGTAACCATTGGGGTTCTATTGTTCTCGCTCACATCTCATTCTCATCCTCTTCAAGTAAGCCCAAGATCTATTTTCACACTCTTTATATCATGAGATCTAGTTTCAAGTTGCATATACCTATTTATCACTTTGTACATGTTAATCA
The DNA here is from genome assembly GCA_021014915.2 of Artemisia tridentata subsp. tridentata. Lineage (NCBI taxonomy): Eukaryota > Viridiplantae > Streptophyta > Magnoliopsida > Asterales > Asteraceae > Artemisia > Artemisia tridentata. The sequence continues at coordinate 306,898,191 of CP139507.1, forward strand.
AAACCTTGTAACCACAATAATCTTGTAACCAATGGCTATGTTTTTAAACAAATTTTGTTATGAACAAACTAATTGGTTATAGATCTCAACAAGGAAGTGATGATAAACCTTATAAACATATATATTAGTAAACTTGTACATATTTGAGCATTCTTAATGATTATTACATGAGCTTTGAATATTGTTAAGTTTATGTTTAGATCACTATTCTTATTTTGAGGAGATCATGGGTGAATTAGGACAAGATTTGAAGTGGTTTAGAATGGGATAGAAACTAGAAAACACCCTATTGAGTCATCTATATAAGCTGCTGTCCCATTTTGTAAAAAACTGTAGAAATCTGTAGCTCAGGGGCATTATTAGGCTAGAAATATAGAAAATAGACTTAATAACGAAAACGTAGCCGCTTGAATGAGTTAAAACGGGCTTATAACGAAAAAGATACGCTATTTTCAATTTAGACGACGAAAACTAACTTTTCAGAAAAATCTGAAGATATACATTCTGTCCAGAAATTTTGAGAAGCGAAAACTGAGATTAAATGATGTCTAGACTAGCCGAGACCTTGAAAAGCCTAGAGTATACTTAAATACCTTCGCGGGGATAGGTCAAACTTAAGAAACGAAGCTACGACGAGAAAGTTATGGCCTAAAGAAGTTACGACGAAACATAACATTTTGACAGCTTAATATTTTGGCTATTAGAAAGCTGATGGAACTTTAAAATGTGAATTTTGGACCTTTTGGATTACATTTTGGTTAAAATGACGTGAACGGAAATGGTAGAACAATATATACATATATATATATATATATATATATATATATATATATATATATAGGATCCGGTTCCATTGAGAAGGTTTTTATTTTGAGAAGATTGAGAAATCTTCGTTTGAACAAATTGATTCATGTTTTTGATTTGATTCACAAGTAAAACATCATTTTATGGTGAATCGAATCTATAACTTACAAATTTGATTCACAAATCATTGTTAAAATCGAGTTATGATGATGATTCATTAAATTTGTACAGATGATTCAGTATTCTACATATATCGCAAAATCGAGAGATTTTTAACATTGATTCAAATTTTTTTTACACATTTTGAATTTTAATCACATTAAAATGAGTTTTACGCTTGAAAAACATGAATCAAAGTTAAAAGTCTATCGTTTTTGAAAACCTTCTCAATCTTCTCAAAATAAAAACCTTCTCAATCGATCCAGATTCTATATATATATATATATATATATATATATATATATATATATATATATATATATATATATATATATATATATATTAGGTGCGTCAGAGAATTTTGAAATAGCCATTAGCTTGACGACTAAAACTTGATCGTGAGACTTACAAGTTACGTTTTCTAAAAAAGGGGATCTTCTTAATAAAAGAACACATTGACGCAATTATATTTTTGGCAATAAACATTACAACAAACATGTACAAGTGATAAAGTAGAGTATGAACTTGCATGCACGACATCATTCCATGACATAAATCATATCATTCATATTAGGTTGCGAGTAGTTCCCGAGTCTGTTGTGCTTTTATATCTTGGAATTGTCGTGCCATATGTCTTGAGACCGTTGTGTTTTGCTTCTCGATGCCAGTCGTGTCTGTTGTGATCCTTGCATTGTTGTGGCTAAGGTGAGTTCATGGCCCCTACTTTTACGGGTTTTTTAACTATTTTGGGGGAGAATACATGCTCGTTGTTTTTCACTAAACTCAATGCTTTTGAATGCTTTAAATGCTGTGATCTGCGGGTTTCATGATTTTGGACAAGAAGTGTGTTTTGATTTCAATATGTGCTTTATTGTGTGAACTTAAATTATGTGACTTGGCTTGAACGTGTGCAACTGTTTAGTGATGCATTGACAGTATACATTTTGGGAAGTGGCACCCAGTATACATTTTGGGAAGTGGCACCCAGTATGGATTTGGGAAGTGGCACCCAACCTATGTGTGGATCGTTTATGCGTGTTTGTAGTCTGAGGTTCAGTTGGCACGACACTAGATGAGCATGGTAACTGTATGATTGATTTTGGTTTGAAATGTTTTGAATTATGATATTGTTTACATATTGGTTTGGGAACTGTGATTTAGGCAGTGGGAGCCTACGTTGAACTTGACTTGTTGTAAATGATGTTTGAACTCGGGAACCTTTTGGTTCAACTATATTGTTTTAAACAAACCTATGAACTCACCAACCTCGTGTTGACTCGTTTTAGCATGTATTTTCAGGTTCTTAAAGTGTTAGCTCACATATGGCGGCAGTTGGCATGGCATGGCATGGTTATAGGAACGAGATACTCTAATATTCAGTTGGGGACCGTTGTACTTATTTTATGGGCCTATTTTCCGCACCATGTTTTGAATGATGTAAACTAAAGGTTTCGATAATGAAATTTTATTCTAAATGATTATGGTGAAAAACCGTTCTTTGTACTTGTGTTGTGATACCAATTTTGTAGCACCCCAGCGACGTTGTCTTCCGCTGCGCCCCGATTTTTCGGGGTGTGACGGCCTTAAACTGACGGCGTTATGACCAGAATTATGAAGAGCAATGGCGTCACAAACTACAAGCTAACGCCGTCACATTAAGAGCGATGGCGTCACAGATGTAATCCTATATGTATTTTCGCTTTATTTTCATTATAATCGTGGAACTTTGTGTGCAACTTTGGAGTATAACCCTAGAACGATTTTCTACAGTTTTGTGGGCCTTTTGGCCATTGATGTATCATGTTTGGTGAAAGATAAGTTCTTCAATTAATCATTCAATCATGTTTATGTGTTATTATTTTATTTATTTAATTGCTTTTCTTTTCATTACCATGTTAGGCTAGATCTTTTAGTATTTGCTTAGGATTACATGAAACCCAGTTATTGATTATTGTGCTTCGTCTCTTGTTTTAGTTGATTTTTGCATTAGGAGTAGGAAAACTGGCTAGGTCAAATTATACTAGCTTGAACGTCTGCCTAAACGCGTAGTTATTATATTAACCTAATGTTCGTTGTATTTAATGCGTGAATTCTTAGTTGCAACACGAAAGATGGGCACGACATTCTTAGGTGCCACCCATTTAGACGGAATTCTTAGGAGTTAGGGAATAACCAACCCTCGATTGATATTAAGAAATGCAACGCTCTAATTAGACAAGGACGTGACAATTCGACTAATCAATAAAAGATAACTAGAGAGTAATGAAGTTCTAAGTAAATACATTTTACTCATATACGTAGTCCACCAATTTACTTTTCCACATATTTAGTTTAATTATTAGTTTTAAAAACCAAATTCTTCCAAACCCGAGATTTTTACTTACTTTCTTATAAAATATAAAAAATAATCTTCCCTCAACCTTTAGACTTAATTCGATGTACACTTCGAGCCTACCTCATTATTCTCCTAGAGAACAATTAATCCCCTGTATCTTACCTATACTACGCTACAACGGTTGGGTACTCTAAAACTTCTTGTTTTTACAATTATCCGCATCATCAATGTTATGACAATATGTTTGGTGTTCGAACTTAAATATTAGTGTTATATCATATGTGATATATCATGTGTATTCTTGTACCGTTAAAAACCCCCCAAAAAAAACAGAAAAAAAAAATAATAAGTTTGTCAAAATTATATGAAAGTGCTCATCTATTGAAAAATAATTAAATGCTTATCGTAATCTTGTAATTTATTTTCCTTAACGATTAATGGTTTTTGAGATATACTTTTACTTTCCAAAAAGACGGGTGAAACTGACTTTTAATTAAAAATGAAAGGATGAAAGGGGTGGAAGTAGGTGTTTTATTTTAGATAAAGATAAGTGGTCATGGCCTATCAATTTCTATGTTTTTAATGATATTTAAAATAACTCAACTTTTTTGTTTTATTGTTTTACGCAATTTCACTCACAGTTTCTCAATTATATAAGAGGCATAGAGAAAAGTTCAATGTAGATCAAATATTTTCTAAAGATCCAATGTATCAATTATAAACATTCATTTTTTGATAAAAAAAAAAAAAAGTTTCACCCTTATTTTAAAAATTAAATATCTCGCAAACCGTTAATCGTTATGCAAAACGAATCATACTATCACGATGAGAATTAAATCATCTTTCTATAGACTGGCACTTCGATAAACTTTCAACGAACTTTTTTTTCGATTCTTTTTCAGTTACGTCTGGAAAAATCACATGTGATTTTTTCAGACGTAACTAAAAAAAAAAAAAAAAAAAAAAAAAAAAAAAAAAAAAAAAAAAACAAAAAAAAAATTGTCGAAAATATATCAATGTGCCCGTCTACTAAAAGATTAAAAAAATCGTCGCGATGGTGTATTTTTTTTCACTTAACGGTTTACCGTTTGCAAGATATTTTATTTTTAAAAAAGAGGTAGAAAGTGGGTCTCTTTTTTTTTATTATTATTATTTTTTTTTTTTATGAAAAATAAGTGTCTAAAATTGGTTCATTAGATGTTTAGATAATTTTTGTTCTACATTGATATCAACTCGACATATATTGTTTTTAACTCGAAAGTTATGCACATAGATTTCGTTCATGGATATGCACATGGATTTAGTTCATGGATATAGACCACGAGTGTAAATTCTGAGTTCCAGACTCCTGGCTTAGGCGCATAGTTTCCTAAGTTAGGTACTACTCATATAATTTTCAAAGTCGAAAGACCACGAGTGTAATTTGGATGAAACCAAATTAACCAATAACCATCCAAGTAATTTACTCTAAACTTTTATACTAACAATTTGCAAATCAACTTACTAATAACACAAATGGTAACATGGTTTGAAATTATCCAAATAAGCAACTTCTTAACAACATGTTGGATTTTGAATTCATCGGGGATACTTCGTATATTTGAAATGGATACCACTACCGCATATAAAAATGAGTGAAACACGTCGAATTATCAATCACCAACTTTCTATCCGTTGATTATTAAGTTTTAATTTAATTAATTTGTAAATCAAAGTTCAATGTTGTTCGTTGCTGAAGAGGCAATAAGGCCCCCAATGTGATCAAAGTTGGTCTTGAATTTGTGATTGTTCTTTGTGATGATATTTTACAAGAGAGATTTTTGAAACAGATTTGAAAGACATGACCCATGGTCAATGTAAGCATGTGTATATATCTATAGGATATGTTATTGGTACCCTCTAGCTGTTGGAATATGTGAATCATAAACTATAAACACATAAACATATAACATCAAGTAACGCAGCGTAAAAACAAGATCTACAATACATGTAATTAATTAACTAAATTAAAAGTAATGCGTACCTTATTAGGTTTCTAGCAAGAACAAGAAACCGAATCACCAAGAACGAGATAAACCCTAATTAGGGTTTATATATAAATCGACACCACCTAATCGAATTTGGGAAAATCACACAAGCTAAAGTAAGCTTGTTATCCGTTCTTGTACACACGTATTACTAGCGTCTCAATGTGAAAAGCTAGGTTCAAGCACTACAAGAAAAGTGGTTTTTTAGGACCCCCATAAGCGTCATAAAATGGTACTTTTTAGGACCTTTCATTTAATAGGACCAAGGATGAAAGCGTTTCATGTAAGGCGGTCGTAATAGGTCCAAAGCGTCCTAATATCTCAAATACCTTATGAAACCAATTTTATGGTCGTATTATATGACTATGAATAACCCAAATAGCGTCCTAATAAAACCATATTAGGACACTTTTACAATGTTTTGACATGTGCTTACCTACTTTTAATCTTTTGACACACTTAAAAAGGTCCTTAAAAGTTTGTTAGGACGCATATGATGCAACATCATAGCTATTTTAGCAACCAAGAAAAGGGTCCTAATAACTCAAATAAGATTATGATACCAATTTTATGGTCGCATAATAGGTCAAATAACGTCCTAATAAAACCATATTAGGACACTTTTACAATGTTCTAACATGTGGTAACCTACTTTTAATCTTTTGATACACATACAAGCGTCCTTAAATGTTGATTCTTAGGACGGTTATCATATAAAATTATAGTTACTTTAACACCAAGAAAAGGGTCCTAATATCCCAAATACGATTATGAAACCAAATTTATGGTCGCATAATATGTCCATGAACAACCAAATAACGTCCTAATAACAACATATTAGGACGCTTTTACAATGTTCTAACATGTGGTTACCTAATTTTAATCTTTTGATACACATACAAGCGTACTTAAAAGATAATTGTTAGGACGCTTATCATGTAACATTATAGCTACTTTAGCACCAAGAAAATGGTTCTAATATCTCAAAGAAGATTATGAAACCAATTTTTTGGTCGTATAAAATGTCTATTAACAACCTAAATAACGTCCTAATAACAACATATTAGGACACTTTTACAATGTTAAGCGTCCTTTAAAGTTAATTGTTAGGACGGTTAATAAGTTTACTAGGACAATTTCAAAGTCCTGACAAGTCATATGATAGGACGCTATTTTCAGCATGCACACTCTATTATTACGATATGAATAAAACATCAACTAATTATTAAATGAATAAAACGAAATTGTATTTCAAATAAGCAATTGTCATAACAAAAGCACTAAACATAAATAAGGTATAAACATTATCCAGCATAAAGTCTTGTAACATTAAACAAGAAATTAAAGCAACAAGAAGCTTTGTCCGGGGTCATCATGCATCCTTTCTCAATCCTCACGGACCACCTACAAATAAATATCCATGTATAAGCATTAAGTTCCAAAGGCATAGAACACATATATAATGTTATTTACTTACATAAACGAACATCATAACTATACTATGGAGAAAACCAAAAAGTGTAGTACCTCTTCTGGCGCAGTATAGAAAAACAGTGCTTCTGCAAATTCTGCACTATTGCCTTGAGCAATAGCTCGCCTTCCAGCAACTGCTCCAACCGATCCAGCTTCTGCAAATACTGATCTTTTTGATGCACCAGTAGCCGGAGAGCCTTCAACAGTGCTGAGGTCAATATTTCAGTATTAATAACAAGATAACACAAATGATTACAAAGTCAAAGCAATTAGTGTAGCTACATGTGGATCTAACATGTTGGGTAAAAAAAAACAATGCAGGCCGAAAAATATCTAGATACCAAATACTTGCTTATTTATCAAGAGACGTCCTCAAGCTTAACAGAAAAATTCTCGCAAAACTACAAGATGAAAGCAGCATACAATAGCAGAAATGCCAGTTATCTTATTGTTTCTCTATCCTTGACAAAACTGTCATATGAAATCCCAGCAAATCATATGCTCGTCTTCTGAGTTTCCTAGTTATCTTATTGTTTCTTCCAAATCAAATCTTTATTGATCCATATTCCAATGCTATATCAAAGTTATGTGGCACGAACTGTTTTTGCCATTGAATTACTTATACAAGCCTGCCACCATCTGCAATAGCCTCGCAACCTTTTTATCTATTTCTAAAAACTAGCATCATCTATAAAGCAATCATGCTAAGTATTCAATTTACTATAAACTCATAATGAACACTCATAACCAAGTTTATTATTATCACAAAGTAACCTAGATCACGGTACCACATCAAGAATATTTAGTCCAACCATCACCATGAGAAAACAATAAAAATAGTATAAAAACAATAGAAACGACAAAACTGACACCAAACACCACAACAACAAAAAAGCCAGTAATGCATGTTATTATGATTAATAAGATTTGTGCAAAAAGATCTTTTATGGTGTTGTCACACCAGAAACCGCAGAGTTTGATGCTATATTTTCTAAACCAATATCACAGATCATGATTTAACGACTACACGCAGTATAGAGCGTCATCAGACACAACCATGAACCAAGTAAACTAATTTGCACAGGTCTTAATCAAAGCAGAACTCAACTACAGTGAATTATGAAAACTCTTCAAAATATGCAACTTGTAATGCAAAGCTAAAAATCATACCTTCCATAACGAGACGATCCGTTCTTTGAGGAGTTCCCTAGGGTAGAGCTACTCAGCTCTCGTTGTGGCTTAAATTTACCAGCTCCAAACCAATCTTCACTTGATTGCTCCCTATCCTTAAATGTTTCACCATCTCTTGAACCACCAAACCCACCATATCTATCACTTTTCTGAAAGCCTCCGCCACTAAACGAGGCTGACGAGCCAGATTTATATGATATACCAGTTGATGATAATCCGACATACCTAATGATCAAAAAACATAGTTCCATCACCAAACAGTAAACAAAATATAGTAATAAATTCATTTCCTAGACACTGTCACTTACTTATCCCGGTTTGCAGCAGCTTTGTTTCTAGCTGTTTGTATCTTATCTTTATCATTCAGCAAAGACACTATGTTCTCAACTTTTTTCATCACATTGATTCCACTATCCTTTCCATTTGGTTCAACATACTCGAACGATGAGAGCGACTTTGCAATCATAAGAATACAAGTCAGTAACCAAAACAAAAGAAATATCTAGAAAATGATGAAAAGAAAGACGCTAACGCTAAAAAAGGGCTTACAGAGATCTGGAAAGTATGTTCTATAATGTCATCAACTGCCCGCTCAGATCCATTTGCCACCAAATACTCTATCACAGCCAATGCCTGCAATAAATTATCACAAAACTCAGTCAAAGTTTTATTTCAGCTAAAGGGTAATTTGACATGCCGTAAAAAACCACTTAAATTAGTTGACAGTACCTTGTACACGTGACGCCAATTGCGGTCAGTTTCAGTTAATCTTGTCCAGAGAACACCCATAACCATCTGACATTCAGAGCTGAAATACATATTGAGTGAGCAACCAATCAATTGTTTATGTAGGACACAGTAAACACGTATTCGTGAATGTAATGTATATTTACAATTTTTTAGTTGCCTGTGCGATCTCTGCCAATGCAGTACCATGTGGACCCCAAGGTTCGTCATCAGTTGCATCTAATACCTGCGCCGCCAATATAACCGACGTTAAGCAGATCTACCACAGCTATCTATCTAAGCACTACTACTAAAAGTAAACATTGGCTAACCAAGCTTCAAAATTCAAACCAATACAATCACGCTATAAAACCCTAGAAATAGAATTAAATTCAAACCAATACAATCATGCTATAAAACCCTATAAATAGATCGAAGAAACATTCAATTGACTAAAAATCGTAGAAATAGAATTAAATTAATGATACACACACTGACCTTCTTGAATACGAGGGTGAGGTTCTCTAATATCTGATGACACAATGGAGTGTGAGAACGGGTATCACAGAGATTGTGGAAGCAGCGGCGGTAGTTTTTTATTAGAATAATGATAAGAGAAGGGCTGACTTTTTTATGTTAGGGTTTTCTTCAGTTGAAACTCAAAAGAGGGAAAAGTGAAAAGTATCTCCCGCTAAGGAATTGGGGAGAACATATTATGAAGATGATGTGAGATCTGAGAAAAAAGATAAAGATCGGTGGAATGGTAATTTGATTTTGGGGGAAAATTTTAGGCGGGGCTTGTGTAAAGTTGATAGGGAATTTTTATTTTAGAAAAAACTAAGGGGTATTAGGAGTCCCCATTGTGAATTATTCATACCTCCCAAATTCTGCGTTGCATAAATTCTCATACCTCTCAATTTTTTTTTTCCTTTCTAATATTTAAACTAAACAATTTATACTAACAACATACCATTTCATTAATACAAAAATAAAAGTCCATTACATGATAAAAAATAAAAATACGACATAAAAAAAATGAATTACATAATAATCGAAATTAAAACTAAAACTAATACACATCTAGAAATTACATGGCCAACCATATTTTGCTGCGAGTTGGGGGAACATCGTGTACTTCTTGAACATCATCATCTAAAAAAAATAAGTTCGAATGTAATGAAAAAAAAACTGTTCGAATGTAAAAAAATAGAACCGAAAAAAAAATAACGAATGTAAAAAAACAAAAAAAATTTACCGTTAGGAAGTTCTTGTGTTTCGGGAACAACTTCATCTCGATAGTTAAGCATCGGATCAAATTCAAGCTCCGCCGTTTGATCGATCACGTAGTCCCTTGGTTGCATCGGTGGAGGGTAGTAAGCATGGGGAGTTGATGGTTGAGGGTAGTAACCATGGGGAGTCGGTGGTTGCAGGTAGTAAGCTTGAGGAGTAGGTGGTTGCGGGTAGTAAGCATGGGGACTTCGAACACCTCAGCCTCGACTTTTAGACCCGGATGAAACATTTTTTTTTCTTGAATCCATGGAAGAGTTTTTAAATTTTTGTGTGTGTTTTAGGTTGAAGATAGTTAATTTTTGGGGTTGAAATAGGGTTGAAAATATATATAGGAATTTTTTTTTAACACCTCAACGTATACTTTCTTTTGAATTTAATTCCTTCTGACGTTCACTTTTGCCATAAATTTGAATTTAAGATACATACCAACGTTCACTTTTTTGTCAAATTGAATTTATGCAATGCGGCTTGTGAAACCGCTGTTGATAAAATTTTGCCATAGATTTGGAACCGGCGGCGGTGTTACCGCCGGTTTCCATCAACCCGCTAAGCAAATCGATGGACACTCCTAGTGGCCTAAGTACGGGACAGGATATGTTGCTTGGGATTAGCTTGATCCATTTCGAGAAAATGGTATAGTATTTATAAGGAGACCTTTAGGGGTGTGAGAACCCGTAAAGGCAATATGATGGTCCACGTGATGTGTAAAGTAGAGTGCGTTGATTGGCTATATGCCTATATGCAACTTTCTTGTTATTATCTTGAATGGAAGTGGTGTGTATAGTATAGTGGATTGACGATTGCTATAGGCACCACGACTTATTATATATGGTAATAACGTAATAGTCGTTTCTTTAAAAGGGATGTCGCGCTCGATGAAGCAACTGATTGATGTCATTATCCGGATTACACGTCTTAAATTGTCAACACTCAAAATGAAAGCCATCGGTGAATACTAAAGATGTTATGAACGTCTGAAACTTGAATTCTGCTCGAGTTCCCACGTCACGGGGGTATAAACCGAGGTTTCGTGCGTGAACCCCTAAGTGTTACACATAAATAGCAATCCGTAAATAGGTTTATATACAAACTTACAATTACTAACAACGGCACAAATATATGTAGGTCTTAAAAACAAATGTAGTACATTACAATATATAGAACCATATATTCTGTCGGTAATCCATTTTCGTCTGTTTTGTCGGTTTTTATCTGTTTTTGTCCGTTTTTTACGTTTTCGTCCGTTTTTATACATTTTTGTCCCTTTTATACGTTTTGTCCCATATATATTGTTTTCCTACAATTAGTCAACCATTGAGAGTGGGTGTCCTTTTCACAAACTGGACATGCCTTCTCCCCTTTCGTACCATAACCTGAGAAGTTAGCGTATGCTGGAAAATTACTTATAGTACAATAAATCATGGCAAACAATCTGAAACTCTCTTTCTTGTATGCATCATAAACTTCAACGCCCGAATCCCACAATTTTTCGCTTTTATGTCCAACAGTTTCACCACTATAGAAAGTAGGGTGAACCTCTACATCCGCTATACAACGGTTTTTTTTGCATCGACAAACAACTGATGTAACTTTTTAATATCCTTTTCAGCAACATCACGTTCCACATCACGTAACATCTCATCCATATTAACATGATGGTCATCGTTATAAATTAATTTTAAGATTAGTTCTGCATCGACAAACTATTCTAAGATTAGTTTTGCATATATACGGTTACAAGTGTTATAAATTGTGCCTAGTTGACGACATTGATTGAATCAAAGGTAAGATCCATAGAAAGTAAAATCTAGTAAATTAATTTGGGTATTTTATTACATGTCTCTACTAGGGATGTTAGTCGGGTTGACCCAGTCGGGTTCGGGCCAATTCGAGTTGAGGCAAATACCCGAACCCGACCTTATTTAAGACGTGAGTTAACTGGGTTGACCTGAATTGACCCAAGTAAACCGAGACGAATAGGGTTAATCGGGTTCAACAAAATAAGCCTAATCAAAACAACACTTTAAAATTTGTGGCCTTTCAAATTGTTTAAACTTTAACAAACATGACTGTATAAATACATAGCAAGTATTTAACCCGCCAAAAACTACCCATCCTAAAATTGAAGCGTCATTTTTCATTCTAACATTCAAATGAAAATTTTGAATTCCCTTCTGTAGTGTTACTTTCTCTCTTGATACTCCTAATCAATTTGTTCTATTGAAATTAAGAGTGGTAATGGGTCCCAAAGGGGGTGAAGTGAAATTGAAGCCAGATGGTCCTCCCATTCGGTCCTTAATCCCTGCTCGAATGTTCTTCCATCTTATCTAGTTTACACCAACAAGCAACAAGGTAATTTTTCATCTTTAAGTATCATGAAATAAAATATATTATACTAGAAATTGCATATGAAGTACCAATTTATTTTGGGGATGAAATATTTTATAGTAGAAGTTGAATGTGAAGTATGAATTTCTTTTGTGCCTGCGTTTCTTAGCTTACTAAAATCTTATTTATTTCTCTACATTGATTATATGTACAATTTTCTTTTATGAATAGATGGAATACATATCAAAATGACCCATTATATTTTTTGACCACCAAGTGTTTGATGAAAATCCTCAAAAAGAGAATTAGTACTATGGACTATATAAAGTCACAAATGTTTGTTACAGTAGGTTCTAGTAGTGCATTTTGATTTACGGATAGGGGTGGGGAGAGGGAAAGGGAACGGGAGAGGGATAACCGAGGCTGCTATATATGAATTATATTGCGGGTATGTTTAAGAATACAAGAATGAAAGGAATAAGTTAGCTTTAAATAAAGTTGTTGTGGGTTGATGAATGAGTTTGAGATAAGTTTTTAACACCATGTTGCTTATATATGCTTGTAAGAGTGTTAAGAAAGTGTTTCAAGGTCGTAGTAATAATCGGGGTTCAAAACGGGTAGGTTTTGGCTTGTATTTCTATTCGGTTATATCGAAATTGGGACAAACAAAACGAGCTTGGCTTTCATATTTGCACACGGTATTCTTGGCTGAGAATGTGCACTATAATAGTTTGTTGGGTGGTTAATTCGAATGTGTAAAAACACGTAGGGCTTATGTTCGATATTTTGTAAATGTGAGTGAGTTTTTAAGAGGGTGTGTCGTTCGGTTTAAGAAAGAAAGAAAGAAAAAGAGAAGAGTGAAAAGAATATAGGTTGGGCTCGTTTTTCTTTGGGCCGAGTATTGGGCTGATGATATGGCCCGGTTGGTTTTAGGATTAAGATTAATAATAAGTAATTAAGGTTAGTTAAGTATGTTTAGTTGTTGTTAATTATTTTCGTAAAAATAAGTTTAGAGTACGCGAGTATAGTCACTTGTCGTGGATCGTGAAAATGTGGTGTCGTGATCTAAATGTTATCTCGAGTTCATGGTAATTTAATATGTATCTATCATTATACGAATCGCGCTAATCGTAATACATAAAGGAAAAGTTTAATTATTTACGTAAAAATTGGGTCTTATTAGACGGTAACACAATGTTATTATTATTCGTTGAGATTTATTACAAAGGATTTTCGTAGAATCCTACAATGCATACATACATACATACATACATACAGATACACACTTATATTAAGAATCAAGGTTACAACAATAATGAAGTAGCTTTTACTGTCAGTTCCCATTGCTTTCTATTTTTTACGACACAAGATTTATAACAAAGTAATGCTATATCCCTTTGATGTTTAAAACAAGTTAGTGACCAAAATGCCGTGTTTACATCACTTATCGTCCCTGAAACTCGAAGATTGTCATGCAGCACGCATATGTGTCGTGTCACCTTGATTATAAACTTTGATTACAGGTCATGAAACCCTACCTAATGCTACAAAAAAAAAAGGATAGGGCACACTATTAGACCATTACATTGGCCTCTCAATTAGGGCAGCCTCTATAGTCCCTAGTCCTTACCCTTAATCCGAGATATTCGACCAAATATTTAGTAATTGAAGTATATTATACGTATTTAGAGTATTTAGTAAACTGAAAACAGACAAGTACATATCACGAATCTGATATTGACGAGTATTTAGTTGCTGACTTGCTGTTGCCTACAACTTTAAGATTACATTATAATTTTATTGGTAATTGCTATTGAATTGGGCCATATAGAAGTGACTTGTGGTATGAAACCTGATTTTGAACCTCCATACAGTTAGTGGCTTTACTTTGATTGTGTTTGTTAGTGACTTCATATTCAAGTTTTATCTTGACAGTTTTTGGAAGTAGTCGTTCTATTGATAAGAACATATAGAAGTTGCAGGAAGATTTCATTTGTAATGGTTAAGTTTTTCATTTACCATAATACAAAAATGAAAACCCATTTACTGAATTCACCACCATTGGTACTTTTAAAGTATTTTACATTTATCAGATCACCACCATTGGTAGTTCCATAATTAAGAAACTTCATAAGTGATATATGATATATTTAATACATGTTTTAGAGCTCATTTATGGATTTTTGGGAGATAGCTACAATATTCTTTGGTTTTTACTTTTTATTATCATTTGACGTGAACAAGAGTCGTGAAATATTGGAACTCGACAACGAGCACAGTCTGGTGACATAAAATATAAAAAAGATTCTGAAAGAGAAGAATTATGGAGGATGATATTTGTGAAATAATCGTAGTTAAACTTTGGGTGTGCTTCTGACGAATATGAAATGTTAGTTTACAGGGTGTTGTTCATACTCGCCTGATCCATTGTCTCTCTTATCTGGAATTAATTTTTTATTATGTTTCTGACTTGGACATGTTATGAGATTTAATCTGCTTAATCATACTAGTTTAAGATAAACCCTTGTTTTGAATTTCCTTTTATTCTATTTGTTCTGCTTTATGCACAATTATTCTTCTAACGGGTAAGAGTTATTGCATATATCTTAGCTTTAGTAGCTCGAGATTCAATTCAGCAGGTAAGTATCTTTATATGTTAACTTGCATGAGCATGAAATGTTCTTTTACTACACTATGAAGACATGCATTCATGTTCTATACACTGAAACCCTCAAACTTGAGGACTAGAGTTTAATTTGGTGGCTTTAAAGCTACACGATGGTAACGGAGATTTGTGGTTTTTGGTGATGAAATTGGTTTTTAACCGATAGACTAGCATAATGGTCTTGATAAAGCCTTTTTTGTTCGTTTGCAGATTAAGGGACCATATTGGCCAGTGCCATTAGGGAGAAGAGATGGAAGAGTATCGATAGCATCTGAGAGTTTCACGCTGCCAGCTCCTTTTGCCAACATTACTACACTCAAATCACAGTTTAAGTCGAGGGGCTTGAGCGTTAAAGACCTAGTAGTCCTTTCATTTTCGATCTACCTTTTGATATTTAATTAAGCACTTTTGGTTATATTAGTCATTAGATTACACACTAGATGACTATTTTTAGCTATATCTAATCAAAAAATTATTTCTGTAGAGGAAGATTATAAATAAAGCGACCATATATCATAACTAAACCTATTATATCTCGAAAATTTACATTTGAAGAATTGAAAATTTACGGAGTTTGAGTGATAAAGGGTCGTCGATAAACTTCTCTGACATTTAAATTTTATCTCTTTACATAGGACACACTGTGGGAGTTTCTCACTGTTCTACCATCGCATCCAGATTATACAATTTTACTGGCAAAGGCGACAATGACCCGACTCTAGACCCAAAGTATGTACCTCATTTGAAAAGTAAATGCAAGCCTACCGACACAACCACACTTCTTGAAATGGATCCAGGGAGTGTCAAAACATTTGATGAAGATTACTACACTATCGTATCGAAAAGAAGAGGCTTATTTGAATCAGATGCTGCTCTTCTAAATGACAAGCAAACAAGTGCTTATGTATTATCTTGTTTTCATATTATATTTCTGATATGATAGTTGACGGCCACATGATTACGAGTCTATACTAGAGGGTTTAGCTTACCAATGTATTTCGTACTAAATGCATAAGTGTTGAAAAAAGAATAGTAAAGTCAAATGTTTAAACAAAATACCTTCTTCGATGGATGAATATGGGTTTAGCTACCAATGTATTTTGTATGATCGATACAAAGCAAAATCTTTAATGTGCATGTATATAGATATTAAAAAATGAACATAAATTATCAAAGCAATGATTCAAACACATTCAATTATGTGAAGAAAAAAAAAAGAAAAAAAAAGATTAGTAGTTTAAGGTGATGATTATGTGTGACCCAACGTTAGTTTTTAACCATTTTTGGTGTAGTGAATATACTAACGGTCAATTAATTTTTTAACCCAGTCGCTAGAAGTGTTGGGTTTTTGTGGCTCGAAAAAAGTCGCTTGCCTAAAAAGGACCTAGAAACCGGCGACTTTTCTTGAAAAATTGAGAAGGCGACATGTGTCACTTAAAAAGTGTCATATTAAGTAATGTTTAAATAAAACTTTTGTAAATAAGCGTCTAAAAAGCTGATGTTTTATGACTCAAATCAGAAGTGTTCTATTGTGGCGTATGATAATAAAACTATAACAAATAAGCGTACCATAAAGGTTAATGTTAAAAGACACAGTTGTCAAGGGTCCTATTAAGTTTTGTTAAAATAAAACTTTTGCAAGATAGCGTTCTATAAAACTGATACTTTATGACTCAAATTTCAAGTGTCCTATTATGGTGGATGAATTTATGAGACCCAAGTGTCAAGTGTCATATCAAGTTATGTTTTAATAAAACTTAATATGAATAAGCATTATAAAAAGCGGATGTTTTATGACTCTAAAAAGAAGTGTCATATTATGGTGTATCATAAAAAAACCATTATGAATAAGCGTTCTATAAAGGTTAACGTTATAAGACCCTATTGTCAAGGGTCCTATTAACTTTTGTTATAATAAAAAAACGTTTGCGAATAAGCGTTCCATAAAACTGATGTTTTATGACTCAAATATCAAGTGTCCTATAATGGTGTATCAATCTATGGGACCCAAGTGTCAAGTGTCATATTAAGTTATGTTTTAATAATACGTTTGCGAATAAGCGTTCTAAATAATTAATGTTTTATGACTTATGTATCAAGTGTCCTATTATGGTGTATTGTAATAAAACCATAATGAATATGCGTCCTTTAAGGGTCCTATTAAGTTTTGTTATAATAAAACTTTTGCGAATAAACGTTCTTAAATACTGATATTTTATGACTCAAAAATGAAATGTCCTATTATGGTGTACGATAATAAAACCATTGTGCATAAGCGTCCTATAAAGGTTAACGTTATAATACCCACGTGTCAAAGGTCCTATTAAATTTTGTTATAATAAAACTTTTGTGAATAAGCGTTTTAACTAACTGATGTCTTATGACTCAAAACTCAAGTGTCCTATTATGGTGTATTATAATAAAACCATAATGAATAAACGTCCTATAAAGGTTAAAGTTATAAGACCCAAGTGTCAAGGGTCTTATTAGGTTATGTCATAATAGGACATCTAGTGATCAAGTGTCGTATTACACTATCACATAATGGGACACCAACAACTAAATGTCTTATAAAGTAATTTATTAGGATCCATATTTTAAGTGTCCTATTAAGTTATATGATAATAGGACCCCAAATAATCAACCATCCTATTATATAACTTTTTAGGACACCGCCTAAGTAGCAAATATTTAAAAAGGACACCAAACACTCAGATGTCCTATTAAACAGTTTTTTAGGACTCTATTATCATACTGTCCCACACAAAGGGTCCTAAAAAGCCACTTTTCTTGTAGTGAAGATCACAAATAAAGCAACAACAAACAAGGTTTTGCTTTGTATAAATAAAACGGGTGAAACCCTTTTATTTATAAAAGTCGATCTATTAAATATGGTTTACACATGTGCATGCATGTAGAAAAGCATACATATGCATTAATTAGGAACAAAAGACAACAAACAGCCTTAAAGCTGTCGTACAGAGGAAGAAACAAAGTCAATTACTTTTTCCCTTGTGTGTAGATCGATCATCAGAAACAAGAGGCAAAAGGTTGCTTTTATAGCAATAAAACTTGTCCACCAAGTTTTATTCTCCACCTCCTCATGTTTCATAAGACGACACTCAACCCCCTCCTTTTATCTTTGTTTGACCATATAAATATTTGTGAAATTTAATAATTAAACATAACTTAATATATTAATTATTAAAACATTGAGACTCATACGTAATGTGTGCAATCCCGAAGTCTCGTGTTCGAAACTGGACATACTAATATTAATTTATATCCATAACTCTAACAGCTCCCACTTGGATATTCATTAATATAGTAATGACATGGGTTAGTCTAGCTTAACACCCCCAATGCCCCCAGATCGACCCTGAGTATGGTTTCCTGGAAAAAAAAACCATGTGATGATTTAATCATCATACTTATCCTTTTGTTTCTAATACCGCGTTAATATGGATATGGATCTAAGTCATTCCATAATTAACTATTCTGTTTCTCGTTATTAATAATTGATCAAGATTACCAAAACATCTGAACGTATTCCAGATAGACTTTGGGTGCGGCCGCACAAACATCTTGTCAACCCTACGAGGGGCCCAGCAGTATTATACTTCAAAACAAATTTGAAGGAACAAATCCTTTCTTGACTACGAGCATAACCCTCGAACTTTGCATCACCTCCGAAAATAGCCCTTATAACTACCAGTTACAGATAGCGTTAGACTATCTTACAGAAAATGAGCTACATCCTCGGCAGTTACCTGGTATCTCAAGTCTGAGGATAAATATTCATGATTTACTTAATGACTACGATCCATAAAGTATAATCATGTGGTTGGGATAAGTCCTATATTCAATTTATCCTATATTGAATATCATGTGAATTTGGCATGCCCACGCATCAATATACTTAAGTATACTCTACCAACATTCACATTTGCCTTAATTCAATAATACTCCCATATTATTGATCGACAACGGACTATTTAGAATAACATCAAGTTATTCACGGATTTAAACATGAAAATATAGGATATAATTTATTATTAATGAAGACAAACGTACCACATACTTTAATTCATTGTGAATAATAATTGCTTAATATCCCTTATCCAAATACTAAATAGATCAATGCATGATAATTCTCATTAATGAATTATGCCACAAGTCATGTTCCACATACTTGTTGACAAGGCATAAATCAACTAATGTTGATCTATCGGAATTTTGAGAATACTTATTTCAATAATGAAATTCTTGTATGTGTGCATTCATCCATCATGATATTGCCACATAATATTTCATAAATTGCGTGACATCCTCAACCGCGAATTTATGATAATTAAACTACCAAACCTTTGTAGTTAAAGTATTCTAATTCTCTATGTATAATGCAACTATGCTCATATTGAGCATAACTAGTATACATGGCCATTAACAAGGATAAACTCCCACCATGACTAGTATTGAGTGTCATCTCAATCTTACTAGCATCATTGTATCCAAACAACAATATGCTCTTCAAAGTTTCCGTAAACTTTAATATCCATCATGTAATGTTTGACATCTACAAATCTTACAAGATTTGTCAACTATATCAACATCTTGCCATATGGTTCATATTTAGAATTTAGGAGCAATTCCAGAATGAGGATGTTAATTCTAAATTCAACCATATCCATTACACTTAACTATCTAATAACTTATAATTAGATATTAATGTTGTCAATCATCTTGCATCCAAGCATGATACAACAAGCAACATGATGTACATGAATAATACTTTCGTCAACCTTAGATTTATTCATGTCATATCTTTTCAAAGATATGTTTCTATCTAGCCTTTCTAATAGAATCATGTTTATTAGAATCAGTTAGTTTACCGCTTATGTTTATAACAATAAACATATATTCCAAGGTTTTATTTTCTAAACTTCCATGTGAAGTTTCATTCCAATCTAAGACTTAACATTTTAATGTTAATGGAATGTTACTCCCTATATGTTATACAACATATATGAAATAAGAAAATAAATATAATACTCCCACTAGCTTTCAGGAATATTAAGAAATATCTTATTTTAATTATAAATCAACACTAGATTTAACAATTAAAAATAAGTATATCTTCTAGATGCATGCATTAATCCATTCACAAATGATTTGCATTTTGTATACTTCTAAAGATTATTTGAATTCAAATACTCCTTTCAATTACTTTTCGTCCTCGCTCAAGTAATTATCCAAGAAAGAGTTTTGATATTCCATTATTAATTTCATATAAATGAAACTAATAATGACAATCATAATCTTTATACATTTAATGTATTTAGAAAGAATTTCAATCACATTTAATTGCTTAAGTGTGATTGATAATCTTTTCACATATTAAATATGTATACAAATTTGTCCATTATGATTTCTACACAAGAATTTAAATCACTAGGATTTTCATTTCCTTTGTAGAAATTCATCTTTATTCTATAGTGTAACTATAGAGTTCAAGATCAACTACGTTTCCAAACTAGTTATCTTATTGGACTGTATCTATTATTATTCATAGTATGAGTAATTTGCCAAATCCAATGTTTGCAATTTATCAACGTGATTACCAGGTTTACCATGATCCTGTTACTCATAATTCTCAACATATTCTACAAATATTTGAGATACCCTTGCGGATCTATGAAATGAGAATTCCATCATTTTGAGATTTAACATTAACATGTTTAATCCTCATTATGATTTGCTAGTGTATTTAGAAGATTATGTATCTTTTAATTTTATCTTATCAAGATAAACTCCTCCCACTTGCCTTTTATAATTTATAGATTAACTATAAATTCTTAGCAGATAGAGCAACACAACATTGTCCTCTTTTAGGACTTTACAAATACATATTGACAGTTCCTAACATTAATTTGTTAATAACCTACTCATAAGCAGTTTAACAAATTCCGAACTTCAATTTTAAGACTTAATGTGATTATTACATTCCATAATAAATGGTGTCTTATTACTCTTCTAGGTTGGAGTCTAATTGAGTATATCCTATCCATACTCAATTTTCTAACCTTGATATCTTTAGGAAGAATAGAAGATATAGTTATCTCAAATCAAACAATATAACAAGAGATTGATTTTCCTAACTGAACATACCATAAATACTATGTATTTTATTAGGATTAATATTGTAAGTTAATCTTACAATATGTGAGATAAATATATTTCGTTTTGGCTTACCCATTTACCATCTAAGTCAATTTAATGGTAAAATAGATTTCCAAGCCAATTGCATGCTTTATAACATAAGTACTTTTGATCAAGTCACTTCATGTCTATGTCTTACCAAGAAGACATAACTGTTATAATCCCAATCTACGTTATAAGTCATTGATCAACTCAATGACTTCTTGTATATGTCTTAATTAAAAAAACATAACAAGTTAACGTCTTACTTTATTATAAGTCTTATAACAATAAAAAACTTCATATTTATATCTTTATACTAAAATATAAATATGCATAACTAAAGTAATCATGAACACCACAACTTCGTTTCAATAGTATTTCACTATTTCAAGTTAATTTATTACTTCATTTATTTATGTCATTCCAAGAATACATAAACATTCAAATTTTGAAATAGTATAAGATTACTTCATTTATTTATGTCATTTCAATAATACATAAATATTCACATTTGAAGTAGTCTTATTATCATATCAACACTTGTTCTAATAATTATCTAATTTTAGAAACTTGTAAATTAACATAGTTTCATCACATCAGCTTTGGCTGCTGGTAATGATAGTATGTAATTTTCCTTGTCATTAATATCTATTATCAAGTATACACTGACGCTAGATATTAACTTCAAGTGTTCTATTGATTAGATGTGGATAAACCACATTAGAACATCAATCTCTTACTTTGCAGTAAAGAGAACCCTTTAAATCATATCCCTTTATATTGTTGCTTGCACACAATAAAGATTTCTCCCACTTGTGCATGGAACAACATCATGCATCAGATAAACAACACGTCAATCGTTTTTTTATGTGACCAATATGATTTGTGTCATAGATATAAGTAGATATAGGAACACCTTGTCTAGTAAGGAAACGTACACGACTATCCTTAATACCAAGATGTCAAGACTTGTAGCTCCCACTGAATTAATCTGGGTTAAAGATCACTACATGAACTCATTATTCAGTAATCACAACTCATTATTCAGTAATCACAACACAATGCTCCCACTTATAATCTGGGTTAAAGATCACTACATGAACTCATTATTCAGTAATATGGGTTAAAGATCACTACATGAACTCATTATTCAGTAATCACAATACAATGCTCCCACTAAATGAACTCATTATTCAGTAATCACAACACAATACTACCAAGATGTCAAGACTTGTAGCTCCACTGAATTAAAGATCACTACATGAACTCATTATTCAGTAATCACAACACAATGCTCCCACTGGATTTGACAACATTGTAAATGTTTCAAAACTGGTAAAAGCAAAATAGCGTGTTGTTTACTTTCCTACACCTTTGAGTAATCCCTTACGTAACAGCTACTAAGGTACTCAAAGAATGTATTCTACTTTGTCAATGATGGAATATCCATCAATGCAATTAACTTGAAAAAAATTGGGTATGCAATTTCTTCCTTAATTAGGTCTACCATCCCCATCATGGTATGTACTATGTAGCACCTTTAAATGGTTAAAGCACAACAACTAGATCAAACATTCTAGTTTGCCTTTTACCAATTATGCGGTAATTAGTCTAGCTTCTAATTTCAATAACTCCTAAACATGCAATTTGAACTGCCATGAGTTATTTCTTAGAATTTAGACAACTCTAATTTTCCTATTATACCTTTCTCAATCATGAAAAGGAATAGGATTAAGTCTTACTTTTCACACGGAAAGTATACTAGGTTTATTCGTTTAGTCAAGTTGACTCTATCCAAAGACCCCTACGGGTGCAGATCAACTTTCCACTAAAAGAAAACCCCACGTTTACGGTTTTAACGTTGCATTAAATACATTAAAAGAATTTGCAAAATTCAATTTTAGTATTTTCGATAATTAACTTTTCAAGAAAATTAAACACCCATGGTAAATAAAATTTAACCATTTAATTTTTATTGAAAACTAGGATCCAAATTGATGTCGTTTCATTACATCAGCTTTGGCTGCTAGCAATGAAAGTACTCAATAAGGTACGGGTCGAACCCAATTGCCAATATCCAATTGCAATTCCTAGAATCATGGGACTTACATATTATGCCAACCTCAGTTGCAAATGTAAGCATGTTTCATCCCCAAATCTTTATGCCTTGACGCCGTTCCATTACATCAGCTTTGGCTTTCTTTTGGTCAAACTCATCTAAATTTCTCCAGAAAAATAAATATGTATAAAAACACATGTATTGATTTAGTAAAGAAAGAAAACAAAAAAAAGATGGGTAATTAATAAAAACTTTACTTGTTAATTTTATATATATATATATATATATATATATATATATATATATATATATATATATATATATATATATATATATATATGAAGTTAAGTGTAAACTAATCATCTTTCATGTTTTTAAATAACTTTATAAAATATATCCTTTCAAACTTTATACTTTTTTTAAAACAACATGCATGTTGTCATTTATAAATATTATTATCAGTAGATTAAATTCATATACATGCACAGGATTATAAATATCGAAATGAAAAGCATGAGTTATTGCGATATTTAAATGAATACACGAGATTGTACATATATGAACAACTCGTGTTATTCTTCTTCACGTGTTCTCATAAGGATATCCGGTAAAAAAAAACTACAATCTGTGTTTAATAACGGCTCATGTTACTACAGTTTATAAGTTTGACCCGTGTGTACGCGGGTTTGAAAATTAAATACGGGTAAAATTGTAGAAAATAGAAGGGGGTTGAATAGTTTCACCGTTTTAATTACGTTTTAAAAATTCTTTTTCAAAAACTTTTTGATTCGAAGTTATGTGATATCAACCAACAATATATGAACACAATATAAACAATATAAATGAAAGAATAGTAAAGATAAAGAATGATCAAACCAATACGCAGAGATTTATAGTGGTTCGGCTACGAAGCTCTATCTTCGCCCTACTCCAATCCACGAGTATCACACTCGAGAGTTCACAATCACTATGTCAACAAGATCCCTTCAGGCGGGGAAAACCGTACAACGTCGCTTACACCGATTTCTGACACTAAGCTAAATGTCGAGTTCTAATCTTAGCTAGAACCAATCTACACTCACACTACCGATATGCATACAACACTTACGGACATACTCACAGTCTGGATATACCAATATTACAACAATTAACAAAGTTTAGATCAAGAAGAGAAACGTAACAAATATTACGTATATAATGCCTATTTTATAACACTCGTTCTTGGCGAATACGAGCGTTCTTCTCTTTTCACTTTGGAGGAAGAAAGGATGTAATCACTTGTAAACAAATAATAATAATAAGTTAATGTGATCAAAGAGGAGGATGAAAGAAAACAGAAAGATTTGTGCTTCAAAGAGGTGAGAAATCAGTTGGAAATGGTCCAGTATTTATAGGCTGCTGGAGGAGCGTTGACGGTCACGTATATATGGAATGTCCCATATATATCTGGGACTGTCCCCCCTATAAGGGACCATCCAGTAGGACGCTCCTGTTTTTGTCCTGTTGTGGTGAAATATTTTTCTGGTGAAGGTAGGATCCTTTTGAGCGGGAAAACCAGATTTTTTAATATATATTCTTATTAAAATATTTCTTTATAAATACAAAATAATTTGTATAATTTATTTTTGTAAAAAATGTTTTGTCACATTTATTAAAATGTGAGTTTTAAGGAAAAAAATATTTCTTTGATCACTTAACTAGTTTGATATATTGTTTGTTCATACCTTAAGTGATGTTGTGTCGAAATAGACTTTTTACGACTAATAACTTATTTACGTAACGTAGTTTTACATTTTGTGATTATCAAAACGTATTGGTTTCAAACAATTTATATCTCAAAAGGAATTCACAAAAGGGAAATAATGTGAAAACCCGAGGTTCGTTGTCCCGATTGAAGATTGAATGGAATATGTGATTCGGAATTGTGATTTGTGTCGTGAATGTGAGATAAGAGTTTGATATTTTGGTTTTTACACTACAAACATGAAATAATAACCAAAAACAATTTATCAAGTTAAGGAAATAATCAAATTAAGCACACAAATCCTAAAACGCAAATAAACTTAAAAAACGAACGTTATGATTTAAAAACGTATTTAAAAAGGTGAAATTCTAAATTATAAGCCCTAAAAATTTGAAAATAATTTTCCTAAGTTCTAAATATTAAAATAAAATTTTAGGAAAAAGAATTATATTTTTTTAATTTTTTATTTATTTTTTATGAATTAAAAACTAAAAGAAAGTAATTAAATGATTAAAAATAGCAAACTGATTTGGAAAATTATGAAATTTTTCAGAAAAATCAAAAATGATATTATGAAGCTAATAAAAATGATATTGAAACTTTTCTAAACCATAATAAGCAATTTGGGCAAATAAGCAATTTCCAATAAGCTCAAAAATAAGCTAAAAAGTACCAAAAATTTTCCAATGCTTAAATTCAGTCAAATACACTATTTCAAACTTGAATTAACTTGAAAAGTCCAAATAAGCACTTGGAATAAGCAGATAAGCAGTTGGTACAGTTGCAAAACTAGGGCAGATTCAATGATCAAATAGCCAACTTTCAGCAGCTCTAAAAGCTAGACAAGAGCTTATTGGGGGAATCCAAGAGCAGAGTCTAAAAGCTGATATAACAAGCTACTTATAAGCCAAGAATGCCCAAATTCTATCCTCAATTGCTACCTCAATTAAGCTCAAGCACAGATGCATATGGGAAAAAAGATAAAGATGGGTGGAGGGGTAATTTGATTTTGGGGGAAAATTTTAGGCGGGGCTTGTGTAAAGTTGATAGGGAATTTTTATTTTAGAAAAAACTAAGGGGTATTAGGAGTCCCCATTGTGAATTATTCATACCTCCCAAATTCTGCGTTGCATAAATTCTCATACCTCTCAATTTTTTTTTTTCCTTTCTAATATTTAAACTAAACAATTTATACTAACAACATACCATTTCATTAATACAAAAATAAAAGTCCATTACATGATAAAAAATAAAAATACGACATAAAAAAAATGAATTACATAATAATCGAAATTAAAACTAAAACTAATACACATCTAGAAATTACATGGCCAACCATATTTTGCTGCGAGTTGGGGGAACATCGTGTACTTCTTGAACATCATCATCTAAAAAAAATAAGTTCGAATGTAATGAAAAAAAAACTGTTCGAATGTAAAAAAATAGAACCGAAAAAAAAATAACGAATGTAAAAAAACAAAAAAAATTTACCGTTAGGAAGTTCTTGTGTTTCGGGAACAACTTCATCTCGATAGTTAAGCATCGGATCAAATTCAAGCTCCGCCGTTTGATCGATCACGTAGTCCCTTGGTTGCATCGGTGGAGGGTAGTAAGCATGGGGAGTTGATGGTTGAGGGTAGTAACCATGGGGAGTCGGTGGTTGCAGGTAGTAAGCTTGAGGAGTAGGTGGTTGCGGGTAGTAAGCATGGGGACTTCGAACACCTCAGCCTCGACTTTTAGACCCGGATGAAACATTTTTTTTTCTTGAATCCATGGAAGAGTTTTTAAATTTTTGTGTGTGTTTTAGGTTGAAGATAGTTAATTTTTGGGGTTGAAATAGGGTTGAAAATATATATAGGAATTTTTTTTTAACACCTCAACGTATACTTTCTTTTGAATTTAATTCCTTCTGACGTTCACTTTTGCCATAAATTTGAATTTAAGATACATACCAACGTTCACTTTTTTGTCAAATTGAATTTATGCAATGCGGCTTGTGAAACCGCTATTGATAAAATTTTGCCATAGATTTGGAACCGGCGGCGGTGTTACCGCCGGTTTCCATCAACCCGCTAAGCAAATCGATGGACACTCCTAGTGGCCTAAGTACGGGACAGGATATGTTGCTTGGGATTAGCTTGATCCATTTCGAGAAAATGGTATAGTATTTATAAGGAGACCTTTAGGGGTGTGAGAACCCGTAAAGGCAATATGATGGTCCACGTGATGTGTAAAGTAGAGTGCGTTGATTGGCTATATGCCTATATGCAACTTTCTTGTTATTATCTTGAATGGAAGTGGTGTGTATAGTATAGTGGATTGACGATTGCTATAGGCACCACGACTTATTATATATGGTAATAACGTAATAGTCGTTTCTTTAAAAGGGATGTCGCGCTCGATGAAGCAACTGATTGATGTCATTATCCCGATTACACGTCTTAAATTGTCAACACTCAAAATGAAAGCCATCGGTGAATACTAAAGATGTTATGAACGTCTGAAACTTGAATTCTGCTCGAGTTCCCACGTCACGGGGGTATAAACCGAGGTTTCGTGCGTGAACCCCTAAGTGTTACACATAAATAGCAATCCGTAAATAGGTTTATATACAAACTTACAATTACTAACAACGGCACAAATATATGTAGGTCTTAAAAACAAATGTAGTACATTACAATATATAGAACCGTATATTCTGTCGGTAATCCATTTTCGTCTGTTTTGTCGGTTTTTATCTGTTTTTGTCCGTTTTTTATGTTTTCGTCCATTTTTATACATTTTTGTCCCTTTTATACGTTTTGTCCCATATATATTGTTTTCCTACAATTAGTCAACCATTGAGAGTGGGTGTCCTTTTCACAAACTGGACATGCCTTCTCCCCTTTCGTACCATAACCTGAGAAGTTAGCGTATGCTGGAAAATTACTTATAGTACAATAAATCATGGCAAACAATCTGAAACTCTCTTTCTTGTATGCATCATAAACTTCAACGCCCGAATCCCACAATTTTTCGCTTTTATGTCCAACAGTTTCACCACTATAGAAAGTAGGGTGAACCTCTACATCCGCTATACAACGGTTTTTTTGCATCGACAAACAACTGATGTAACTTTTTAATATCCTTTTCAGCAACATCACGTTCCACATCACGTAACATCTCATCCATATTAACATGATGGTCATCGTTATAAATTAATTTTAAGATTAGTTCTGCATCGACAAACTATTCTAAGATTAGTTTTGCATATATACGGTTACAAGTGTTATAAATTGTGCCTAGTTGACGACATTGATTGAATCAAAGGTAAGATCCATAGAAAGTAAAATCTAGTAAATTAATTTGGGTATTTTATTACATGTCTCTACTAGGGATGTTAGTCGGGTTGACCCAGTCGGGTTCGGGCCAATTCGAGTTGAGGCAAATACCCGAACCCGACCTTATTTAAGACGTGAGTTAACTGGGTTGACCTGAATTGACCCAAGTAAACCGAGACGAATAGGGTTAATCGGGTTCAACAAAATAAGCCTAATCAAAACAACACTTTAAAATTTGTGGCCTTTCAAATTGTTTAAACTTTAACAAACATGACTGTATAAATACATAGCAAGTATTTAACCCGCCAAAAACTACCCATCCTAAAATTGAAGCGCCATTTTTCATTCTAACATTCAAATGAAAATTTTGAATTCCCTCCTGTAGTGTTACTTTCTCTCTTGATACTCCTAATCAATTTGTTCTATTGAAATTAAGAGTGGTAATGGGTCCCAAAGGGGTGAAGTGAAATTGAAGCCAGATGGTCCTCCCATTCGGTCCTTAATCCCTGCTCGAATGTTCTTCCATCTTATCTAGTTTACACCAACAAGCAACAAGGTAATTTTTCATCTTTAAGTATCATGAAATAAAATATATTATACTAGAAATTGCATATGAAGTACCAATTTATTTTGGGGATGAAATATTTTATAGTAGAAGTTGAATGTGAAGTATGAATTTCTTTTGTGCCTGCGTTTCTTAGCTCACTAAAATCTTATTTATTTCTCTACATTGATTATATGTACAATTTTCTTTTATGAATAGATGGAATACATATCAAAATGACCCATTATATTTTTTGACCACCAAGTGTTTGATGAAAATCCTCAAAAAGAGAATTAGTACTATGGACTATATAAAGTCACAAATGTTTGTTACAGTAGGTTCTAGTAGTGCATTTTGATTTACGGATAGGGGTGGGGAGAGGGAAAGGGAACGGGAGAGGGATAACCGAGGCTGCTATATATGAATTATATTGCGGGTATGTTTAAGAATACAAGAATGAAAGGAATAAGTTAGCTTTAAATAAAGTTGTTGTGGGTTGATGAATGAGTTTGAGATAAGTTTTTAACACCATGTTGCTTATATATGCTTGTAAGAGTGTTAAGAAAGTGTTTCAAGGTCGTAGTAATAATCGGGGTTCAAAACGGGTAGGTTTTGGCTTGTATTTCTATTCGGTTATATCGAAATTGGGACAAACAAAACGAGCTTGGCTTTCATATTTGCACACGGTATTCTTGGCTGAGAATGTGCACTATAATAGTTTGTTGGGTGGTTAATTCGAATGTGTAAAAACACGTAGGGCTTATGTTCGATATTTTGTAAATGTGAGTGAGTTTTTAAGAGGGTGTGTCGTTCGGTTTAAGAAAGAAAGAAAGAAAAAGAGAAGAGTGAAAAGAATATAGGTTGGGCTCGTTTTTCTTTGGGCCGAGTATTGGGCTGATGATATGGCCCGGTTGGTTTTAGGATTAAGATTAATAATAAGTAATTAAGGTTAGTTAAGTATGTTTAGTTGTTGTTAATTATTTTCGTAAAAATAAGTTTAGAGTACGCGAGTATAGTCACTTGTCGTGGATCGTGAAAATGTGGTGTCGTGATCTAAATGTTATCTCGAGTTCATGGTAATTTAATATGTATCTATCATTATACGAATCGCGCTAATCGTAATACATAAAGGAAAAGTTTAATTATTTACGTAAAAATTGGGTCTTATTAGACGGTAACACAATGTTATTATTATTCGTTGAGATTTATTACAAAGGATTTTCGTAGAATCCTACAATGCATACATACATACATACATACATACAGATACACACTTATATTAAGAATCAAGGTTACAACAATAATGAAGTAGCTTTTACTGTCAGTTCCCATTGCTTTCTATTTTTTACGACACAAGATTTATAACAAAGTAATGCTATATCCCTTTGATGTTTAAAACAAGTTAGTGACCAAAATGCCGTGTTTACATCACTTATCGTCCCTGAAACTCGAAGATTGTCATGCAGCACGCATATGTGTCGTGTCACCTTGATTATAAACTTTGATTACAGGTCATGAAACCCTACCTAATGCTACAAAAAAAAAAGGATAGGGCACACTATTAGACCATTACATTGGCCTCTCAATTAGGGCAGCCTCTATAGTCCCTAGTCCTTACCCTTAATCCGAGATATTCGACCAAATATTTAGTAATTGAAGTATATTATACGCATTTAGAGTATTTAGTAAACTGAAAACAGACAAGTACATATCACGAATCTGATATTGACGAGTATTTAGTTGCTGACTTGCTGTTGCCTACAACTTTAAGATTACATTATAATTTTATTGGTAATTGCTATTGAATTGGGCCATATAGAAGTGACTTGTGGTATGAAACCTGATTTTGAACCTCCATACAGTTAGTGGCTTTACTTTGATTGTGTTTGTTAGTGACTTCATATTCAAGTTTTATCTTGACAGTTTTTGGAAGTAGTCGTTCTATTGATAAGAACATATAGAAGGTGCAGGAAGATTTCATTTGTAATGGTTAAGTTTTTCATTTACCATAATACAAAAATGAAAACCCATTTACTGAATTCACCACCATTGGTACTTTTAAAGTATTTTACATTTATCAGATCACCACCATTGGTAGTTCCATAATTAAGAAACTTCATAAGTGATATATGATATATTTAATACATGTTTTAGAGCTCATTTATGGATTTTTGGGAGATAGCTACAATATTCTTTGGTTTTTACTTTTTATTATCATTTGACGTGAACAAGAGTCGTGAACTATTGGAACTCAACAACGAGCACAGTCTGGTGACAGAAAATATAAAAAAGATTCTAAAAGAGAAGAATTATGGAGGATGATATTTGTGAAATAATCGTAGTTAAACTTTGTGTGTGCTTCTGACGAATATGAAATGTTAGTTTACAGGGTGTTGTTCATACTCGCCTGATCCATTGTCTCTCTTATCTGGAATTAATTTTTTATTATGTTTCTGACTTGGACATGTTATGAGATTTAATCTGCTTAATCATACTAGTTTAAGATAAACCCTTGTTTTGAATTTCCTTTTATTCTATTTGTTCTGCTTTATGCACAATTATTCTTCTAACGGTAAGAGTTACTGGAGATATATTAGCTTTAGTAGCTCGAGATTCAATTCAGCAGGTAAGTATCTTTATATGTTAACTTGCATGAGCATGAAATGTTCTTTTACTACACTATGAAGACATGCATTCATGTTCTATACACTGAAACCCTCAAACTTGAGGACTAGAGTTTAATTTGGTGGCTTTAAAGCTACACGATGGTAACGGAGATTTGTGGTTTTTGGTGATGAAATTGGTTTTTAACCGATAGACTAGCATAATGGTCTTGATAAAGCCTTTTTTGTTCGTTTGCAGATTAAGGGACCATATTGGCCAGTGCCATTAGGGAGAAGAGATGGAAGAGTATCGATAGCATCTGAGAGTTTCACGCTGCCAGCTCCTTTTGCCAACATTACTACACTCAAATCACAGTTTAAGTCGAGGGGCTTGAGCGTTAAAGACCTAGTAGTCCTTTCATTTTCGATCTACCTTTTGATATTTAATTAAGCACTTTTGGTTATATTAGTCATTAGATTACACACTAGATGACTATTTTTAGCTATATCTAATCAAAAAATTATTTCTGTAGAGGAAGATTATAAATAAAGCGACCATATATCATAACTAAACCTATTATATCTCGAAAATTTACATTTGAAGAATTGAAAATTTACGGAGTTTGAGTGATAAAGGGTCGTCGATAAACTTCTCTGACATTTAAATTTTATCTCTTTACATAGGACACACTGTGGGAGTTTCTCACTGTTCTACCATCGCATCCAGATTATACAATTTTACTGGCAAAGGCGACAATGACCCGACTCTAGACCCAAAGTATGTACCTCATTTGAAAAGTAAATGCAAGCCTACCGACACAACCACACTTCTTGAAATGGATCCAGGGAGTGTCAAAACATTTGATGAAGATTACTACACTATCGTATCGAAAAGAAGAGGCTTATTTGAATCAGATGCTGCTCTTCTAAATGACAAGCAAACAAGTGCTTATGTATTATCTTGTTTTCATATTATATTTCTGATATGATAGTTGACGGCCACATGATTACGAGTCTATACTAGAGGGTTTAGCTTACCAATGTATTTCGTACTAAATGCATAAGTGTTGAAAAAAGAATAGTAAAGTCAAATGTTTAAACAAAATACCTTCTTCGATGGATGAATATGGGTTTAGCTACCAATGTATTTTGTATGATCGATACAAAGCAAAATCTTTAATGTGCATGTATATAGATATTAAAAAATGAACATAAATTATCAAAGCAATGATTCAAACACATTCAATTATGTGAAGAAAAAAAAAAGAAAAAAAAAGATTAGTAGTTTAAGGTGATGATTATGTGTGACCCAACGTTAGTTTTTAACCATTTTTGGTGTAGTGAATATACTAACGGTCAATTAATTTTTTAACCCAGTCGCTAGAAGTGTTGGGTTTTTGTGGCTCGAAAAAAGTCGCTTGCCTAAAAAGGACCTAGAAACCGGCGACTTTTCTTGAAAAATTGAGAATGCGACATGTGTCACTTAAAAAGTGTCATATTAAGTAATGTTTAAATAAAACTTTTGTAAATAAGCATCTAGAAAGCTGATGTTTTATGACTCAAATCAGAAGTGTTCTATTATGGCGTATGATAATAAAACTATAACAAATAAGCGTACCATAAAGGTTAATGTTAAAAGACACAGTTGTCAAGGGTCCTATTAAGTTTTGTTAAAATAAAACTTTTGCAAGATAGCGTTCTATAAAACTGATACTTTATGACTCAAATTTCAAGTGTCCTATTATGGTGGATGAATTTATGAGACCCAAGTGTCAAGTGTCATATCAAGTTATGTTTTAATAAAACTTAATATGAATAAGCATTATAAAAAGCGGATGTTTTATGACTCTAAAAAGAAGTGTCATATTATGGTGTATCATAAAAAAAACCATTATGAATAAGCGTTCTATAAAGGTTAACGTTATAAGACCCTATTGTCAAGGGTCCTATTAACTTTTGTTATAATAAAAAAACGTTTGCGAATAAGCGTTCCATAAAACTGATGTTTTATGACTCAAATATCAAGTTTCCTATAATGGTGTATCAATCTATGGGACCCAAGTGTCAAGTGTCATATTAAGTTATGTTTTAATAATACGTTTGCGAATAAGCGTTCTAAATAATTAATGTTTTATGACTTATGTATCAAGTGTCCTATTATGGTGTATTGTAATAAAACCATAATGAATATGCGTCCTTTAAGGGTCCTATTAAGTTTTGTTATAATAAAACTTTTGCGAATAAACGTTCTTAAATACTTATATTTTATGACTCAAAAATGAAATGTCCTATTATGGTGTACGATAATAAAACCATTGTGCATAAGCGTCCTATAAAGGTTAACGTTATAATACCCACGTGTCAAAGGTCCTATTAAATTTTGTTATAATAAAACTTTTGTGAATAAGCGTTTTAACTAACTGATGTCTTATGACTCAAAACTCAAGTGTCCTATTATGGTGTATTATAATAAAACCATAATGAATAAACGTCCTATAAAGGTTAAAGTTATAAGACCCAAGTGTCAAGGGTCTTATTAGGTTTTGTCATAATAGGACATCTAGTGATCAAGTGTCGTATTACACTATCACATAATGGGACACCAACAACTAAATGTCTTATAAAGTAATTTATTAGGATCCATATTTTAAGTGTCCTATTAAGTTATATGATAATAGGACCCCAAATAATCAACCATCCTATTATATAACTTTTTAGGACACCGCCTAAGTAGCAAATATTTAAAAAGGACACCAAACACTCAGATGTCCTATTAAACAGTTTTTTAGGACTCTATTATCATACTGTCCCACACAAAGGGTCCTAAAAAGCCACTTTTCTTGTAGTGAAGATCACAAATAAAGCAACAACAAACAAGGTTTTGCTTTGTATAAATAAAACGGGTGAAACCCTTTTATTTATAAAAGTCGATCTATTAAATATGGTTTACACATGTGCATGCATGTAGAAAAGCATACATATGCATTAATTAGGAACAAAAGACAACAAACAGCCTTAAAGCTGTCGTACAGAGGAAGAAACAAAGTCAATTACTTTTTCCCTTGTGTGTAGATCGATCATCAGAAACAAGAGGCAAAAGGTTGCTTTTATAGCAATAAAACTTGTCCACCAAGTTTTATTCTCCACCTCCTCATGTTTCATAAGACGACACTCAACCCCCTCCTTTTATCTTTGTTTGACCATATAAATATTTGTGAAATTTAATAATTAAACATAACTTAATATATTAATTATTAAAACATTGAGACTCATACGTAATGTGTGCAATCCCGAAGTCTCGTGTTCGAAACTGGACATACTAATATTAATTTATATCCATAACTCTAACAGCTCCCACTTGGATATTCATTAATATAGTAATGACATGGGTTAGTCTAGCTTAACACCCCCAATGCCCCCAGATCGACCCTGAGTATGGTTTTCTGGAAAAAAAACCATGTGATGATTTAATCATCATACTTATCCTTTTGTTTCTAATACCGTGTTAATATGGATATGGATCTAAGTCATTCCATAATTAACTATTCTGTTTCTCGTTATTAATAATTGATCAAGATTACCAAAACATCTGAACGTATTCCAGATAGACTTTGGGTGCGGCCGCACAAACATCTTGTCAACCCTACGAGGGGCCCAGCAGTATTATACTTCAAAACAAATTTGAAGGAACAAATCCTTTCTTGACTACGAGCATAACCCTCGAACTTTGCATCACCTCCGAAAATAGCCCTTATAACTACCAGTTACAGATAGCGTTAGACTATCTTACAGAAAATGAGCTACATCCTCGGCAGTTACCTGGTATCTCAAGTCTGAGGATAAATATTCATGATTTACTTAATGACTACGATCCATAAAGTATAATCATGTGGTTGGGATAAGTCCTATATTCAATTTATCCTATATTGAATATCATGTGAATTTGGCATGCCCACGCATCAATATACTTAAGTATACTCTACCAACATTCACATTTGCCTTAATTCAATAATACTCCCATATTATTGATCGACAACGGACTATTTAGAATAACATCAAGTTATTCACGGATTTAAACATGAAAATATAGGATATAATTTATTATTAATGAAGACAAACGTACCACATACTTTAATTCATTGTGAATAATAATTGCTTAATATCCCTTATCCAAATACTAAATAGATCAATGCATGATAATTCTCATTAATGAATTATGCCACAAGTCATGTTCCACATACTTGTTGACAAGGCATAAATCAACTAATGTTGATCTATCGGAATTTTGAGAATACTTATTTCAATAATGAAATTCTTGTATGTGTGCATTCATCCATCATGATATTGCCACATAATATTTCATAAATTGCGTGACATCCTCAACCGCGAATTTATGATAATTAAACTACCAAACCTTTGTAGTTAAAGTATTCTAATTCTCTATGTATAATGCAACTATGCTCATATTGAGCATAACTAGTATACATGGCCATTAACAAGGATAAACTCCCACCATGACTAGTATTGAGTGTCATCTCAATCTTACTAGCATCATTGTATCCAAACAACAATATGCTCTTCAAAGTTTCCGTAAACTTTAATATCCATCATGTAATGTTTGACATCTACAAATCTTACAAGATTTGTCAACTATATCAACATCTTGCCATATGGTTCATATTTAGAATTTAGGAGCAATTCCAGAATGAGGATGTTAATTCTAAATTCAACCATATCCATTACACTTAACTATCTAATAACTTATAATTAGATATTAATGTTGTCAATCATCTTGCATCCAAGCATGATACAACAAGCAACATGATGTACATGAATAATACTTTCGTCAACCTTAGATTTATTCATGTCATATCTTTTCAAAGATATGTTTCTATCTAGCCTTTCTAATAGAATCATGTTTATTAGAATCAGTTAGTTTACCGCTTATGTTTATAACAATAAACATATATTCCAAGGTTTTATTTTCTAAACTTCCATGTGAAGTTTCATTCCAATCTAAGACTTAACATTTTAATGTTAATGGAATGTTACTCCCTATATGTTATACAACATATATGAAATAAGAAAATAAATATAATACTCCCACTAGCTTTCAGGAATATTAAGAAATATCTTATTTTAATTATAAATCAACACTAGATTTAACAATTAAAAATAAGTATATCTTCTAGATGCATGCATTAATCCATTCACAAATGATTTGCATTTTGTATACTTCTAAAGATTATTTGAATTCAAATACTCCTTTCAATTACTTTTCGTCCTCGCTCAAGTAATTATCCAAGAAAGAGTTTTGATATTCCATTATTAATTTCATATAAATGAAACTAATAATGACAATCATAATCTTTATACATTTAATGTATTTAGAAAGAATTTCAATCACATTTAATTGCTTAAGTGTGATTGATAATCTTTTCACATATTAAATATGTATACAAATTTGTCCATTATGATTTCTACACAAGAATTTAAATCACTAGGATTTTCATTTCCTTTGTAGAAATTCATCTTTATTCTATAGTGTAACTATAGAGTTCAAGATCAACTACGTTTCCAAACTAGTTATCTTATTGGACTGTATCTATTATTATTCATAGTATGAGTAATTTGCCAAATCCAATGTTTGCAATTTATCAACGTGATTACCAGGTTTACCATGATCCTGTTACTCATAATTCTCAACATATTCTACAAATATTTGAGATACCCTTGCGGATCTATGAAATGAGAATTCCATCATTTTGAGATTTAACATTAACATGTTTAATCCTCATTATGATTTGCTAGTGTATTTAGAAGATTATGTATCTTTTAATTTTATCTTATCAAGATAAACTCCTCCCACTTGCCTTTTATAATTTATAGATTAACTATAAATTCTTAGCAGATAGAGCAACACAACATTGTCCTCTTTTAGGACTTTACAAATACATATTGACAGTTCCTAACATTAATTTGTTAATAACCTACTCATAAGCAGTTTAACAAATTCCGAACTTCAATTTTAAGACTTAATGTGATTATTACATTCCATAATAAATGGTGTCTTATTACTCTTCTAGGTTGGAGTCTAATTGAGTATATCCTATCCATACTCAATTTTCTAACCTTGATATCTTTAGGAAGAATAGAAGATATAGTTATCTCAAATCAAACAATATAACAAGAGATTGATTTTCCTAACTGAACATACCATAAATACTATGTATTTTATTAGGATTAATATTGTAAGTTAATCTTACAATATGTGAGATAAATATATTTCGTTTTGGCTTACCCATTTACCATCTAAGTCAATTTAATGGTAAAATAGATTTCCAAGCCAATTGCATGCTTTATAACATAAGTACTTTTGATCAAGTCACTTCATGTCTATGTCTTACCAAGAAGACATAACTGTTATAATCCCAATCTACGTTATAAGTCATTGATCAACTCAATGACTTCTTGTATATGTCTTAATTAAAAAAACATAACAAGTTAACGTCTTACTTTATTATAAGTCTTATAACAATAAAAGACTTCATATTTATATCTTTATACTAAAATATAAATATGCATAACTAAAGTAATCATGAACACCACAACTTCGTTTCAATAGTATTTCACTATTTCAAGTTAATTTATTACTTCATTTATTTATGTCATTCCAAGAATACATAAACATTCAAATTTTGAAGTAGTATAAGATTACTTCATTTATTTATGTCATTTCAATAATACATAAATATTCACATTTGAAGTAGTCTTATTATCATATCAACACTTGTTCTAATAATTATCTAATTTTAGAAACTTGTAAATTAACATAGTTTCATCACATCAGCTTTGGCTGCTGGTAATGAAAGTATGTAATTTTCCTTGTCATTAATATCTATTATCAAGTATACACTGACGCTAGATATTAACTTCAAGTGTTCTATTGATTAGATGTGGATAAACCACATTAGAACATCAATCTCTTACTTTGCAGTAAAGAGAACCCTTTAAATCATATCCCTTTATATTGTTGCTTGCACACAATAAAGATTTCTCCCACTTGTGCATGGAACAACATCATGCATCAGATAAACAACACGTCAATCGTTTTTTTATGTGACCAATATGATTTGTGTCATAGATATAAGTAGATATAGGAACACCTTGTCTAGTAAGGAAACGTACACGACTATCCTTAATACCAAGATGTCAAGACTTGTAGCTCCCACTGAATTAATCTGGGTTAAAGATCACTACATGAACTCATTATTCAGTAATCACAACTCATTATTCAGTAATCACAACACAATGCTCCCACTTATAATCTGGGTTAAAGATCACTACATGAACTCATTATTCAGTAATATGGGTTAAAGATCACTACATGAACTCATTATTCAGTAATCACAATACAATGCTCCCACTAAATGAACTCATTATTCAGTAATCACAACACAATACTACCAAGATGTCAAGACTTGTAGCTCCACTGAATTAAAGATCACTACATGAACTCATTATTCAGTAATCACAACACAATGCTCCCACTGGATTTGACAACATTGTAAATGTTTCAAAACTGGTAAAAGCAAAATAGCGTGTTGTTTACTTTCCTACACCTTTGAGTAATCCCTTACGTAACAGCTACTAAGGTACTCAAAGAATGTATTCTACTTTGTCAATGATGGAATATCCATCAATGCAATTAACTTGAAAAAAATTGGGTATGCAATTTCTTCCTTAATTAGGTCTACCATCCCCATCATGGTATGTACTATGTAGCACCTTTAAATGGTTAAAGCACAACAACTAGATCAAACATTCTAGTTTGCCTTTTACCAATTATGCGGTAATTAGTCTAGCTTCTAATTTCAATAACTCCTAAACATGCAATTTGAACTGCCATGAGTTATTTCTTAGAATTTAGACAACTCTAATTTTCCTATTATACCTTTCTCAATCATGAAAAGGAATAGGATTAAGTCTTACTTTTCACACGGAAAGTATACTAGGTTTATTCGTTTAGTCAAGTTGACTCTATCCAAAGACCTCTACGGGTGCAGATCAATTTTCCACTAAAAGAAAACCCTACGTTTACGGTTTTAACATTGCATTAAATACATTAAAATAATTTGCAAAATTCAATTTTAGTATTTTCGATAATTAACTTTTCAAGAAAATTAAACACCCATGGTAAATAAAATTTAACCATTTAATTTTTATTGAAAACTAGGATCCAAATTGATGTCGTTTCATTACATCAGCTTTGGCTGCTAGCAATGAAAGTACTCAATAAGGTACGGGTCGAACCCAATTGCCAATATCCAATTGCAATTCCTAGAATCATGGGACTTACATATTATGCCAACCTCAGTTGCAAATGTAAGCATGTTTCATCCCCAAATCTTTATGCCTTGACGCCGTTCCATTACATCAGCTTTGGCTGCTAGTAATGAAAGCGCTCAATTAAGTTAACCAACTTAGGAAACTGTAAATTGACGTCGTTTCATCACATCAGCTTTGGCTGCTAGCAATGAAAGTACTCAATTTACCCTTAGACTACCACCCTTTGAACATCACATTCAGCTTTGGCTGCTAGTGATGTAGGATGTAACCTTAGGTGTTTCCTTTTTCAGTTGGATGGCATATAACTTAAATTTAAGGGTATTAAATTTTTGATGTGTGTAATCAAAATATGTACAAAGATGTCATGCATTCATCTTTGTATCATATACTTCAAAACCAGTTTACTCATTCGTTACATTAATAAGCTCAAATCATCAAAGTTTTAATTGATGGTGTTGAGAAACTTACAACATTGCCTTAAGATGCTTCGTACATTTTCATGGTGTACTTGGTAAGTCTAATATTGACGCACAGGCGAGCGGAGAGACAGAATGGAGTCTCTTTAAGGCCACAATTTAATGCGAAACCAACCTTATACCCACTTTATAGTTTGTCAATATTAGGTCCGCCTTTCGTCCACTTTTGTACAGTCGCATCAATCAATTAAACACTTATGATTTTCTTGCTTAAAACAATGTTACACCATTATTAAGTCAAGTTTATTTTCCTTTTGAAAATTACCCTTTTGTTTACAATCATGTCTACAACATATCTAAACAAATGCGTAATTAAAAAATAAACATAAACAACTTAATAATGAACATGCTAAAATCAATTAATATGTATATATTGGTCTTAAGACTCCCATTGGTTTTCGAGCTCATTGTACCCAATGGACCACAGACGCCAATAAATTGGTCGCGTAAGTCTTATGATTAATATATACATAACACACATAATTGATTAAATACGCGATTAATATTGGGTCTTCCCAATTTTAGGTTTTCCCTA
Organism: Artemisia tridentata subsp. tridentata; assembly: GCA_021014915.2. NCBI lineage: Eukaryota > Viridiplantae > Streptophyta > Magnoliopsida > Asterales > Asteraceae > Artemisia > Artemisia tridentata. Next base: position 306,939,020 of record CP139507.1, read on the forward strand.
AAAACCTAATTAATTAACTTTTAGTAATTTTAATTCGTGTTCAACAATTTAATTACTAAAACCCCTAGTTAATTAATAATCGCATAAAACATAGCACGTAGAACATGTAACATTTAGCATCAATTTTCCATGACAAAACATGCATGTTTTTGTCATGGATTCCCCATATTGCACTTATAATCATGTAGCACATATTATCAAGTCAATATTGTACGCATACTAATTAATGACATCTCAAGGTACTCATTAATTAAACACATAAAATTGCATGCAATCCTAGGGTTTCTTCAAGATTTTACAAAACAAACCATGAACCCTAAAAAAATTGGTAATCGACCAATTTTTAAAAAATTAGGGTTTTCCAAATCCTAAAACCCTAGAATCAAAAGCATGTATCTATTCACATAGGTTCAATTTTATGCGTTTTTTAGTAATTAATTACAATGTATAAACGGGTTCTTGATGCCACTGTTGGAATATGTGAATCATAAACTATAAACACATAAACATATAACATCAAGTAACGCAGCGGAAAAACAAGATCTACAATACATGTAATTAATTAACTAAATTAAAAGTATAATACGTAACTTATTAGGTTTCTAGCAAGAACATGAAACCGAATCACCAAGAACGAGATAAACCCTAATTAGGGTTTATATATAAATCGACACCACCTAATCGAATTGGGGAAAATTAAACAAGCTAAAGTAAGCTTGTTCTCCGTTCTTATACACACGTATTATTAGCGTCTCAATGTGAAAAGCTAGGTTCAAGATCACAAATAAAGCAAAAACAAACAAGGTTTTGCTTTGTATAAATAAAACGGGTGAAACCCTTTTATTTGTAAAAGTCGATCTATTAAATATGGTTTACACATGTGCATGCATGTAGAAAAGCATACATATGTATTAATTAGGAACAAAAGACAACAAACAGCCTTAAAGCTGTCGTACAGAGGAAGAAACAAAGTCAATGACTTTTTCCCTTGTGTGTAGATCGATCATCAGAAACAAGAGGCAAAAGGTTGCTTTTATAGCAATAAAACTTGTCCACCAAGTTTTATTCTCCACCTCCTCATGTTTCATAAGACGACACTCAACCCTCTCTTTTTATCTTTGTTTGACCATATAAATATTTGTGAAATTTAATAATTAAACATAACTTAATATATTAATTATTAAAACATTGAGACTCATACGTAATGTGTGCAATCCCGAAGTCTCGTGTTCAAAACTGGACATACTAATATTAATTTATATCCATAACTCTAACACTAGCCCACCAGAAAAATACAAAAAAGTACCAAAGATTCCTATTTGTCCTCCTATTTGCAGTACAACACAGTTTTTATTAGTGTTTGTTCAGTAATTTTTGACAGTTTAATACCTTTGACTGATTAAACTTTATATTTTTTATTCAGCACTTTCCGTTTCACAATTTTATAATATAAACAAAATTGTAAAAATTAAAAAACAAGGGGGTGTCATTTGTAAAAAATAACTTCACCCTATATCTATTTGTTAAGTAAGTGTTAACCTATAAAAGGCGACCCCCCCCCCCCCCCTCTCAATTTTCACATTGTCATCACAAGTTTTAAGTTGCTAAAATTCAATGCAACAAAATAGATTTTCTTTGTTATTGTATTTTCGAAGAAGAATTATTGTATTAACAAAATATTAAGATTGAACAAGTCACAAAGATGATATACATATATCAAATATCAAACAAAAACAACAATACATCACGTGAGTCGTTTTACCGATTTCTACCACAGGTTCTTGATGGAATATACCACATTACCGACTCATGAACTACCCTTGATGATGTGACGTGTCTACCCAATCTCTCGTGTCTGTAAGTTTCCCATCTTTATTTTGGGATCAAAAATGATAATGTAGTTCTTGAAATTGGCGTGTCAAATTGAAATGATGATGACGATGATGATGATGGCGTGTCAAATTGAAATGATGATGACGATGGACAAATATGAATTCAAGGTTAAGTTTTGAGTGCATCAACTTCATGGTTTAAGTTTTGTATAAAATTGATTGAATTCTCTTTTATCTGTTGAAGCTTTGCTTCTGAATAGCAGATCGCATCTGTTGAAACGACAATTCGTTTCTGAATAGCAGATAACCTATCCTCGGTATCATTCAATACAAATCATTCATCATCATAAAATTAACATATCATTATCCAAAAATAAACTCATCACCAACTGTCACCAAAATTGATAATCAATCACAACCACCATGACCCCATCATTGCAAGCAACCGTTCATGAACCAATTTGCAAGATATATAAAGCAAACACACGGACCCGTTTACAATCATCATTTTGATTATTTTTCAAGTTATTATCAAATTTCCGCAGGTACAACCCCCCCCCCCCCTTTTCATTCTTGTATCAGAGCTATGTCAAGAATTAATTAGCTCAACGAAGAATCAAGATCAAGAGTAATGTCAACAATCAAGAAGTTAAAAGGAGCAGAAGCAATTACCAAGATAAAAAATAATGACAATCAGTCATCAAGAAGAATTAATTTGCTAGGACGCAGGTATAATTTAATACCTTTAAAAAATTAAAGAAGAAATTTTATAATTTATTAAATATGTCAGATTTACCAACAATTAGTAAAGAATATATTTATATTATTCATGAAAATGAAGATGAATCAGGATTTATGTTAGATACTATTATTAATAGAACAGCTATTAGAATATCAAATTTTACACTATCAGAAAAAACATAATTTTGATTATTCAATGTCACTTAGAGAACTATTTTCACGAAAAAATATAATATATTTTAGAAAAAATATTAGAGAAGAACCAATTCCTATTGAATAAACAAAAGGTAATATTATTATTTCTATAATTAATAAACAACAAATAACCAATCAAATAAAATAAATGAATGAAAAAGATAGAAGTAAAATAGCATATATTCATATATCAACTATACAGGTGATATTAAAAAGTACGTTTATGGGTTCACCTATTGAACTATAATTAAGAGATGATAGAATTATCGATAAAGAAGAAAGTATTATTGCTAGAGGCAAAGGAAACTTAGCAGAAGGTAAAATAAAATTTGATAAATGAGATTAAGTTTAAAAGATAAAGATATAAATAAAAGTATTACTATAACTATTAAGAAGAGCATTTATGTACAAAGGAAATCGCCCTTTCACAGTAACATACCAAATAAATTATGCACACACTAACTCACATCATAGTATCACTTTTTAAACTAACGATAGAATTCATATTGATACATTTTTGAACCACTACTCAGCCTTGAAACAACAAATCTATTTTCAAATCATAAATATATTGAAAGAAGTAGAAAATCAACATCTGATATACCATCAGTATAGATACCACAAATTGAAAAACCAATTTCAGTAACAAATGGAGAACCCTCTAATACTAAAATTGAAAAACTAAAAGAACTAAAAGAAATGAAAGAAATGATACGATCATTGAGTTTAAAAATATGAGCGATACAAAAATACAAATGAACAATAATTATAATAAATATCATAGTCATTTCCTAAATTTTTTATATTCACAAAGAAAAACTATGTTACAAGAAAAAGTAGTAGAACATTAAAATATTAAAACATCAACATGGAATATGTTTTAGAAACCCTTTCTAACCAGAAAACAAAAATTGAAGATAATAAATATATTGCGTCATCTGAACCATTTATACCATATAAACAAACTTTATTTAAAATACCTCAAAACTTGCCAGAAGGAACATCTTATGGTATTAATATAATAAATAGTGATGATACAAAACATTCTATTGAAGAAAAAATAGATATAATAAACTCAACACTCAATAATATAATTGAAATATTAAGCTTTTTAATACTTAGACAATTACCAGAAATGTCAAAAACAACACAAGAAAAGTTAAATAATATACAGATATTATTGAATAATAAGACAGAAGAATGCGAAAACTTGGAACAAAGTCAAATAAGTATAATTGAACAACTATCAAATATAGTCGATACCCAAGAACAAGATAAGGATATCACTGTTAACAAAATAAAAGAAACATTATTAAAAAAAGTCAGCTCTTAAAATTGTCCCACCATTACGAATAATATAATGGAAAACCTTGAAGAACAAATTGAAACTCTCACTAAATTAATTTCATCATTAGATATACCATCTGAAACAAACGAAGAAACAAGAGAAGATGCAGATATAGTGCAGGATTATACTTCAGACGAAAATCCATACGAAAATTCATATAGATATCCAGGAGAAAGTTCTTATACAAACTATAATTTTGCACAAAAAATAAAAAAATCTTATATGGACGAAGATTTACAAAGACAATTTGATTATAAACCTCCAACACCTACAGAAAGATATTTATATCAACAAGGAATGATTAAAAACAAGAAAGGCAAATGGGAACGTATACTTCCTCAATATAAACCAAAAATACCAATAACTAGAATGAATGATGAATTCTAAACATCGACTGCGAAACAGAAATAGATAATAAAATTCAAGATTGGAATAATAGGTTAAGTGCTCAAATACAATTAACTGAAGAATTACGAGCATTACAACCAATTAACTGAAGAACAAGATAAGGATATCACTATTACCAAAATAAAAGAAACATTATTAAAAAAGTCAGCTCTTAAAATTGTCCCACCATTACGAATAACATAATGGAAAACCTTGAAGAACAAATTGAAACTCTCACTAAATTAAGTTCATCATTAGATATACCATCTGAAACAAACGAAGAAACAAGAGAAGATGCAGATATAGTACAGGATTATACTTCAGATGAAAATCCATACGAAAATCCATATAGATATCCAGGAGAAAGTTCTTATACAAACTATAATTTTGCACAAAAAAGAAAAAAAATCCTTATATGTACGAAGATTTACAAAGACAATTTGATTATAAACCTCCAACACCTACAGAAAGATATTTATATCAACAAGGAATGATTAAAAACAAGTAAGGCAAATGGGAACGTATACCTCCTCAATATATACCAAAAATACCAATAACTAGAATGAATGATGAAATTCTAAACATCGACTGCGAAACAGAAATAGATGATAAAATTCAAGATTGGAATAATAGGTTAAGTGCTCAAATACAATTAACTGAAGAATTACGAGCATTACAACCAAGAGACTTACTTAACTTTATAATACACGAAACATCAGGAAATGTTTATAGATTTTTAGAATCTATAGATGAATTAGAATTATCAAGAATAGCAACAACTGATGCTATGATAACTGTTACACCCCGTGCCCGCTTAGACCAAAACTTAAAAACTTTTGCGCGGAAACGCTTGACCTTTCACGGACATTCTGTTACTCTTTCGACCATTTAAAAAATCCATAAACATTCAGGACTTGAGACTATTTTTAAATAAAACTTGACTCAATTACCTTCAAAACGCCGGGTAGCACGACCTCTAACGACTTACGGATCAAAAGATACGATTTTTCAAAGTTTACCAAAAATTTTACCGAGTCGCCCATCCGATCGGATGGCCCTCCATCCGAATCGGATGGAGGCTGCTGATCAGCCAAAATCACATTTTCATCCCGTAATTGAAAACCCGATCTCGATATTATACCAAACTTTCCAGATTTACTTAGTATACTATTGGGCTCATTTTCATACAAAAACATTTACCGTTTGACTCCTCGAAATAGTACTTTACAAATTAGACGGGTTATGCATTAAACCCATTTTAACCCATTTACACTACAAAACACTTATACCACTACATTTTTCCACCAAACTTGACCATTATCATTACTTTAACATACAACACATGTTCCATAAACACTTGACCCGTTTACAATCTAAAATGAGTACATTTACACTTTTGCCAAACACCCCCTTAAACATTGACCATAATCCATTAAACACACTTTGACACGATGATTGACTACCAAAATGTTATGACACCATTAAAATACATTTTTACGCTTGACTCCACTTCACAAACCATTTATTGACTCACGGGGGTACCATCTTGAATGAGCTCGGTATTCTACCTAGCTCCTACACAATCAAATCTTCTATCTTCCTCGTTAGCAAACCTTAACCCTTAGCCCAAGCTCACCATTTCCATCACACATAAACCTACAAAATATTAAACACTTAAACCGTAAGCACGAATGCTTAGTAAGTAAAACGGGTATAACATAACATTATACTTCATTCACACATACGCATCATAACCATTTATCCATGAACACATTAAACATAAACACATACCTTAACCATTCAAGCCTTAACCTTTCTTTCCTTAATCCTTCCTTATCTAACGCATCAACTAGCCTTACACTTACTTGCACATAATAACCTCATACAAACCATTCATATGCCTTAACATATAAAAACACATAAACACATAAAGTATGGAAATCACCATGAGATCATCTTATAGCCGGTTTACTTACCTTGATTCCAAGCTAAGACTATCAATAACATCATCATCATCATCTTCATCTTTTATCATCCTCATTATCATCATTACTTCCTAAGCCATAACCATCATCAAGACTCATTAACACAACATCATGATCAAGGGTTAGATAACCCATCTAAACTTACCCATTATCTTTTCTACATCATCATATGATCATATCATGATCATATGATAAAAACCCACTTAAATCATAAACCTTAACCTCATTAATCATTAAGATAGAATTACTTACTTGGAGTGGATCATTACTAGGAAGGACTATGGACATTAGCTCTTTATCTTCTTCTTCCTAAGCCACCATCTAGCTTTTCCCTCCATTTTCTTCCCTCTAAGAACCGGACTTCATACCTTATCTAAATAATGGTGGAAATGTCTAGATCTTCCTAGATAATACTAGTTAGGTAGCATCTTTGGCCCTTTGGCACATTAAGCCCCTCAAGTCTCATTCCTTCTATTTTGGTCACAACTAACTTATAACACATTTAGTCTATTACAACTTTAGCCCCTTGGATCTATTTCTTTCCATTTGTGCCACATAATACTTTCCATAACTACACAATACATTCATTGACCATTAATTGACTTTCGGGTTTGACTATAACGTTACATTTATTGACTAACCAATCACGCATGGCCTTTGGTCCCTTTTCATCTAGGGTGGGGTACAAGTACCCGGGAACGGGTCTAACAATTCTACCCCCTTATCTAGATTTCGTCCTCGAAATCTATCATTCTTTACTAACCAAAACCTAGCCGCATTATACTTCTCATTCCTAGCACCTTAATTCTTAGTTTATTTAGTGCAACGATCTAAGTGATCTCGCAACTCTATGCATACTATAACATATCACATGGCCTTAATCCACATTACTTCCCACTTATTTCTATAACCATACAACTCTTACTTAGCCTATTACATAATACGAGACATACTCACTATAACTAGTTATCATTTTAATCCGTTCTATTACCGCTACATCACATTTTCACTTGCTTTATTCTCTATTCTCATTCTTTAACTACTTGATACTTGAGAAAACTTGTGTTATTTAACTTTACATAAATACGCTTAGCTAATACTTTCACATTCAATCAACACCACTTATCCGTTTCTTTTACGTTTCTACAATTACCTCATTTCTTCTACTTCTTTCTTCATGTCATTTTCGCTTACCTTCATAAGTCTTATAGAATATTACATGAATTGACTTTATAACATCATACTTTAACATTTGCCGTCACATTACACATAACACTTATCATCAATCATTTCCATTACTCACATTTTGTACCACGCCACAATTGCGTATTATAACATTTTTAAACATCATTACAACTCTTTAATTTCTTCAACTTATACTTAACACTCAAAATATAGGTTTCTCATAAATTTCCCTAAAAGGCGTACTCTAATTTTAACTCTCCTATCTTAGTCCTTATAATTTCTAACTAATTCTAGACTTCCGCTTTCTACTTCTCTAACCCTACTCGTGCCATGTCGGCAACACATAAGCCCACTCATTCATGCTTCCTCATTTACATGGAAAGGCGTCCCAATCGATGTAAATCAAGAAACATAAACTCATGGTTATATATTTCCAACACAACACAAGTACTCCTATTCCCCAATTTAACTTTTATTCTCTCATTCTTTTTATTGCATTACCTTTACCCTTCTTAGACTTGGATCCATAACATTATCACATTCATTATGGGGATATTTTTATGTTCCATGGACATAGGCAACCCCTTGCCGGTGAAGGCAATACTTTTCATCCCGAAGGATCTTTGACAATCATCCCGAAGGATTCCTTAACATTCCTTTACTTGGTCATCCCGAGGGATACCACCTTTAACATTCATCCCGAAGGATCATTAACATTCATCACTTTACCACTTTCACATTTTAACATCGGATCCAAGCCATTAACATTTATCATACACACATTATCTCATCCATTTTATTTAGTGAAGGCATGCTCATAGAGCAGATGAACCTGCTTATTAAAATTACACATTTATATGTGTTTATCATCTTACATTCTAAATCCGCATTAATCATTTTCACCCTTTTACTTTACCCTTTTTGTCTACTCGACTCTTTCTACTTTTAAACCTTGCATAGGTTAATTTTTATTCATTCATTAGCATCATTCATTCTTCTTACACAATTTAAGTCGTTTACACGTTCTTATCTTGTTTAATTTTCACATCACATCCTTTCGCTTAACTCATCACGTTTTATTATTCAACACTTTCATCATAATAATCACCGCTAATGGGGCACATTAGCCGTGATATAATAATTTCTGAACAACACTTTAACCTCGTGCATACTCATCTCATTCTCTCTTACATTCTTAACTCATCGCATTCTTATTCTCATACCTTATCTCATTTCTTTAATCGTTTATGTATTTAAGCAATATTATTCTATCTCGCCTTTTACGTATATACCTTTCATAGATCATTAACTATAACACACTCATTAGCGTCACCTTTCTTCACACACATTCTATATCATTAACATAAGTTCGTTACGTTTACCATACAATATCTCATTACATTCTTGTTCACATACTTAACTCGTCTCATTCAATCGTTAGCGTTTAAACCATCCCATTTATCTCGTCATTATCTTATCAACGCATCATATTAAACATCAAGGTACTCATTTAATCTTGCTTTCATCATAACCTACCATAACATCATTGTCATTATTATACATTCGTGTACATACTCAATCCTCCTACATACTCATCTCATTCTCATTTACATTCTTAACTTATCGCATTTAACTTTTAGCATTCAAACTTTTTCATTTAATTTCCATCCTTTATATACCAACACACTTTATCGCAACTTCACGTTCACACTTAAACCTCAAGTACTTTACCTTACCGTTACCCTGTCTCTATACCACTTTAACATTAGTCTTTAGTCACTAAATTTAATGAGACCATATGTTGGTCACCTTTCATGCCATCCTTTCCTAACCTCATTCTTTAACCTTCAAGTCATTAAACACTTAATCATTTATTCGTTAGTTTCATCTTGTCTTTTCACGCCGTACCTTAGTACACTCAATATCATTACGATCCACACTTAATGCGTCATTACTTAATCTCATTCATTTTCTTCATGTCAACAAACCCTTAATAATTGGCGTGTTAATTCCATCTTATCATTACACATTTTATTTTAGCACACTTTTCATAACCACGATCCATTATTTAAGCGTTAATACCTTAAGTTGCTTATTAACCCATCTCTAATACCATTTAGCATCTCTATTCACATATTGCTATTGACATTATTTTATAACACACAATCTCGTATCATTTACCATTACGTTGGTCCATTTACTTACACATCTATAATCCATTCATGAACTTATTCTTCCATTCGTCAACCACTCACTACGTGTCATTACCAATCAGTCGATTCTAATTTACTAATTCTATGTTCACTAATCTTTCATTATTCAAGCATTTCTTAGACTAACACTTTTCCGTTTTCTTTCCTCCTTGCCTTGCACATTTTTAATTACTCAACTATCACCTTTCATTACTTTGACACCATCTTAGTAATACTCATCTTTTTCATACCTTCGTACATATGAATATACACATTATATTTCATCTGAGTTGTCACATTACACTTATCGTTTTCTTGTTAACTTCACGTTATCCTCTAACTCTATCTTACACATGTTCATTCTTTTAATGTTGTCTATTTCAATCCCGATTGGCTCACCTTAATCATGGATTAACCCAATCATTAAACATGAATTATTTTCTAGACCATATATTGGTTTTACGTTGTAATCTAAAACTCGTTCATTTACCCAACTTCTAAAACTTCATGTCACGACAAGAATTCTAGTCATGACTCATCTAATTCAGGTTCCCTTGCAATTCACTTTTTCAACTTATTCTATGCATCTCTGATGAGTGTGTAAATACTCATCATTTTATGCCCATTTTAGACCATAAAAATACTAAAAACAACCAAAGATACCAAATTATACTGCAGATATCCTTGGTTTGTGTTTTTATGTGTTTCAGGTACAAAAGGATTGAAAACAGGGCAAATACGGACAAATCCAAGCACGTGAGTGGAAAAATCATCAAAAGCCGATGACGGGAAAGGAATTTATGAGTTTGGTCTGGGATATTGCTCAAATTATCAAGGTCAACCTCCAAGAACATCAAAGTGTCACAAATAGTCCTTGGAGATAATTTTCAGAATTGACATAAATGGTCCCTGGATTTTCAGAACTTACAAAATTGGTCCCTCAAAGTTTAAAACAATTCCAAACCAAATCCAAGCCTAAAACAACCCTTTTAAACATTAAACCCAAATCATTTCTATCCTAAAACTAAACCCAGCCCAACTCACCATCAAAAGCCCAAGCCCAATCAAAAACCCTTATCCCGACCTTTTGCTAATCCCTCGGTCAATCACAAAAGTCAACCCTTTTCCCGCCTAGCTTTTCTCCCTTCCCCAAACTGACAAAACCACCACCCATGTCTCCCATACCTTCTCTGGCACAAGCAACCCTCTCCCTCCTCCTCTAGCTCTTAGCTAGTACAACATTCACAAGAGACCACTCCAGCTGGAAATCCACTAAATATATTTTGGCGCCAAAATGGGAATGGACGGTTGGGATGAATTAAAGTTATCCAATGGTTGGGATGAAGAGAGAAGTCCAGAGAGAAGCTATTCTGAGGATATAAAAGGACTCCCACATCCACACTGTGGGGGAAGTAGATAGTCAGTAGATTTTAGTTAGATTTTAATAGTTAGTTGGTAGGAGTAGTATAGCTTAAATTAGTTTAATATCACTTTTAGGTTGAATTGTTTTAGCTTAACTTCTGATTATTGTAATCTTAATTTCAATATTAGTTACATTTCAAAAGCTTTGCACTGATTTAGTTGTAATTTAAGATTAATGGTAATTCAGTAATTCAAATTTATTGTTATTTAAACTTTATAAGCTCTCTGAACTGTTCTTTAAGCTCACCTTAGCTTGTTATAGTATTTGTAGAAGTTAATTTTGTGGAAAACTAGAAGGGGGGTTGAATAGTTTTTACCGTTTTAAAGTTTTATTTGCTTTGTTACTATATGTTAATTTCAAAGGAAACAATCACAAATAAATAATCACACAATGTAAACAAAAGATAAAGAGAGGAAAGATCAAACCACACGACACTGTTGTTTATAGTGGTTCGGCTACAAGGACTCTCTTCCTTGCCCTACTCCACTCCTCGAGTTTCCTACTCGAGAGTTTATCTTTCACTAAGAAACAAACTCCTTTTCTAGGCGGAGAAAACCTTTACACGTCGCTTACTTCCTTTTCCGGTACTAAGCTAAACACCGGGTTCTTTCACAAGGTAGAACCAACCTGACGTCGCCTATTTACTTTACCGACACTAAGCTAGATGTCGAGTTCTTTACACGGGTACAACTACTCCCAACACTCTTTGTGCTTTAAGGACTAAAGCACTAACCACACTCATTGATTACAAATGAAAGATATGATGTGTGAAACAAACTACAATATCACACAGTAATGCAACTAAAGGATTACGGTTCTGTAGATCCTTGAATGCTTGATCTCTTTTCTACAAAATGAAAGATCAAAGTGAAATGCAACTATGAATGATGTTAGTAAGATATGTACTGAATGAATATGTGTGTTAAAGCTATATGAGTGATGAGAGAGCCAAATGATCAGCTTCCTATTTATAGGCAAGCTGATCTTCAGCTCACGGATCCCACGGATCCCACACAAGGGATCCGTACTTTATATGATTTGGATCCGTGGGATGTGACAGCTAAGGTTTAGTTGTCTCTTACCATATCTTAGTTGTATCTTACCAAATCATCCAAGATCTTCAAATGTCAACTATGTATCTTGCAAATCTAACCAAGATATATCAAAGATATTGTATGTGATGCATGCAATGATGTCATGGAATGGTTTAAGAATTAAAGTTTCCTTTTAAGGAAACAAGTTACTAAACTTGTAATTCTTGGTTATTATGTGAAGTGTAAAATGTGTACTTAAGAGACTTAAGCTAGTATTTATTATTTGCTAAAAGATATTCCTTATATTTGTCATTAACAAAACTAATGAAAGATCAAGGAATATAAATAACGTTTTTGAGACGCTATTTGTATTAACAATCTCCCCCTTTTTGTTGATGACAAAACATAAGGTATATTTTTGAGCAAGAGAATAAATATAGCATGAGTTCTTAAAAATATATATTAAGTTTGTTTATTAAAGAAATGTTTTGTAAAAATGTATGTACTGTGATGAATCACAGTTGATGCAAACTTAGTCCCTTTCTCCCCCTTTTTGTCGAAACAAAAAGAGTAGCGTAGCGGAATGCGATTTTGAGAACTTTAAAGCTCCCCCTTGTTTTATACTCCCCCTAGATGGAGTAATCAAGGAAATAATGCATGAATCTACAAAACAAACGGTTAGTATATGAAATGCTTATGAGATGCTCCTCCTTGATGTATACTCCTCACTTCTCGAGTACCAACGTATACTATGAAGGGTATGATATGCTGCAAATGAAGTGTTAGTAATGAATGACTTCAATGAAGAAGTAGAATGCTTGTGAAGTATTCTCCCAAACAAACCTTTCAATATGTTTTGACTTTTAAAAGTCAAAGTAAGTGTCTGATCATTATTTGTACCTAGGGTAATCATAATTAAGGTATAATATATGCTATATAAGAATGTTAGTTCACAATGATAATGATAATATGCAATATGTTGATCACTCATAAGCATAAAACATCATATTCATAGAAATTGAAAATTTTGTGACAAAAGTCACAAAGAAGAAATGATGTTACAATTACAATAAAAAGACATAAAAAGTAAAAAGTCCTAAAGCAACAATTTAAAAGGTCCTAACAACTAGTCTAAGAAGCTCTTATTGAGGAGGATGAGAGATTGCGTTTAAACGTTCAAGAACATGGTTCAAGATGAACCTCATCTCATTTTGAAGCTCATGGACCAAGATGTTGGTCCTTTGGGCCAAGTGAGCTGTTCTCTCACAGTGTGCGCAATCATGACTTGAGAAGCCGGGAGGAAGACTAGGCTCCAAGTTTTGTGGTGGTGGTGGTGATGGTGGTTGGTTGGTTGTTGTTGTTTGATGGTTGTTGTGGTGTTTGGAGGGAGTTCATAAGAATGTTTTGAATGTCCATTGCTTCATGAAGGCGATGGTCAACCATACCCGAGAGAGTATAGAGTTGGTTTAACTCCTCACTTATTTCCTCTTGTGTTTGAGGAATGTTGCTCCACATTGCTTCATCAATGGCAATGAGTGTTGAAGTTGGTGATAGTGGTGGTATTTGTGGACGAGGTTGTGGTGCTTCACGGTATAGAGGACCATGAATCTCCGGATGGAGAGGATGAAATAGCATAGATTCTAAGTTTTCAAGACTTATTGGTGGAAGATTGGTGGATGTAGGTGGAAGATCTTCTAACTCTTCAAGATATGGTTGTGGAGATGTTGGTGGTGTTCTAAATAGTTCCATGGGTTGGAGTTTTGGTGAGGATGGTGATGAGGCAAACTTCTCAGACTGTGATGGAGCGGGAGCAGGAGCGGGTGGTGGTGTGGTTGCTACAGGAGTAATGGTAGGAGGTGGTGTTTTTATAACTACATGTGAGGGAGTTGGAGTGGATAAAGTAAGGAAGTTTTCACTAGCAATGGGTGAGGATATGTTGAGTGGTGATGATTCTTCAGAGGATGAGTTGTGAATGTTGATGAAACAACAAGGTTTAACACTCATACGGGCTGTTCGTTTTAGTGGCTTGGATGTGGAGGAGTTGTGTGATTTTGTCATTGAGACTTTTAGGTGAATTATGATAGCTAAAATGTACAGAAGAAGAGATGGTTTTGATGTGAATTGAAGATCCTAAAGTGCTAATTTATAGACAGAAGGTTTGTGAGTCTGTGTGTTTGGATTTGATGTGAATCCAATAGAGAATGTTGGTTACTAATGATTTGGAACAAAAATTTGTGTAGGTCATATCAAGGAAGTCAATCCATTGAGCTTTGGTTGAGTAATATGTTGTGGATTTGCAGTTAATACAAGAAGATAGTGGAAAGTCTGATGATTTGATATTTCCACGAATTTGACGGATCCCTAAAAAGGGTTCCTTCTTTGTATCTGTTTAGTAACTCACACCTAAAATTTAAAAATTTAAATTTTGGTGGGAATTTTTGTTCCTAAGTTTCTAAGAATTCCTAAATGATTCTAAGAGGAATTGTGATCAGTGAATGAATCCTAAGTGATACTAAACATTTAAGATTTAAGAATCGGGATAAGTCGAAAAAGTTTTATAATTTTAATGGGAAACCTGCGGATCCAAGTGGTTGCAAATGCGGAACCATGTTTAGGGATCTGCCAAATCCGCAGGATGGCGGATGGCGGATCCAACGATAAGCCTTGGCGGAACCCTGTTTCGGGATCCGCCGGATCCGTATGCCTAAAACTTAAAAACTAAACAGAACATATGTCAATATTTTCGTTTTTCGACGAAAACCCGAAAATTCACCTAGACCTTATTTAACATCTAATATGTATAGCAAAACAACTAAATATGATAACATTAACACATGATTGCACATAGTTTAATCTGTACTTAGAAACTTACCGTTTTAGGTGTTATGCCAAACACTGGCTATAACCCGGAAAATTGATAACCATGATGGTTATCCACCTGCAAGTGTTAGTTATTACACATACACAACAAGTATTATCAGATAAATTCTAGACACATAGAAGTTTAACAACACAATATCCAACATTGTTTAAAACCAAACACTCCATCAACTCAGCTTTTTCTTCAACTTCTTCCTCCCCTTGTGCAATTTCATCATCCAACGACCAAGATTCTTCACCATTCCTTAGATGTTTCTATACTCAGTGGATTCATTTTGAATTGGAGGAAGATGGCTCAAGTACTCGGGTGGAGGAATCCTAGAATTTGGCATACCATCATCTTCACTCATTGAAGATGATGAGGATGATATTGGTACACGAGGACGTTTACCCTTATCAACACTAACCCTAAAGTCGCTCAAAGGAACGAAGGTATGTTCAATTTCATTGTAATCTGGAACAAAGCCTAAATGGTTTGGACGGGCAGGTGCAAAGGCTCTATAAAGTCTAGTTAAGAGCATACCATAAGGCATTGCAATCTTGCTTTGAACCGGAATGTCACACATTCTTTTGGCAACATAATAAGCAAGATTGAAGGGTTGACGAGTAGAGATGTTGTACATCATATGACACAAACAAGCATTGATGTGATCACGGTTTCCTATGGTGCACATCACATTAGCCCTTAAGACATCTTCCATTTTCTTGAATTCGGGTTTGAGTTCATTTAGCTCCATTGCAAATGGATCTCTAGCAACTTCACGACCACGAAACATTCTTGTGGGGTTGTTCTTAGGAATGAAGAGATGTTCCCTAATCACTTCTTTTGATTCGAGAGGAGTGACATATGGTGCCGTCCTATCGAGATTGGATTCTAAGATTGTTAAGGACCATTTGTCCGAGTAAAGACATGTCCCTTGGTTTGGAATTCCTAAGACCTCACCAAATTGATCAAGAGGGATGTTGACAAGATTTCCATTTAGAGTAAAATGAAGACTCAAGTAACCTTGGTCACTAGAACTAAGACCTACACTAGCATAGAACTCAAGTATGAACCTAGGAATGATTGGTTCATCTATATCTAAAAGAGAATCAAATCGAATTGCGGCTAATTGTTCCCTAAGTTGTGTTCCTTCATAGAACGATGAATCTACGGCTCTACCCTCATGGACATACTTTTTCTCTAAGGCTTTGAAAATTTCGATTTGGGCATCGGTTAGACCTTTGGTTTTGTGGACTTTGGGTAAGTAGTTAATGGTTTTCTTGTGATCGTAGTTGGTTGCGGGAGGCATGATTTTCCTAAGTACAAAAGTTACATAGTTTTAGTTAAAATGATCAAAGGAAGTGTAAAATTCCTAGTGTGTGCCTACATGGGGACAATGTGGAGGTGCGGTTATCTCGACTCCTTTTGATGCAAGAAAAATTAGTTTATGCAAGTTTTGTTTATAAACGAGAGATAACCCAAACGCTCCTATTTCAATGTAGCTACGGTTGAATGTACCCGAAAATACATATTAATTATGTATTCCCTTTAGCATTCAAGAGACGTTATGCAAGTGAAGTCTAAAAGATAACGTTTTTGCATTTGTATGAACAATGTAAAAAAAATCATTTTACCTAGTCGTTAGAAGATTTTAGTGAAAAATTTTCATGGGGTTTTTGTTAAATTAAGACAATGTGCTAAGAGATGCAATTCCTAACTAAGAAAAACATGTTTTTAAGTATAATGCAATAAATATGCTTCATGATTTTTCAAGAATTATGCATATACCCCAAGTTTATGTTTTGTGCATGAAATGGAAATCCTAGACGCAGATCAGGAGTATAAATATGATAAGAATACTTACAGTGATGTTAGAAGCACAAATTTGTGGAAGAAAATGGTCTAAAATGTGATGGAGATTAAGTGTGTGTCGAATGTAGTAAGGTGATATGTTTTGGAGTGAGGAATGAATAGTAGTTGTTCTTGTTTATTAAATAATAAACTGAACTCAGCATGCGACGGATCCGGCGGATCCCAAACAAAGGATCCGTTCTTGTTATCGATTAGATCCGCGGATTCAGAACACATGTTTTGGTTTAGTTTTGTGTGTATCTAAACTAATGTTTATACTAATGTTTCTCCTAATCACTAGGTTCCATTAATCCTAATCCAAGTCTAAGATAATTGAAAGGTTCTCGTTTAAGTGGTTTAGTGAGAATATCGGCAATGTTGTCCTCTGAGGAAACTTTCTCAACTGAGATGATTCCCTTCTGTACATTGTCGCGAAGGAAGTGATGACGTATTTCAATATGTTTGGTTCTAGCGTGTTGGACTGGATTTTTGCTTAGATCGATAGCACCTTTGTTGTCGCAAAGAATGGGAATGTTGTTAAGTTCAATTCCATAGTCGACGAGAGCTTGTTTCATCCACAGTGCTTGTTGACACGCCTTTCCTGCAGACACATACTCTGCCTCTGTTGTTGAGATTGCGAGGGCAGTTTGTTTCTTAGCGAACCATGATGTTAGACAATATCCTACAAAAGTACAAATACCGCTAGTACTTTTCCTATCAACATAATCACCTGCGTGATCTGAGTCAGTATACACTATGGTTTCTACACCCGTTCCTTTGGGATACCATAATCCTAAGTGTGTAGTACCTTTGATGTACCTAAATATTCTTTTAACGGCTTCAAGATGGGACATTTTTGGATCTTCTTGAAAACGTGCACATAGACAAACACTAAACATAATGTCAGGCCTACTAGCCGTAAGATAGAGTAAACTACCAATCATTCCTCTATATTTAGTGCTATCTACGGATTCATTTTCTTCATCCTTAGTAAGTTTGGTTTCGGAGGACATGGGTGTTCTCATGGGTTTGGAGTCTTCAAGACCAAACTTCTTAAGCATATCTTTGATATACTTTGATTGGTTGAAGAATATCCCATCTTCTAATTGTTTAATTTGGAGACCTAAGAAAAAGTTTAGTTCCCCCATCATACTCATTTCAAACTCGTCATGCATGATTTTTGAGAAATCGTCGCATAACTCTTGACAAGTTGAACCGAATATAATGTCATCCACATATATTTGGACTATGATAATATGTGATCCCTTTTTCTTGGTGAAGAGAGTATTGTCTACTAGGCCCATGGTATACTTATGGTCAACTAGGAAAGTCTTAAGTCGATCATACCAAGCCTTTGGTGCTTGCTTAAGTCCGTATAAAGCTTTCTTAAGTTTGAAAACATAATTTGGTTTTTCAAAGTCGGCAAAGCCGGGAGGTTGTGCAACATATACTTCTTCATTTATAAGACCATTTAAGAAATCACTTTTGACATCCATTTGAAATAACTTAAAATCATGTGCACATGCATATGCAAGTAATATTTTAATAGACTCAAGTCTAGCTACGGGTGCAAGGGTTTCATCGTAATCTATACCTTCTTGTTGATTGTAACCTTGAGCTACTAGCCTAGCTTTATTTCTAGATATAATACCCTTTTCATCCATTTTATTTCTAAAGACCCATTTGGTGCCTATTATGGTTTGGTTTTTAGGTGGAGGGACCAATGTCCAAACATCATTTCTAATAAATTGATTAAGTTCTTCTTGCATAGCAATTACCCAAGATTCATCTTTTATTGCCTCGTCTATATTTTTAGGTTCAATGGTTGAAATAAAACAAAAATAATTACTTTCATTTTGAGCTTTGGATCTTAATGTTCTTTCATTAAGTTTTCCTATGACGTTTTCTAATGGATGACTTTTAGTTTCTTTAATATTGACTATTTCTCCTTTTACGGGTTCATTGTCATTTTCAATGTTTTCTATATCATTAACCATTTAACTTTCAACTAAGTCATCATCTACCAAAGGTGATGTCTTAGAAGGAGGTGGACTTTCGTTGAATGTTACGTTCAACGATTCCTCGACTCTTGATGTTTCCTTGTTTAATATAATGTATGCTTTACTGTTTTGTGAGTACCCAAGAAATACACCTTCATACGACTTTGGGTAGAACTTAGTGAGATAGTCCTTTGTGTTTAAAATGAAGCACTTGCTTCCAAAAACTCTAAAATATCCTAATGTAGGCTTTTTGCCTCGATAAATTTCATAAGGAGTTTTATTTAAAAATTGTCTAATTAAAACTCTATTTAGGATATATGTAGAAGTATCTACAGCGTGACACCAAAACTTTTGTGGTATGTTTTGTTCATTTAACATAGTTCTACTCATTTCTTGAATTGTTCTATTTTTACGTTCTACTACACCATTAGATTGAGGTGTACGAGGAGCCGAGAAATTATGAGTAATTCCATTATTATCACAAAAATTTCCAAATTGAATTTCATTGTCAAATTCTCGACCATGGTCAGTTCTAATAGATACTATATTACTTCCTATTTGATTTTGAATTTTCTTGCTTAGAATTTCAAATTTGTCGAATGCCTCATTTTTAGTTTTTAAAAACTTTGTCCATGTATATCTAGAGTAATCATCTACTATGACTAAAGTGTAAAAATTTCCTCCATAACTTTGTATAGCCGACGGGCCAAACAAATCCATATGTAATAATTCTAGGCATCTAGATGTAGATACCATGTTTTTAGCCTTATGGCTATTATGTACTTGTTTCCCAATTTTGCAAGCATCACAAAAGTGTTGGTCATATTTCAACTTGGGTAGGTTCCTAACGAGTTCTTTGGATGACAAAGATTGAATAAGCCTCATATTAGCATGACCTAAGCGTCGATGCCATAGAGTTGAGTTTTCGTCCAAGGAGGTAAGACATAACTTATCTTTAGGTGTTTTATCTAATTTCATAACATAGACATTATTCTTTAAAACACCTTTTCCTACGGTTATGCCATCTTTAAGTATTTTACTTCCATTTTCACTGAAAAGGACGTTATACTTTTTGCGGCATAATTGACTTATACTAAGTAAATTAAATCCTAAATTATCTACATGAGCAACATCATCAATAGATAGAGAGTCATGAGAGATTGTACCTTTTCCGATGATTTTACTTTTAAGCTTGCTACCGAATGTGACATTACCTCCGTCATACACTTGATAGGTTGAGAAAAGATTTTTGTTTCCCGTCATGTGTCTTGAGCACCCACTATCTTTGATCCACTCATCAGGTTCAAGATCAACTTTCAAGCATACCTAAGTTCATAAAAGACTCAAGCATTTGGTCCCCAATATCTCATGGGTCCGTTTGGGTTAAACATGACGTTATCATGGTTTATGTATGTAAATGGTGGACAATTGTTCCATGACATATAACTAGGACCATGAAAGTTTCTAGGTATGTTTTGGTTCCAATTATTTTGATAAGTATGTTGTGGATTAACTATACTCTTTGGAAAGGGGTGTTTGGGAAAACTCATTTGAGATCTCTGTTGATCCGTTTTAACTCTATATTCATTTCTAGCTTGTCCTCTTCCTAAAGATATTGCTGGTTTATGTTTATTATTATTTATACTACTGTTAGGTTTCTTAGTAACTTTAACAAACTCGGAACGGTCGACTTTGTGAACCTTCTGTTCAACTTCTGTACTCGCGGATCCTTTGGATACACTTGGCGGATCCAAATTTTTGGATCCGTCGGATCCGTGAGTGTCCAACTTGGTTGAATCAGTTTTATTCACAGTCTGTTCCTTATAATCACTTAAGGTTCCTAGTTTCATAAAGCCTAGTCCTGTTTTATCATGAGGTAGCTTTTGCATTTTCATTATTTCATCTGCACAACTTATGTTTTTATCAAACCTTTTAAACTTTGAATTTTGTTTGATTAAATCTTCCTGTGTGGTTCTTAAGGTTTCTAATTCAAGTTTTAGTTCTTGACAAGACACACACGTTTCTTTACTATTTTTACCTTTTTCAATTCGTATTGCTTTTTCTTTAAGCCAAAATACTTCATTTTCTAAAAGTGTTGTCTTTGTTTTCAAAAACATGTTTTTGTTTATGATTTTTAAAGTAACGTCACACAGTTTGTTATATTCTACTTCTAAGGTTTCATCATCTATAGAGGAGTATGAATCAGAATGTACCTCTTCTGTGTCATTAGCCATAAGTGCCATTTCGTTGTTCTTAGGCTCATCATCATCATCTCCTTCACTATCGCTCCAAGCTCCACTAACGAAGGCTCTTTGAGACTTGGTCTTTGGAGGCTTTGGACATTCTCCTATTAAGTGATTGGAGTCACCACACCTATAGCATTTCCTATCAACCTTACCTTTCTTATCGTCACGATCTTTCCGAGAGGATTTCTTTTCATCACGAGGTGGTTTTACAAACTTTCCTCGTCTCCTGAAGAATTTCTTGAAATCCCTCACGGCCATGGCATACTCTTCATCATCACTGTTTGAACAAGACTCATCATCATCACTTGACTCGACTTTGGCTTTCAAGGCAATAGACTTAATCTTCTCCTTTTTGCCTTTGACAATTTCCGAGTCTTTTTCCATAATCATTTCGTGAACTTTAAGGTTTCCTATGAGCTCATCCAGTGTCATGCTTGAGAGATCTTTAGATTCTTCAATAGCTGTCACCTTTGCTCTCCATTTCGGATGGAGTGCTCTTAGAAATTTCCTGACAAAATTCTTACTAGAAAAAGATTCATCAAGTGCTTTAAGTGATGTAATAATAGTATTGAACTTAGCAAACGCACTATCAATGGTCTCATCTTCAGAGATAACAAATTGTTCATATTGTTGGACAAGAAGATCAATTTTGTTATCTTTTACTTGTGAGTTCCCTTGATGTGTGATAATAAGAGATTGCCAAATATCCTTAGCCGTTTTACACATAAAAACTCTTTCATATTCTTTCTTAGGTAAGGCATTATAAAGCATCATTTTGGCTTCATTATTTTTGGCAATTAGTTTCTTTTGCTCATCACTGTGACGAGTAAGAGAAGCTCCTTCATCCCGACCACCCAAAATATTATTACTAATAGGTTTGTAATCACCATCAACTATAATATACCATAGATCTATATCCTTTGACTTTACATAAGTCTCAAAGCGATTTTTCCAATAAATAAAACAATTTGGTTCAAATAGAGGTGGTCTCTGCATAGATTGCCCTTCTTTAAAGTTTTCAAAATCCATGGATCGTTTTAAGTTTTAAAATACAATATATTTTAAAGATCTTAAGTAACGTAGCTCTTGATGCCAATTGTGGAAAACTAGAAGGGGGGTTGAATAGTTTTTACCGTTTTAAAGTTTTATTTGCTTTGTTACTATATGTTAATTTCAAAGGAAACAATCACAAATAAATAATCACACAATGTAAACAAAAGATAAAGAGAGGAAAGATCAAACCACACGACACTGTTGTTTATAGTGGTTCGGCTACAAGGACTCTCTTCCTTGCCCTACTCCACTCCTCGAGTTTCCTACTCGAGAGTTTATCTTTCACTAAAAAACAAACTCCTTTTCTAGGCGGAGAAAACCTTTACACGTCGCTTACTTCCTTTTTCGGTACTAAGCTAAACACCGTGTTCTTTCACAAGGTAGAACCAACCTGACGTCGCCTATTTACTTTACCGACACTAAGCTAGATGTCGAGTTCTTTACACGGGTACAACTACTCCCAACACTCTTTGTGCTTTAAGGACTAAAGCACTAACCACACTCACTGATTACAAATGAAAGATATGATGTGTGAAACAAACTACAATATCACACAGTAATGCAACTAAAGGATTACGGTTCTGTAGATCCTTGAATGCTTGATCTCTTTTCTACAAAATGAAAGATCAAAGTGAAATGCAACTATGAATGATGTTAGTAAGATATGTACTGAATGAATATGTGTGTTAAAGCTATATGAGTGATGAGAGAGCCAAATGATCAGCTTCCTATTTATAGGCAAGCTGATCTTCAGCTCACGGATCCCACACAAGGGATCCGTACTTTATATGATTTGGATCCGTGGGATGTGACAGCTAAGGTTTAGTTGTCTCTTACCATATATTAGTTGTATCTTACCAAATCATCCAAGATCTTCAAATGTCAACTATGTATCTTGCAAATCTAACCAAGATATATCAAAGATATTGTATGTGATGCATGCAATGATGTCATGGAATGGTTTAAGAATTAAAGTTTCCTTTTAAGGAAACAAGTTACTAAACTTGTAATTCTTGGTTATTATGTGAAGTGTAAAATGTGTACTTAAGAGACTTAAGCTAGTATTTATTATTTGCTAAAAGATATTCCTTTTATTTGTCATTAACAAAACTAATGAAAGATCAAGGAATATAAATAACGTTTTTGAGACGCTATTTGTATTAACAAATTTGGTTCAAATTCAGTTTTTATCTCAAAATTTCCATAAAGTCAAAACGGGTCAAATGACCTTCCACTGTTCATATGCAATTGGGTGAACTTAAACTAGCCTTAAATCAGTTTCCTTAAGTTGTTTGTAGGGCTTTTAGAACTTATTTGGAGGGTAGATAGGTTAGGCAGTTGATATTGAAGGTTAGAGCTAATTCATTGGTCATATTAGCTTATTGTGATTATAAGCTGAATTGACACCAATTTCTAGTGTTTATGAGTTCATTTTAGTCTAGAATAAGTAGTTAGTAATTCCCTTAATTCCTTAGTTTAAGATTGGCAAAGTTTCAGTCCAAGTAGTTATAGCAGACTAAAGTTTTTAGATTTTTCTGTTTTCAGCAGTTTTCCATGATTTTTAATTTCTTATCTATAAGTTGACATAGGCTGAATCTTTGCACATGTATAGTTGGGTAGCTTATCTTGTTGTTAGTATTTTTTTTCATATTTTTAGAATTAGCATATGATTGCTTTTTAGTGGCTTGAAAAGGCCTAATTCTGCCCTGCTCCCACTGCCATATCAGCAGATCAGTTGACTTATTGCTAATTTAGTGTGATTCAATGCTTATTGCTTTGCTTTTGAGGCTTATTCAGGTTCCATTTATCTTATTGTTAGTTATTCATCCCTTTTCAGTTCCTTTTTAGCTTATTGGTAGCTTATACAGTCATTAGAATTAAACCTTAGCTTGTTTCATGAAAAAGTTCACTGATCAGCCTTCAAGGCTTATTTCTGAGCTTATTCTTGTTTTTCAGTAAAAGTTGTAGTTAGGAAAAATGGTTATTTACATGTCCTAAGTAAGTTGGTAAAAAGAAAAATGTAAAAAAAAAATAGTTTTCATAAAAAGAGGTTGCCCAGGTTCGAACCTGGGACCTTCTATTCACACACCCCACGCGTTAACCAACTGCCCTAAGGACTTGTATTAGTCATAGTTTTCATCCAGTTTTACTTAACTAGTTTTCATTCCTATTTGCTTATTTTCCTTTTTTGCTTATTTTCTGCTTATCCGAATAAGCAGTTGGTCCCAGCTTATTTTTCCTAGGTTCAGCCTTACCCTTAGGACTTTACAGGATTTTTCTGTAATTTTTAGTTTCCATTTAGTATTTTTAATATATTTTTCTTTTTAAATTAGTTTTTAATTCATAATAAATAAAAGAAAAGTCAAAAAAATATAATTATTTTTTTATAAAATTTCTTTTATCAATTAGGATTTTAGAAAAATAGATTTGTACCCGTACAGTTATTATTTCATCGTTTTGACGTTTAGGATCGGTTTCCCGGTTTAAACGCGTTTTCAGTTTTTCTTTACGTTTTTAATCACACGTTCTTTAGATTATCGTTTTTCTTGTTTATTAAATTTTTTTTAATTTATGTTCATCAATTTTAGCGTAGAAACCCAAAATCCTTTTATTTTCCTTATTCAAACACGTTGCACGAATCGAGATCACGAAATTCCATTCACGCCTTCGTTGGGAAAACGACCCGGGTTACACATACTTCACTTGTGTTTCCTTGGAAAAAATACGAGTTGATTCTGGTGAATCAATTTTTGGCGCCGCTGCCGGGGAAGGCTTGAAGCGAATTTTTAATTCTCGTTTGTCGATTCGTGTTTTGAAGACCCTTCTCCCAAGAAGTTATCGTTTTCATTTGTAAATATTTGAAAATATTAAATCCCAAAAAGATTTTCTTCTCCAAATTATTTTTCCTTTTTCTTTTGTGATTTTCAATGTTTCTAAAATTTAAAAATCCAAAAATAATCTTCGTATCCTCTTATATGTTTAATTCTTATCTCTTTACCCTCTCATACCGTTTAATTCTTATCTTCTTATCCTCTTAACCGTTTAATTCTTATCTTCTTATCCCTCATATTGTTTAATTCTCCACCATGTTCGATTCTTTCCCATCTCATCCCCATGATCCAAGGACCATGGAGGATTTCTATCATCCGACGCTCATCGGTAGAGGAGGACCGATCGCTCCAACAAACGATTTTGTTTTGAAAGATCATATGATTGAGTTTATTCAACAAATCTGCCAATTCCATGGATTTGAACATGAAGATGCTAATCATCATTTAGACAAATTTCTATCGATCACTCAATCCATGAAACAAAAAGGAGTTTCTCAAGATAGCATTCGTCTGAATCTTTTTCCATTCTCTTTATCCCACGAAACTGAATCTTGGTTTTATACTCTTAAAACCCACTCAATTCATACTTGGGAAGAGATGTTCCTCAAGCTTCTTTCAAAATACTTTCCACATTCCAAAACGGTGCAGCTTAGGAAAGACATTCTGAATTTCCGGAAATTGCCCAAGGAATCAGTATTTGAAGCTTGGGAGAGATTCAAATATTTGCTGCAGAGATGTCCGGATCATAGAATTTTACTTCTTGATCAAATCCTCACCTTTTATCATGGCATAAATATGATTGATCGAGACAAAATCATGTTGGCTGCCGGAGGCAATCTCATGTGGAAGACTCCTCAAGAAGCTTATGATTTGATCGAGAATATGACACAACATCACTATCAGTGGGATACTGGAGCCCTTTATGACTCTACCACTATTTTGAGTGATCATTATTCCGATTATATTCCCGCTGAGATTGCACAAATTGGGGTCCTTGGCAATCACAAAAGTTATACAAATCAACATTGCCAGCAAGGACCAGGTCATCCTAACACTATTCAATTTACATACTCTGATGATAGTGATGAGGATGAACCCTTTGAAGAAGATATTGTTCAGAAATCAATTCAATCTCAGAGTGGCAATCCCACTCCATCTTCTGAACCTATCACTACCGACTCTTCCCCTTCTCTCATGCCGTTTGAGGGAAGTGATATCTCTATGGAAGAGCTCGAGGTTTTCTTTGTTGATGCTCCAATTTCGCCAGAAATTGTTGAGGCCGATGGTGATCCGGGGGGAGATGCTCCGTTATTAGAAAAAATGATATTTGATGAACCGTTATTTTCCCTCCCTCCGAAGGAAGTTCTTGAAGAAGTTAATGTCAAGAGAAAGCCGTCAGATCCTTTGGAGCTTGAGCTCAAGGATGCTTTGCCCGAATATGAGAGTTTTCTCTTTGATGCCGAAGAAGAGAGTAGTGGCAATCCCACTTCTCATCCCGATTATCTTCTTCCGGCTTATGCAGCTTTTTGCTTTGATATTGATCATTCGGAAGAGAGGAGTAGTGGCAGTACCACTTCTCATGCTTATCTCTCTCTTCCCGAGTATGACTCATTTCTTTTTGATATGAATGATCTTTATCATGAGGAGTTCTCCGGTGAACTCTCTCTTTTTATATCTCCTCCGGAATATGATCATTTCTATTTTGATCTTGAGGAAGATTCTAGTCTGGGGGGAGGTGTACATTCTCATGAGTATTTGCTTATTGAAGATTTCATCCCGACCCTCCCTCCCAAGACTTTTGTTGAGAGCTTTAATGACAAAATTGCTTCTGATGATGAAGATTTGATCTTACTTGTTATCAAAATCTTTCTCCCTTTCATCACATTTGATGTGATTGCTCCTCTCCTTCACTCCGTCGGGAGTGAGGATACCATCTTTGACCCCGGTATTACCATTTATGGTTATTCTTTCTTAATACCGTGGGTGTCTCATCGGGGTGGAACTTTCATTTGCTTCAATGTTTATCCAAACCTCTTGAACGAAAGTCCGATTGAGATTTTCTTTTCCACATGCTTCCCCAAGAACAAATGAATTCGGGGTCGAGTCAAGCTAGTGACTCGGTTAACAAAAACATTAGCATTACATGGGTGACAACCCATGTTTCTGACTTCTTTCTATTTTCTAACACTAAGTGTGGGGGAATTCCTCTACTGTGCTTTGCTTTTGTGTGTTGTTTGCTCTTATTTTCAGGTTTCCCTGAGATCGTGATGATTGATGCGCCTGTTTTCAATCCAACCGCCCAATATCCGATCTTTTTACTAACGTTTATCTAGGGATATCTTTTCAACCTTTTTTTGTGAAAAATAGAGATTTTCGTTTCACACTTGGCTATTAGTATTACCTTTTTACGTTCTAAGCGTCGGCATAATAGCCGGTACTTGGAATATTGAGGGCAATATTCAATTCTAAGTGTGGGGGGGGGGGGGAATTCTCGCGAATTTTGTCACATGTGTACCTTCTAGTGCCCTAGTACCCTGTTTTGGCCAAAATTTTAAATTTTTTTCGTTTTTATATAAAAATTTGCATGAAAAAGAAGTGCTTTGCACCCAAAAAAAAGAAAGAAAAAAATAAAAGTGTTTAGTCTTGATTAGGTTAGAATAAAGGGAATCCCGACTCTGCCAGAGTGTTGATCTGGCTGCTTCCTTAACGGTTAGACTAAGGTTTTATGATTTGTGCAAATGAAAATGCTAAGCGTAGAGTAGTTGGTTCTCTTTAGAGCTTATATAAGTAATCTATGGCTTTTCCTCCCAGAAGCTCCTAATCTGATTAAATACGTGCTGTTTTCAAACGTTTGAACGCTAAAATCATGTTGTTATGCAAAACAAATTTTTATACAATGTTGATATAGAGCCCGAGTTCAACTTCTTATTTTAATTTTTGGGAAAGCATATATGTAAATATATATTTAAAAAAAAAAAAAAAAAAAAAAAAAAAAAAAAAAGGTAAAAAATGAAGAAAAAATTAGAAAAAGAAAAAAAAAATGGAA
The DNA here is from genome assembly GCA_021014915.2 of Artemisia tridentata subsp. tridentata. Taxonomy (NCBI): domain Eukaryota; kingdom Viridiplantae; phylum Streptophyta; class Magnoliopsida; order Asterales; family Asteraceae; genus Artemisia; species Artemisia tridentata. Next base: position 306,967,232 of record CP139507.1, read on the forward strand.
TGATATTGTAAAATGCAAAAAATGGAATGATATTGCAAAATGCAATAAGTTTTGATGTTGCAAATAAAGATGTATATGTTAATGAATGTAGGAAAATTGCTTTCTCTTAAATTTAAATCGGAAGTTGAACTTGGATTCGTCAATTTTGTATAAAAGTTAAACGGTAATTTAGTAGATTATTGATTTCAAAGACCCCGAAAGCTCCGGTATTATTCTCTGTGAGGTGTCAAAAGCCTGGTCACCTAAAACCAACTGGTTTGGGATGTGCCGAGAAGAAAGCCGTTACATGGAGTGATCTCACCTTTGAGTCTCTAATCTCTAAATGGTCGTTTGTTGTTATCTATTTAAGTATTTAATACTAGCTTAGTGAGAATATCCAAAATCTTTGAAATCGAAATTTCGCTGATTCCGGTACTATTCTCTGTGGGGTGTCAAAAGCCTGGTCACCTAAAACCAACTGGTTTGGGATGTGCCGAGAAGAAAGCCGCTACATGGAAAAGGCCCTTTTCGATCTTTAGATTTTCGAGGTTCCCGGTAAATTAGTATTTGACTTAAACAAGTAACAACCATAATAAATGTCGATTTTTGCGGTCAAAGTTTTGAAAATGAGCACAGTCACCTAACTTAAATAAATTGTGGGAGTGAAAAGTTAAGTTTCAGCTTACATAGATTATTAGTATAAGTAGTGTTAGCATTTTACAAAAGCATTTGCACATTGAGTTTAAGCTTAGTTGGGAGTATAAAAAAGAGGATGACGATTACAATTCCCTGGAGACACCCATTTTGTGTGAATCCCGTTCCATGATACCATTTTTGAAAATCAAGCATGTTATCTATTTTTGTTCTAGTTTAAATTTCTTGCATTTAATAAAAAGTCGAAACGGGGTATGCTTGGTATTCTTTTGATCATTTCATTACTTCATACGATCGGATTGCTAGGGACTAGCAATAGCTTAGTGTGGGGGATTGATGAGTGTGTAAATACTCATCATTTTATGCCCATTTTAGACCATAAAAATACTGAAAACAACCAAATATACCAAATTATACTGCAGATATCCTTGGTTTGTGTTTTTATGTGTTTCAGGTACAAAAGGATTGAAAACAGGGCAAATACGGACAAAACCGAGCACGTGAGTGGAAAAATCATCAAAAGCCGATGACGGGAAAGGAATTTATGAGTTTGGTCCGGGATATTGCTCAAATTATCAAGGTCAACCTCCAAGAACATCAAAGTGTCACAAATAGTCCTTGGAGATAATTTTCAGAATTGACATAAATGGTCCCTGGATTTTCAGAACTTACAAAATTGGTCCCTCAAAGTTTAAAACAATTCCAAACCAAATCCAAGCCTAAAACAACCCTTTTAAACATTAAACCCAAATCATTTCTATCCTAAAACTAAACCCAGCCCAACTCACCATCAAAAGCCCAAGCCCAATCAAAAACCCTTATCCCGACCTTTTGCTAATCCCTCGGTCAATCACAAAAGTCAACCCTTTTCCCGCCTAGCTTTTTTCCCTTCCCCAAACTGACAAAACCACCACCCATGTCTCCCATGCCTTCTCTGGCACACGCATCCCTCTCCCCCCTCCTCTAGCTCTTAGCTAGTACAACATTCACAAGAGACCACTCCAGCTGGAAATCCACTAAATATATTTTGGCGCCAAAATGGGAATGGACGGTTGGGATGAATTAAAGTTATCCAATGGTTGGGATGAAGAGAGAAGTCCAGAGAGAAGCTATTCTGAGGATATAAAAGGACTCCCACATCCACACTGTGGGGGAAGTAGATTTAAGTAGATAGTCAGTAGATTTTAGTTAGATTTTAATAGTTAGTTGGTAGGAGTAGTATAGCTTAAAGTAGTTTAATATCACTTTTAGGTTGAATTGTTTTAGCTTAACTTCTGATTATTGTAATCCTAATTTCAATATTAGTTACATTTCAAAAGCTTTGCACTGATTTAGTTGTAATTTAAGATTAATGGTAATTCAGTAATTCAAATTTATTGTTATTTAAACTTTATAAGCTCTCTAAACTGTTCTTTAAGCTCACCTTAGCTTGTTATAGTATTTGTAGAAGTTAATTTGGTTCAAATTCAGTTTTTATCTCAAAATTTCCATAAAGTCAAAATGGGTCAAATGACCTTCCACTGTTCATATGCAATAGGGTAAACTTAAACTAGCCTTAAATCAGTTTCCTTAAGTTGTTTGTAGGGCTTTTAGAACTTATTTGGAGGGTAGATAGGTTAGGCAGTTGATATTGAAGGTTAGAGCTAATTCATTGGTCATATTAGCTTATTGTGATTATAAGCTGAATTGACACCAATTTCTAGTGTTTATGAGTTCATTTTAGTCTAGAATAAGTAGTTAGTAATTCCCTTAAGGCCTTAGTTTAAGATTGGCAAAGATTCAGTCCAAGTAGTTATAGCAGACTAAAGTTTTTAGATTTTTCTGTTTTCAGCAGTTTTCCATGATTTTTAATTTCTTATCTATAAGTTGACATAGGCTGAATCTTTGCACATGTATAGTTGGGTAGCTTATCTTGTTGTTAGTATTTTTTTTCATATTTTTAGAATTAGCATATGATTGCTTTTTAGTGGCTTGAAAAGGCCTAATTCTGCCCTGCTCCCACTGCCATATCAGCAGATCAGTTGACTTATTGCTAATTTAGTGTGATTCAATGCTTATTGCTTTGCTTTTGAGGCTTATTCAGGTTCCATTTATCTTATTGTTAGTTATTCATCCCTTTTCAGTTCCTTTTTAGCTTATTGGTAGCTTATACAGTCATTAGAATTAAACCTTAGCTTGTTTCATGAAAAAGTTCACTGATCAGCCTTCAAGGCTTATTTCTGAGCTTATTCTTGTTTTTCAGTAAAAGTTGTAGTTAGGAAAAATGGTTATTTACATGTCCTAAGTAAGTTGGTAAAAAGAAAAATGTAAAAAAAATAGTTTTCATAAAAAGAGGTTGCCCAGGTTCGAACCTGGGACCTCCTATTTACACACCCCACGCGTTAACCAACTGCCCTAGGGACTTGTATTAGTCATAGTTTTCATCCAGTTTTACTTAACTAGTTTTCATTCCTATTTGCTTATTTTCCTTTTTTGCTTATTTTCTGCTTATCCGAATAAGCAGTTGGTCCCAGCTTATTTTTCCTAGGTTCAGCCTTACCCTTAGGACTTTACTGTATTTTTCTGTAATTTTTAGTTTCCATTTAGTATTTTTAATCTAATTTTCTTTTTAAATTAGTTTTTAATTCATAATAAATAAAAGAAAAGTCAAAAAAATATAATTATTTTTTTATAAAATTTCTTTTATCAATTAGGATTTTAGAAAAATAGATTTGTACCCGTACAGTTATTATTTCATCGTTTTGACGTTTAGGATCGGTTTTCCCGATTTAAACGCGTTTTCAGTTTTTCTTTACGTTTTTAATCACACGTTCTTTAGATTATCGTTTTTCTTGTTTATTAAATTTTTTTTTAATTTATGTTCATCAATTTTAGCGTAGAAACCCAAAATCCTTTTATTTTCCTTATTCAAACACGTTGCACGAATCGAGATCACGAAATTCCATTCACGCCTTCGTTGGGAAAACGACTCGGGTTACACATACTTCACTTGTGTTTCCTTGGAAAAAATACGTGTTGATTCCATCGAATCAATCTCATTATAACACGCATTCATAATCACCTTGTCTATGACACAATAACACCTTACACATAAACGCCAAACACATTAGTATATACTTAATCTCATTCGTACTTAAAGATAAACATCACTAAACACTTATACTTCATTAGTCTATTATCAAATTATGATCTAAAACATTTGAACATGTCTATGTCATACCATTTGTCTATTATCATTGAGATACTTACTACTTTACTTTACCAATCTATTAAATAATTATTTCATATACTATTCATTACTCATACATTTCTTTAATATCTTGCAATTACACATTACAACAATATGCTTTGCCTACACATCTAAATCCTTGTCTTACGCACATCTTCATATATCCTTAACATTCCAACACTAACCACAAGTGTCCTCATAACAAAAGACACATTCTAAATAATCCCAAACATCAATTTGCATCAAAGGGCTTTGCTCTACGCAATACAATGAATATTATTCACTTACATAACACTTAGCATGATAAACCCACCGTAGGGTTATTTTACATATACGTTAACACTATAAGTCACATATGCTCTTATTAATTGAGTACATAAACATATCTTGCACTCCATCTCATATTTAACAATCTATAACCCGTGTCTAACTCATTACTTCTATATTTCACTACATCCACATCACAATATTTACATTACATCTTAGCTATAACCTAATCTTATCATTACTATAAGCACTTCCACATTATATCACAATAGCATTGATTTTCCGCATTACTTTAACTTATGTTCAACGCATCTACGAGTGGTTTAAGTCTAGGCAATCCTAAAGAAAACCTAACTCAATTAAACCGAAGCTCTGATACCAAGTTGTTAAACCCCGTGCCCGCTTAGACCAAAAATTAAAAACTTTTGCGCGGAAACGCTTGACCTTTCACGGACATTCTGTTACTCTTTCGACCATTTATAAAAATCCATAAACATTCAGGACTTGAGACTATTTTTAAATGAAACTTGACTCAATTATCTTCAAAACGCCGGGTAGCACGACCTTTAACGACTTACGGATCAAAAGATATGATTTTTCAAAGTTTACCAAAAATTTTACCGAGTCGCCCATCCGATCGGATGGCCCTCCATCCGAATCGGATGGAGACTGCTGATCAGCCAAAATCACATTTTCGTCCCGTACTTGAAAACCCGATCTCGATATTATACCAAACTTTTCAGATTTACTTAGTATACTATTAGGCTCATTTTCATACAAAAACATTTACCATTTGACTCCCCGAAATAGTACTTTACAAATTAGACGGGTTATGCATTAAACCCATTTTAACTCATTTACACTACAAAACACTTATATCACTACATTCTTCCACCAAACTTGACCATTATCATTACTTTAACATACAACACATGTTCCATAAACACTTGACCCGTTTACAATCCAAAATGAGTACGTTTACACTTTTGCCAAACACCCCCTTAAACATTGACCATAATCCATTAAACACACTTTGACACAACGATTGACTACCAAAATGTTATGACACCATTAAAATACATTTTCACGCTTGACTCCACTTCACAAACCATTTATTGACTCACGGGGGTACCATCTTAAATGAGCTCGGTATTCTACCTAGCTCCTACACAATCAAATCTTCTATCTTCCTCGTTAGCAAACCTTAACCCTTAGCCCAAGCTCACCATTTCCATCACACATAAACCTACAAAACATTAAACACTTAAACCGTAAGCACGAATGCTTAGTAAGTAAAACGGGTATAACATAACATAACATTATACTTCATTCACACATACGCATCATAACCATTTATCCATGAACACATTAAACATAAACACATACCTTAACCATTCAAGCCTTAACCTTTCTTTCCTTAATCCTTCCTTATCTAACGCATCAACTAGCCTTACACTTACTTGCACATAATAACCTCATACAAACCATTCATATGCCTTAACATATAAAAACACATAAACACATAAAGTATGGAAATCACCATAACATCATCTTATAGCCGGTTTACTTACCTTGATTCCAAGCTAAGGCTATCAATAACATCATCATCATCATCATCATCATCATCTTCATCTTTTATCATCCTCATCATCATCATTACTTCCTAAACCATAACCATCATCAAGACTCATTAACACAACATCATGATCAAGGGTTAGATAACCCATCTAAACTTACCCATTATCTTTTCTACATCATCATATTATCATATCATGATCATATGATAAAAACTCACTTAAATCATAAACCTTGACCTCATTAATCATTAAGATAGAATTACTTACTTGGAGTGGATCATTACTAGGAAGGACTATGGACATTAGCTCTTTATCTTCTTCTTCCTAAGCCACCATCTAGCTTTTCCCTCCATTTTCTTCCCTCTAAGAACCGGACTTCATACCTTATCTAAATAATTGTAGAGATGTCTAGATCTTCCTAGATAATACAAGTTAGGTAGCATCTTTGGCCCTTTGGCACATTAAGCCCCTCAAGTCTCGTTCCTTCTATTTTGGTCACAGCTAACTTATAACACATTTAGTCTATTACAACTTTAGCCCCTTGGATTATTTCTTTCCATTTGTGCCACATAATACTTTCCATAACTACACAATACATTCATTGACCATTAATTGACTTTCGGGTTTGACTATAACGTTACATTTATTGACTAACCAATCACGTATGGCCTTTGGTCCCTTTTCATCTAGGGTGGGGTACAAGTACCCGGGAACGGGTCTAACAACTGATGCTATGATAACTTTTAAAAATATTGTAGCATGTATAGTACAAGAATTCACTGGAAGAGTTCCAGGAAAAGAAGCATCAAATGAAGCTTTTAGAGAACATGCATATTGGAGAATAATTAATCTTAAAATATGTAACATGTGTTATCTAGATTCCTTCATATGTGAATTCTCTGATCAATATTATAAACTAGATCCTGCAAGGCAAAAATCAGCTTTGGAAATGTTTTTCAATAAACTTCCTGAATCTGTAGCAACAAAATTAAAAGATTCATATGCGACATTATTACAAGACAATAATAGAATAATAGAAGATACTCTAGGAGCTAGAATTACTACAGTAAGAGCATGTATTAGGAAAGAATGTTTACAAGAAACAACTAAAAACGAAGCACAAGTTGAACTTTGTTGTGAAAAACAATTCGACAAGGTAGACAACTATGGATGCTCTCGAAAACCATATAAAAAACGAAAGAAAATGTGGAAAAGAAAAACATATAACCCGAAATATAAAAAAATTTATAAAAAGAATTCAAGACAAAATTATTTTAGAAATCGAAGGCAACATCACCAAAAATACAAAAAAAAAACAAGCTAATTCCAAATATTGTCCATCTAAAAAGAAATATTGTAAATGTTGGTTATGTCACGAAGAAGGTCATTATGCAAATAAATGTCCTAAAAAAGGAGCGAAGAAAGGAACAGAAATATTAAAAATAGCATATAATCTAGGATATGAACCCCTTGAAGATTCAGATATTAACTCGAAAATTGAGATATATGCATACACAGATACTAGTGATTATTCTAGTGATACGTCTTCTGATTATGAATAGAACAAGAACACATAAAAGCAGTATCAACAGTTTTAAAAAGAATAAAATAAAAAGGTTTGATTTTATCACAAAAGAAGTCTAAACTGCTTCAAAATGAAGTAGAATATTTAGGATTAAAAATTGAAAAAAATTGAATAATTTCTCTGTCAAATAATACACAAGAAAAATTAAAACTTTTTCCAGATAAACTAGAAGATCGAAAACAAATTCAAAGATTTTTAGGATGTTTGAATTATATAGCTAAACAAGAATTTTTGAAAAATATAGCAAAAGAAAGAAAAGTTTTACAAAAGAAAATTTCTGAAAAAATTCATTGGGAATGGACACCCTCCGACACCCAACTTGTACAACGCATTAAAACAACTGTACAATGTTTACCGGAGTTATATAACCCGGAAACAAAATATTTTTTGATTATTGAAACAGATGCATCCGACGACACTTGGGCAGGATGTATGAAGGCTATTCAGAATGGAAAAGAATTATTAGGATTAGATATTGACGGAATTCCAGTCACTCAATCTAATCTATCTAAATTAGCATTATGTATTGATGGAAGTCAAATTCCTCAATCAGATTCAGCATTATCTAAATCAGCATTATGTATTGATGGAAAGCAATTTCCTCAATCTGATCCAGTATTATTTAACTCAGTATTACAAGCATCAAAACTAGCTTTTTTAAGCAATGAGCAGACATTTGTTTTAAAAACAGAAAAATACAAGTCTAAATTATGTAAATATATTTCTGGAACATTTTCAGAAACGGAGCAAAAATATAGTACTCATGAAAAAGAAACACTCGCGTGTTTAAAAACTCTCAAAAAATGGAAAATTGATCTGTTACAAACAAGATTTGAGTTACGAACAGACTCAAAATATGTAATAGGTTTTTGGAGATATAAGCTTCAAGAAGACTATTGTAGAGGTCGACTCATCCGTCGGCAACTACAACTACACCAGTTTCATCCATACATCAAATACATCAAAAGTAACAACACCACCTTTGCAGACACCCTCACCAGAAAATGAAAGGAATACTAAAACAGGCTCAACATAAACTTCAGCTAAAAAGAGAGCAACACATCTCTTTTGAAAAACAATTAGCCACCATCAGAAAAGAAGAAGAAAAAATAACCAATACTATACAATACTTGACCCGAACATGAAGTTCATAATCGATTTCAGAATCAACCAGAACACCAACACCGTCAAAACCATCAACACCCAAAAAACCGATACCATCAACTTCAAAAACCCAAGCATCATATTCACCTTCACCCGAGAAAAATGAGTTTACAAAAATGGAAGAAGACGTTGAAGAAATAGTACAGAATTCAAGCATTGGTAAGAAAAAATGGTACGTTATTTTTAATGGACCATTCAAAGGCATCTATTCCGATTGGGCACTAGCAAGTCCTCACATAATAGGGAAAAGCGTCACCCACAAAAGTTACACATCAAAGGAAGTAGCACAACAAGCACAACAAGCACTCAAGGAATCGTACAAGACAATTACAACAGAAGAAGTTCAAAGATCTAAGAGATTTGTTTCTCTCAATCAGAATCTGCAAAACCAAGTAAAAAAATTAAAGCCAGTAGATTTAATAAGAAGCATCCCGACCAGAAGAGAAAAAGAAGAAATGAAGAGGCCGTCAGTCAAAAAATTCCAAAGACTTTGGGATAGTCTCATGCACTACGATGAAGTACAAGCTACCAAGTCTTTTTATCCAAAAGATCAAAAGATTGGACCAAAAGCAGTATTTCTACCAGGAGCATCACCAATGGACATTCATGATTATTTCATTCATGGATTATTAGATACAATATACATTGACGGAGAATGCATTAGGGAATTTCTAGAATTTCCTGTAAGAATCCAAAAAATCATCAGAACATACAATGATCTTTTCGCAAAGGGAAGACCCTTGTATTCCAGCATGCACTCAAGTTATCCAATCTTTGACAGAGACCACAAGCTTTTAGTACCATCAATTACTCTAGCAGAGCTAGGAATCAGCACCAAATACCCGCCGAAGGACAAAATAATAAAACCAAAAACTCCATCTACTGAAAACTTTGTAGCAGCACTTGCAGGAGTCTTTTTTGCATCGTTAAGACTTGGCACAGGGCGAGGACAAAAAGAAAATATTAGAATTAATTATTTTGGAAACAATATGTTAATTTATTCAAATTATTCAGGAAGAATCAGTGAAGAACAACAAAAAGTTTTAGCAGACTTCGAAGAATCCTTTGAAAATTTCACTGGGCTGCTATCATCACTTCCAAAAGACCTAAAGATTTCACTATGTCAGCATCTATCAAAGGTATCAAGACATGTTTGTGAATACTGTTCAAAAACATAAATACAGGAATGAAGACACGAATACAAGAAATATTGAAGACACAAGAAGACACAACAGTAAATACAAAAGTCCAAGAATTATTGAAGCCACGTGATACAGATAATGCGCCATCAGTTTGTCCATTATTTTTACTTTTTCAACTTTTTCTTTTTGAGTGGTGAGATGTGGTTTGTATTTTAGTAATAATGTAAGGTAATAATGTAAGGCCTGTCAGCCATCTACCTATAGGAATAAAGTAATTATAGGTAAGCAATGACGTAGCTTGTAACTATTACACCTACCACCTCTTGTATAAATAGAGGCCTTACCTCAGTTAATAAAGTATGCATTTTTAAGAGTTAAACCATCGTGTTTAAGTTGAGATTGAATTCTCTCTTATCTGTTGAAGCTTTACTTTTGAATAGCAGATTGCATCTGTTGAAATGACAATTCGTTTCTGAATAGCAGATAACCTATCCTCGGTATCATTCAATACAAATCATTCATCATCATAAAATTGACATATCATTATCCAAAAATAAACTCATCACCAACCGTCACCAAAATTGATAATCAATCACAACCACCATGATCCCATCATTGCAAGCAAACCCTAAACCCTTGTTCAGTAATTTTTGACAGTTTAATACCTTTGACTGGTTAAACTTTATATTTTTTATTCAGCACTTTCCGTTTCACAGTTTTATAATATAAACAAAATTGTAAAAATTAAAAAACAAGGGGGTGTCATTTGTAAAAAATAAGAGGTACTTATAACCTTACCCTATATCTATTTGTTAAGTAAGTTTTAACCTATAAAAGGCGAAACCCCCCCCCCCCTCAGTTTTCACATTGTCATCACAAGTTTTAAGTTGCTAAAATTCAATGCAACAAAATAGATTTTCTTTGTTATTGTATTTTCGAAGAAGAATTAATGTATTAACAAAATATTAAGATTGAACAAGTCACAAAGATGATATACATATATCAAATATCAAACAAAAACAACAATGCATCATGTGAGTCATTTTACCGATTTCTACCACATGTTCTTGATGGAATATACCACATTACCAACTCATGAACTACCCTTGATGATGTGACGTGTCTACCCAATCTCTCGTGTCTGTAAGTTTCCCATCTTCATTTTGGGATCGAAAATGATAATGTAGTTCTTGAAATTGGCATGTCAAATTGAAATGATGATGATGATGATGATGATGACGATGGACAAATGTGAATTCAAGGTTAAGTTTTGAGTGCATCAACTTCTTGGTTTAAGTTTTGTATAAAATTGATTGAATTTCTTGATTTTTGGTTTTGATGCTTGTATGAATGTCGGGTGTTTTTGCTACTGATGGTTTGTCATAGGGATTTGTAACGTTAAAATCTTTGTTTAATCTTAAATGAACACAATGTGTTATAATCGGTAATAATCTTTGTATGAATGTCGTGTATTTTACTCTTAGGTATGGTAGTGTCAATGCCACTGTGGTGGTGGGGGTTTTGATGTTGAAAAAGGGTAAGGAGGTTAGAGATGCGGGTTTTTTTGGATCTGTGAGTATGACATGGGTAAAGATAGTTTTGAAAGAGTGCTTGGGCATTAAGTGTTGAAAAGATGAAAATACTCATGCACCTAACAATTGTTTTTTAGCGAGGGTTATAATTCTGGATTCCCTTCGAATGAAAATTGTGACATTAAGGACTATACGAGAAAAAGGAGAAAAAAATAAGAATTTATAAATGCATAACTTTTGATTAATTTATCTAATCAGTTTCTTAATCACTTTCTCAATATTAGTAAATACTTACCACTAATCATGTACCTTTATTAAAAAAAAAATATATATATGATCACATATATTCACATCCATGCCATCAATTAAAGATGGAAACATGTGCAACATTTTTCATAATTCAAAATGGACACTGGCGGATAGTTTGTGTTGGGATTAAAGCTTCTTGATATTGTTGCTGCTCACATTGTTGTTACTACAGCTCTAAGGATTAAGACTGCTCTTGAAGATCAATGAAAAATATGCTAAGTGTTTTACTACTGCTAGTGGAAGGTTAAGACTGCTCAAGTAAAGTTAATTCTGCTGCTGAACTTCAAAGAATATATGCTAAGTATGTTAATGCTGCTAATGCAAACTTAGTGCTGCTAGTACAAAGTTAATGTTGCTCAAGGCTAAGTGCAAGGTTTCTGCTGTTAGAGTAAAAGTTACGACTGTTAGACTTATAGTTAATACTGTTTATGTTTATAGTAAGTCGTGTGCTTCAAGTTTTGTATAGGATAAATATAGAAACGATTTGATATAATTTCCAAAGAATTGTAAGCCGACTAGGACTCCTTAGTCTATAAAAGGAGGTCCTAGGGCATAGAGTTAGATACGATTCGATTTTACAGAATACGTGAGACTAGAAAGTCGATTAGCTTCAAGGTTTTGTAACCCTAATACTGTTGAGTATTCGTATTATTTGTTAATAATATTGAGGCTTGTTTATTTGTTAAATTGTGTTCTTGTGTTTACTGTTACATCAACGTTCTTCTTAATATTAAAGTTTAGATTCCACATAAACTTTAATAAACTCAACACAGTTTCTACAATAGTTGTGCTAGATTTATCAAGTATTACTAAACCTTATACAAGCTTAAGGAATTCGATCAAGTGCTCAACTGGGATCAACAAGTGGTATCAGAGCTTGTGATCTAGAAGCTGTGATCAAGAAGAATCTGTTTTTACACACAAGATCTTGCAAGAAAAGATAGATCAAGAATCTGCACACATGGTGGCTGCATCAAAGGTACCTATGCTCAAGTCTGGAGAGTTTGAGATCTGGAGAATGAGAATTGAGCAATATATCCAGATGATCAATTATTCTCTATTGGAGGTCATAGAGAATGGTAACTCCTTACCAAAAACAACAACATCTGCAGAAGGTGTTGTGACTGTGGTGCCTATTACATCTGCTGAAGACAAGGCTCAGAAAAGACTAGAAGTAAAAGCTAGAAGTACATTACTGATGGGCATTCCCAATGAACATCAGTTGAATTTCAACTCTATCAAGGATGCTAAGTCATTACTGGAAGCTATAGAGAAGAGATTCAGTGGGAATGATGCTACAAAGAAGTCAAAGAAGAATCTCTTAAAACAGTAGTATGAAAACTTCTCTACTCCAAGTTCTGAGATGCTTAATCAGACCTTTGACAGGCTTCAAAAGCTTGTGAGTCAATTAGAGCTTTTGGGTGAAAAGCTTTCCCAAGAAGATGTTAACCAAAAGCTTTTAAGGAGTTTGTCACCAGAATGGAACACACATGCTGTTATGTGGAGGAACAAAGATGATCTGGATACAATGAGTATGGATGATCTCTACAACAATCTCAAGGTGTATGAACCAGAAGTCAAAGGGTTGTCAAGCTCAAGTACAAACACACAAAACATGGCTTTTGTGTCCTCCTCAAACAACAACTCTAGCACTCCTAATGAAGCAGTTAATACTGCTCATGGAGTTTCTACTACTAGCACTCAAGTTAATGCTGCTAGCCCTACAAGCATTGATAACTTGAGTGATGCTGTTATTTATGCATTCCTGGCTAGTCAACCTAATAGTCCTCAACTTCTACATGAGGACTTGCAACAAATTCATCCAGATGATATTAAAGAGATGGATTTGAGATGGCAGATGGCTATGTTGACTATGAGGGCAAGAAGGTTCTTGAAGAATACTGGAAGGAAGCTAACTGTCAATAACAATGAAAACATTAGCTTTGATAAGTCCAAGGTGGAGTGCTACAACTGTCACAGGAAGGGACATTTTGCTAGAGAGTGCAGAACTCCAAGGAACCAAGACAACAGAAACAACGACAGCTCAAGAAGAACTGTGCCTGTGGAAACCTCAAATTCCACAGCTTTGGTGTCATGTGATGGTCTTGGTAGCTATGATTGGAGTGATCAGGAAGAGGAAGGGCCTAACTATGTACTCATGGCTTACTTAACTTCATCTTCAGGTTCTGACTCAGAGGTATCTAATGATTCTGTTTGTTCTAAATCCTGCTTAGAAACTGTTGAAACTCTTAAAGCTCAAAATAATAAACTATTAGAAGATTTAAGGAAATCTGGGTTATGGGTTCTAGGTTATAAGACAGGTTTAGAGTCAGTAGAAGAAAGGCTTGAATTTGATAAGAATAATGAGTCTGATTACATAGAAAAGTTTAATGTTTTAAAAGGTGAACTTTATGTAGCAGAAGTAACTGTTAAAGAGCTTTGGAAAATGCTTGAAAAAGCTAAAAAAAGAAAAATATGTAGTTCAAAAAGAGAAATAAAGCATTCAACTTAGAGTAAATAGTTTTGAACATGCATCTGAAAGTGTGAAAAGATCATAGAGTGTCAAATTGTTGACAAGTGCAAGAAAGGTAGTGGTTTAGGCTATAATGAAGTTCCACCTCCCATTACAGGAAAATTTGTGCCTCTAAAAACATACTTTTCTTTTACTGGTTTAGATGAGTTTACTAATGAGCATGTAGGTGAGAAAAGTAAAGCTAAGTCTACTGAGGAAGAGTCTAAGGTAGTTAGGAAGTATGATGATGCCCCAATTATTGAAGACTATGTTTCAGATGATGAGGAACATGAGTTGTCTTAACCTAAAGTAGAAAAGCAAACAGTTAGGGCTAGTGTTGAAAAGATAAAGTTTGTCAAACCTAATTTTGCAAAAAGTTGACTAGGAAAACTATTAATCATGTTGTGCAACCTAGGCAGAACACTCACAGGCCTAGAGGAAATCAAAGAAACTGGAATAACATGATGTCTCAAAGATTAGGAAGTAACTTTGAGATGTTTAATAAGGCTTGTTATGTGTGTGGTAGTTTTGATCATTTGCAGGTTGATTGTCATTACTATCAAAAACCTGTTTGGAACAATGCTCAAAGGGTGAATCATCAAAACAGTTTTAAAAAGACTCACCCCTGTGCAAAAAGAACATGGTTTCAAGGGCAGTGCTAATGAAGTCTGGTTTAGTATCAGTTAATACTACTAGACAAAATGTTTCAAAACCAGCAGTATTGGTTAATACTGCTAGACAAGTTAATGTTGCTCACACAAAAACAACAGTGAATGGTGCTAAATCAGTGTCATATTTTTCAAAAATAGCACATTCAACTGTCAAAATGCCCATTCAAAAGAATAAAGTAGTTAATACTGCTAAGCCAAAAGCAGTAATTAATATTGTTAAGGGAAATCATTTTTATGCTGTTAAGGCCTCAGCTTGTTAGGTTTGGAAACAAAAGATTAAAGTTCTAGACCATGTTTCCAAACATGACAGTACATCAATCACCCTAAAGAAGTTTGATTATGTTGACGCACAAGGTAGATCCAAGTCAGTGATTGTTTGGGTCCCCAAAAGAAACTGATTTTCTTCCCTTATGTGCAGGGCAATTGATGCGTGAATTGTAACCCTCGCAAAAGGTTTTACAATCCTCCTAGGCAGTGTACCTAACCGTTGTAGTGTAGTATAGGTAAGTCCGGGGCATTGATCGTTCTCTAGGAGAATAGTCTCGCAATAGTTGTGGAAAGGTCAAGATGTATGACGAGGTAGGTCTAGAAGTGAGGGATCATTCTTTTTGTATTTTTATATTTTATGAAAAGCAATTTAAAAATCTCGGTTTTGAAGGAGTGGGCGGAATTAGTTGTTAATCAACTAACCCAAAAACTAACTATAAAACAAAAATTAATCTAATAACAAATCAAAGTAAATTGGTGGTAACTCTTATGATAGGAAAAACGTGTTCACTTAGAATTAATTACTCCCTAGTTATCTCCTACTAATTTGTTGAATTGTCACTTGCTTGTTTTAGTTGAAGCACTGCATTCCTTAATATTGGTCGTGGGGAGGTGTCGAAGTCCCCAACTCTATGAATCATAGTCTCCCCTAAATCCCTTAAAGTCTATTAAGTTTTCTAGGATCTACAAGCCGCAATTCATGCAATAAATACAACGAGAAAAACCAATAGTGCACTCTACGGTTGCATTTTTTAAGACGTTCAAGCTAGTTACGTATAAGAGGTCAGCCAGTTTTCTTAGCCTAACGCGAGGCAATCAACTAAACAAGATACAACAAATCAATATTCAATAACTAGGTTTCACTAGATCTAAGCAAACACAAATAAACTCAAGCTAACATGTTAAAACAAATGAAAGATAAACAAGTAATCAAGAAACACATAGACATATTGAATGATTAAACGAATAACTTATCTTCAGTTGAACATGGATGAAAAAGGCTGAAAAAGCCCTACAAAAGCTGTCAAAAGCGTCTAGGGTTTTGTCCTCCAAAGTGTTACACATTACAATGAAAAATTGCGAAAGTATATATAGATTTACAAATGTGACGACGTCACCTTGTAGGTCGTGACGCCGTTTTCTCGTCGTGTTTAGGGTTTTGTCTTGTGCATGTTGCCGTTATAACGGCGTCAGGAATATCTTGAGGCCGTCACTTGTTAATTCTTCTGGGCTGTCTCTTTCTAGCTTAATACGTCACTCCCATCTCTAATTTGTACCTGACGGCGTCATGTTGTAGAATCTTCAAATTCCACTGAAGCGTCACTTGATAAACTTGAACCAAAATCCAGCTTCATAAACAAGGGACGGCGTCACGTTGTAGCTTGTGAAGCCGTCAGATCTCCAAGTCTGACAGGTTTTTCGCGACTTCGTCGTTTTCTTCACTTTTTCTTCCGTCCAAAAAGTGCCGATTTCTAGAACTCTCGTCCCAAGTACCTAAATTGCAAAAAGAAATGATTTAAGGAAATATTTTTCATATTTATATGATTTTGGGCTTAAATGACCCCTTAAAAAGGTACCAAATAAATCCTTATCAAATATCCCTACACTTTGGATTTGCTTGTCCTCAAGCAAATATGCTTTTACACTAATCAAAATACAAGCTAGAGGTCATTTAACACTAATATAAAAGTAATTACAACATACAATCGTTCCACGTTAGTTAAAATAAGCACGGAAATTACATACTAGCACCTCTCACAAAGTGTTTGAATTCTCACATCTCTCAGGTGTATAAAGTTATATAACATGAATGGAAACGGGAAAATATAACACTCTCTACCTGTCATAGCACATAGATTACCATAGGCTTGAGAACGGATCATACCTCCACCACTTTGGCGTAAGCACCTAGGATAGACTGTAAAATCAAAGAGGGCGTTTCAAGGGTTGTAACGTTAGGTGTAAGGGTATGAAAAACATGGTTTGGTTGGATATAGAGAATTTTACTGGTGGCAAGTCAATTACATGTACAATGAGGCGTTGCTAAGCCAAGACTCGACTCGACTCGCTAACTACTAACTCTTTTTGTATTTTTCTTGATACTTTCTTGACTTAAACAAAAATAAAAGACGAGATGATAGTCTTTATGTTTTTTTTTTTCTCTTTTCTTTTTCTGTTTTACATATATATATATATATATATATATATATATATATATATATATATATATATATATATATATATATATATATATATATATATATATATATTTTTTTTTTTTTTTTTTCTCTTTTTTCGATTTTTTTTTTCTTTTTTCATACCCTCTTGCTCTACCATCCAAAATAATACATCAAAGGGATCTTGCAACCTCCCTACACTTGAACTTTTACATACTTTACACATAACTAACTAATGACCCGAATTAAGAAAATCAAAACACTTGGAGTACTTTAAACATTAACGCACATATGGGGGTAATAACGTGACATTCTTCCCCATTACTTCATAACAAACAAGTACTTTAGCCATGAGTCTCAATCGTCCCAAAACTGTATTTACAAGACATGACTAGACTTAGCAACCATGTAACCAATTAGACAATTGACAAAGGGTTTAACAAATATGTTGTAACAATAATGCACTAAAAATGAGTGCATACAAGGTAGGCTAAGGCGATTTGGTTGTATATTTGGGGGTGGATTGTAAACATTGTTCTTCATTAATATTTCGGAATCCACCGAAATATCACGAGAACCGTGAAAATGATAGTCTCTGAGGGGTGTACTAGGGGTATCATGTACTAAAAATGAGTACATCGCAAAGGTGTGGGAAAATTACTTGACTAATGAAGCAAACGTAATTATAATACAGGTTTAAAAAAAGGGTTATCCTAATGCCTCTTATCATTTAGTAAATCCTAACTACACGAATGTAGTCTCACTAGCGATCTCGGGATGTATCATAAACGCAAGTTCTAGAATCTATATATTATCGGTACACTCATAAGCATTAAAGTTAAATGCTTTTTCCTAAAGATATAAAGGTGAACCTTACATTTTTTGGGTGAAAATTTTTTAGTAGTAGGGTTTTTGTGCTAGCTATATAATTTCTATCCATGAGACACTTATTAAGACTAAAGTTTCACTCCTACATGTTGTAAAAAAAATTAAATTTGGTGCTAAAATTGCCCTAACAAGTATCTTTCTTAGTTTTATTACACATTTACTCTAAAACAAAACAAATATCAAGCGAAGTTATAGTTTCTAAGGTATCCCATTTTACCCTCCCTACACTCAAATTGAACATTGTCCCCAATGTTCTTGAAAAGAATCAAAGTTATGATAACGGGAAAATAAAATAGATGAAAGAAACTAATACTCCCCTGATTTGCTCGGCATGGACGATGTGAAACATGGTTAAATCTTCCTCCAAGAAAACAAACGCAATAAGAGCTCATCAAACTTCTTCTTTTATCTTCTTGTCCAATATAAACTGTAATTCACTAAGAAAACGAAATACAAAACCTCACATAAAATCGGCGGTAAACACTATATATATAAAAACTAATTCCTAAAAAACAAAGTAATATATAATGCTTGCAAAATAAATGTCTACAGATTCCTGGAAATTTAAAATTCAGAAAATTTTTCATAAATTTTTAAGTTCCAGCAGAAAAACAAAATTCTGGAAAACTGTACTGCTACAGTGCCTGACGTCGTCGGGTGTAAACCCTGACGCTGTCAGGTATGACCTGAGAGTATTTTTGCGTTTTGTTTCTGGAAAATTTCTGGAAAAACCTGATTAATAAAACCTGAAAAAACTGCAGAACATTCATTGTGACTCGATACAAGCATTTGACTTTAAACAAACACATAAATATATATGCTAATCAATAATTGTTAACTTTCATGTTCGAATTCATTCTTATAAACAAATATGATCTTCCCTACACTTATCTTTTTGTAAAATACCTTTATATGCAATTAAGACGAGGTTAAAAATAAAATAAAACATTTTCACAAATTATTCGAAACATGAAAGATAAACAAATAAATATGGAGCATATATATGAAATCAAACAAAATAAAACAAACAAACAAACAAACAAACAATTAAAAAAAAGCTTGGGTTGCCTCCCAAGAAGCGCTTTTCTTTATTAACGAGTCTTGTAGCTAGACTCAAAGTCACGCATATTACGTGACTCCACCCTCCGTCACGTTCTCACGATCACCATTCTTATACAAGGAATAATGATGCCCCGCTGTGTATTGTTCCGTAGAATCCCCACTTCTTCATTTTTCATTCTCCATCTCAAGTTCCTTGTAATTCTTAATTCTTGCTTCCCATGAAAGAATTTTTTGCTTGACGTGATTACGGGGTGCTGCAAAATCGACGTCAAGTTTCCTCTTTTTCTTATATTTGCTCATATAACGTGGCACCATATGGAATGTAAGTTTACTTTTACCCGCCTTAAGTATAATTACCCCATCTCCACATTTGATAGTTGCTCTTGTCGTCGCAAGGAATGGTGCTCCTAAGATTAAGGGCATATATTCATCTTCCTTAACATCAACAATCACAAAGTCAACCGGATATACAAAACTTGCTACGTTTACTAACACATCTTCTGTTATTCCTATAGGGTACACATAAGAGTGATTTGCTAAAGAAAGCCTAATGTTGGTGTTAGCCGGCTTATCACTAGTTAACTTAATGTAGATTGATAGAGGCATCAGGTTCACATCGGAACCTTGATCAGCCAATGCATCCATATATTTTAGATCCCCTATGCTACAAGGTATCTTGAAATTTCCATAAACCATCTGCTTCTTAGCCACGCTCTTCTTAAGATTCTCGTATAAAGGTCCTGTGGGTAACGTATCATACACCTCTTCATCCATTTCTCCCAAAAAAGTTCTTCGCAATTAGTCGTTATACCTCTAATTGTTTATTAAATAATTAACAGTTTTCTCATTTATGTCATGTTTTAAGTAATATCCTAAGGTTTGAGACTTGGGTGTTTCCTTAATTGCTCTTTTACACCCTTTTCCTTCATCTTGGGCTGTCTCCTTTTCCTCCTTTAAACACGACATACAATTGACGACTTCCTTGCATTCGCTATCTCCAGCATCGACCATGTTTACATCGGTCTCATCATCATTCACCTCATTACTCGCTTGTCCTTCAACCTCACTGTCATCTTCGTGGACAATGGATATAGCGTTGACAAATTTGGAGACGGGAGCGTTACCTTCTTTTCTTACCAATACCTTTTTCGAATTTTTCATCTTAGTATATTCCTTTAATAAACTCATCATCTCCGCCATCTTCTCTTGCATCTCCTCTCGTTGTTTATAGACGGCTTCTTCAAATTTTGCCAATCTTTCAGAATGTGCCGACATATATTCTCTCATTCGAACTTCAAAATTGGGGTTAAGTTCGCGGGGTGGCGAAGGAGGACGTGCGCATTTTCGAAAAGATTCCGTGTTTTCTCTCCGAGGTGATTCGGACAAGGGGATGGATTTTTGGTTCGAGATGGAATTGACCGTCGCCTGATTGGAATTTAACTGCTTCCTTTGTTTTTCAAGTAGGTAATCGACCCTTTTTTCGAGTTCACAAAGTTTTTCTTCGAAGAGGTTGGAGACCTTGTCAGGTGACGAGATTGCATTGACCATTTTGTTCACATCACGAGGATCATCCCAGGATTCGTTACTATAAAAGGCAAGTTCATCGATGATGTCCCATGATTCCTTCGCATCTCTCTCTCGTAATTCACCACCGGCCGCTTGATCAATGGCACGCTTGGTGAGATAGTTGACATGATCGTAGAAGATTTGGACTTGAAGCCAAAGATCTATGCCATGATGAGGGACTTTTTGGAGTAAGTCCTTGAAACGAGTCCACGCCTCATAAAGAGTTTCACCTTGACGTTGTTGGAACATCAAGATGTCATTCCTTAGCTTGGTAGTTCTCCCCGGTGGGAAAATTGAGCGAGGAAACGAGAAGTGAGATCATCCCAAGATGTGATGGATCCCGCGGGTAAACGCTCAAGCCATTGACTAGCTTGGTCACGTAGAGAGAATTGAAAGATATGCAAACGCGTTGTCTCTTGAGTGTCAACATCAAGGTCTATTGAATCTATGATTTTAAGGAAATCCTTGAGATGCTGATTTGGATCTTCGGAATGAAGTTCATGGAATGCACATCTGCTTTGCACCAACCGGATGGTGTCGGATCGCAAGGGAGACACATTAGCTCTTTGGGGAAGCTCAATGGTGTTTCGATAGCCTTGGTGGCTTGGCTTGGAGTACTCACCTAGAGTACGGGCTCGAGGTGGGTCTTGGTTAATTGGTGGGTTTTGGTTGGTTGTTTTTGGTGGTTTGGTAGAGCTTGGTGTTGTTGTGGTGGTGCTTGGTGCGCTTGGTGTAGGTCAAAGATGCCTTCATTCACCATGGTGGCAAATGAAGAGAATTACGAACAAAGGGAACAAAGAAAAGATAGACTACATGCTAGCTAATAAAAAGAAAATAAAAATCTCACTTGATAGGAACATAGTGAGTAGACCTAAACGAAATAGAAATTGAACCTAAACTATTAACTATTCCCCGGCAGCGGCGCCAAAAACTTGATGCATGAATTGTAACCCTCGCAAAAGGTTTTACAATTCTCCTAGGCAGTGTACCTAACCGTTGTAGTGTAGTATAGGTAAGTCTGGGGAATTGATCGTCTTGCAATAGTTGAGGAAAGGTCAAGATGTATGACGAGATAGGTCTAGAGGTGAGGGATGATTCTTTTTGTATTTTTATATTTTATGAAAAGCAATTTAAAAATCTCAGTTTTGAAGAAGTGGGCGGAATTAGTTGTTAATCAACTAACCCAAAAATTAATTATAAAACTAAAATTAATCGAATAACAAATAAAAGTAAATTGGTGGTAACTCTTATGATAGGAAAAACGTGTTCACTTAGAATTAAATATCTCCCTAGTTATCTCCTACTGATTTGTTGAATTGTCACGTCCTTGTTTTAGTTGAAGCGTTGTATTCCTTAATATTGGTCGTAGGGAGGTGCCGAAGTCCCCAACTCTATGAATCTTAGTCTCCCATAAATCCCTTAAAGTCTATTACATTTTCTAGAATCTACAAGCCGCAATTCACGCAATAAATACAACGAGAAAAACCAATAGTGCACTCTACGGTTGCATTTTCTAAGACGTTCAAGCTAGTTATATATAAGAGGTCAACCAGTTTTCTTAGCCTAACGCGAGGCAATCAACTAAACAAGAGACAACAAATCAATACTCAATAACTAGGTTTCACTAGATCTAAGCAAACACAAATAAACTCAAGCTAATATGTTAAAACAAAGAAAAGATAAACAAGTAATCAAACAACACATAGACATATTGAATGATTAAACGAATAACTTATCTTCAATTGAATATGGATGAAAAAGGCTGAAAAAGCCCTACAAAAGCTGTCAAAATCGTCTAGGGTTTTGTCCTCCAAAGTGTTATACATTACAATGAAAAATTGCGAAATTATATATAGATTTACAAATGTGACGGCGTCAACTTATAGGTCGTGACGCCGTCAGCTCACCGTGCTTAGGGTTTCGTCTTGTGTAAGTCGCCGTTATGACAGCATCAGGAATATCTTGAGGCCATCACTTGTTAATTCTTCTAGGTCGTCTCTTTCTAGCTTAATACGTGACTCCCATCTCCAATTTATACCTGATGGCGTCAGGTTGTAGAATCTTTAAATTCATCTGAAGCGTCACTTGATAAACTTGAACCAAAAATCCAGCTTCATTAACAAGGGACGGCGTCACGTTGTAGCTTGTGACGCCGTCTGATCTCCAAGTCTAACAGGTTTTTCGCGACTTCGTCGTTTTCTTCACTTTTTAGCAGTGTTGCAAATATCGGCCGATACGGCCGATTAATCGGCGATTAATCGCTTAAAGGCCTCGGACCTTGGAGAGATTTACAAGGTTATCGGCCGATTCAAGAAAATCGGCCGATTAATCGGTTAAATATCGCTTAAAGGCCCCCGACCGCCACAGTACCGATTCACGATTTTTGCAACATTGCTTTTTCGTCCAAATACGTCCAAAAAGTGTTGATTTCCAGAATTCTCGTCCCAAGTATCTAAAATGCAAAAAGAAACGATTTTAGGCAATATTTTATCATATTTATACGATTTTAGGCTTAAATGACCCCTTAAAAAAGTATCAAATAAATCCTTATCAGCAATCCACAAGTGGATTTACAGGATCAAGGAGTGATTGATAGTGGATGCTCAAGGCACATGACAGGGAACATGTCCTATCTTACAGACTATGAAGAAATTGATGGAGGATATGTTGCTTTTGGAAGTAACCCCAAAGGAGGGAAAATCACTGGAAAAGATACCATTGAAACTGGTAATCTAGATTTTGAGAATGTGTATTTTGTGAGAGAGTTACAGTTTAGTCTCTTTAGTGTCTCACAAATGTGTGACAAAAAGAATAGTGTTCTCTTTAATGACACTGAACGTATAGTCTTATCTTCAAACTTTAAGTTAATTGTGAAAGTCAAGTTTTACTTAAAGTTCCTAGTAAGGATAATATATACAGTGTTGATTTAGAGAACATAGTTCCTAAAGGAGGTTTAACTTGTCTCTTTGCAAAAGCCACATCTGATGAATCTAAACTTTGGCATAGAAGGCTAGGTCACTTGAATTTTAAAACAATGAACAAATTGGTTAAGGGAAATCTTGTAAGAGGTTTACCTTCAAAACATTTTGAAAATGATCAAACATGTGTTGCTTGTCAAAAGAGAAAGCAACACAGAGCCTCTTGTAAGTCCAAAACTGAGAACTCAATCAGTCAGCCTTTACATATGTTGCATACGGATTTGTTTGGTCCAACATTTGTAAAAAGTCTTATGAAAAAGATGTATTTTCTGGTTGTCACAGATGATTTTAGTAGATTTACATGGGTTTTCTTTCTAGCTACTAAGGATGAAACTAGTGGCATTCTTAAGTCCTTTATAACTAGGATATAAAATCTAGTAGATCATAAGGTTAAGGTAATAAGATGTGACAATGGGACTGAGTTCATGAATAGAGAGATGAATCAGTTTTGCGAGATTCTAAGGGTATTATGAAACTAGTGGCATTCTTAACTCCTCAACAAAACGGTGTAGCTGAGAGGAGAAATAGGACACTAATTGAGGCTGCTAGGACTATGCTATCTGATTCTAAGTTGCCAACTACTTTTTGGGCTGAAGCAGTTAGTACTGCTTGTTATGTGCAAAATAGAGTATTAGTTGTTAAGCCTCATAAAAAGACCCCATATGAACTTTTTCATGGTAGAATACCAACTTTAAGTTTTATGAGACCATTTGGGTGTCCTGTTACTATTCTCAATTCCATAGATCACTTAGGCAAATTTGATGGTAAGGCTGATGAAGGTTTCTTTGTTGGATACTCTTTTAATAGTAAAGCCTTTAGAGTATTCAATAGTAAAACAAGGATAGTGGAAGAAAACTTGCATATTAGGTTTAGTGAGAGTACACCTAATGTTGTAGGTAGTGGACCAGATTGTCTATTTGATATTGATGCACTAACAAGAACAATTAATTATGAGCCAGTTGTTGCAGGTACACAGTCTAATAGTTTTGCAGGTACAAAGGCTAATATTGATGCATGTCAAGCTAGAAAGGAGATAGAACCTGCAAAAGATTACATTCTACTACCATTATGGACTGCTGATCAACCATTCTCAACCCAAGATCCAAAGAGTTCTCAAGATGATAAAGTCAAAACTTCAAGGGATGATGAATATTCAAG
Source organism: Artemisia tridentata subsp. tridentata (assembly GCA_021014915.2). Taxonomy (NCBI): domain Eukaryota; kingdom Viridiplantae; phylum Streptophyta; class Magnoliopsida; order Asterales; family Asteraceae; genus Artemisia; species Artemisia tridentata. Next base: position 306,991,949 of record CP139507.1, read on the forward strand.
AAAAGAAAGTAAATGTGATGATCAAGAGTAGGATGATAAAGTTAACAACACTAATGATGTTAATACTGCTAGTGATAGAAACAGCACTAACAATTTTAATGCTGTTGATGATAATGAAAGTAGTGAATTTCCATTTGATCCAGAAATGCCTGCTTTGGAAGATATTGGCTCAGTTGACTACTCAAATGCTGATGAAGATGATGTTGGAGCAGCTGACATGAATAATTTGGATCCAACAATCCAAGTCAGTCCTACTCCAACTACAAGAATTCACAAATATCATCCTCTTGAACAAGTTTTTGGAGATGTGCAATCAGCTACACAAACAAGAAGGATGTCAAAGAATTTGAAGGAACAAGGGCTGTTTGTTAGAACTCTTAAATAAAGAAACAGTCATAAAGACCTTCAAAACTGTTTTTTTTTTTTTTTTTTTTTTTTTTTTTTTTTTTTATCACAAGTGAAACCCAAAAAGACAATTCAAGCATTAAATGATCCAAGCTGGGTAGAGGCTATGCAGGAAGAGCTTCTACAATTCAAATTACAAGAAGTTTGGACTTTGGTGGAGTTGGCTAATGGAAAAAGGGCTATTGGTACTAAATGGATTTTCAGGAATAAGAAGGATGAAAGAGGTATTGTGATAAGAAATAAAGAAAGATTAGTTGCTCAAGGGTACACACAAGAAGAAGGGATTGACTATAATGAAGTCTTTGCCCCTGTTGCAAGAATTGAAGCAATTAGGCTGTTGCTAGCTTATGTTTCCTTTAAAGACTTTGTGGTGTATCAGATGGATGTCAAGAGTGCTTTTCTCTATGGGAAAATTGAAGAAGAGGTGTATGTATGTCAACCACCAAGGTTTGAAGATCTAGACTTTCCTGATAAAGTATACAAGGTGGAAAAAGCACTTTATGGATTACATCAAGCTCCTAGAGCTTGGTATGAAACCTTGTCAACATATCTGTTGGATAATGGGTTTCAAAGAGGAAAGATTGACAAGACTTTGTTCATCAGAAGACACAAAGGTGATATTTTGCTGGTTCAAGTATATGTAGATGATATCATCTTTGGTTCAACAAAGAAGGAGTTATGCATTGAATTTGAGAAGTTGATGCATGAGAAGTTTCAGATGAGTTCTATGGGAGAACTTACATTCTTCCTGAGATTACAAGTGAAGCAGAAGAAGGAAGGTATATTTATCAGCCAAGGTAAATATGTTGCTGAGATTTTAAAGAAGTTTGGGTATACAGATGACAAGACTACAAGCACACCAATGGAAACTGGAAAGCCTTTGCTCAAAGATGAAGATGGTGAAGAAGTGGATGTTCACTTGTATAGGTCAATGATTGGTTCATTGATGTACCTCACATCTTCAAAACTTGACATTATGTTTGCAGTGTGTGCATATGCTAGATACCAAGTCACTCCAAAAGTTTCACATCTTCATGCTGTGAAAAGGATTTTTAGGTACTTAAAAGGTCAACCAAAATTGGGCCTTTGGTATCCAAAAGAATTTCCTTTTGATTTGGTAGCATACACTGATAGTGATTATGCAGGAGCAAGCTTGGATAGGAAGTCTACAACAGGAGGTTGTCAATTTCTGGGATGTAGATTGATATCATGGCAGTGCAAGAAACAGACTGTGGTTGCAAATTCCACAACAAAAGTTGAATATGTGGCTACTTCAAGTTGTTGTGGACGAGTGCTTTGGATTCAGAATCAACTACTTGATTAAGGGAATAGCCAAGAAAAGTGTTAGATTGGTGTGGATTTGGAGTTAATGCTGGTGCCTCAGATTTAATACTGCTAGGCATAAGTTAGTGTTGTTAGGCATAACTTAGTGCTGTTGAGGTTACTACTGGTGGTTTTTTCGAGGGACTGTTTCATAAATTCTTTGATTAAGGGTTTAAATTCACCAATAATTCACATAATCGATTTCATTCGCACATAATTCTCTCTAAACACAAACCCTAACTCACTTTTATCATCTAATCGCAAAAACCCACCAATCATCACAAATCTCGAACCTAAATTTTGTTGATACTCACAACATGGTTGCATTTTTACAAAAACCAACTGAAAGTGAAGGATTTGCAGAAATTGTTGATTTCTTGAATGCACACCCTATTAGGTATGCATTAATTGTGAATCCTACCATATATATTTCCCATATTGAACAGTTTTGGTCTACTGCTAAGGTCAAAACAATCAATGAGGAAGTACAGATACATGCTATTGTAGATGGCATGAAGATAATCATCACTGAGACATCTGTTAGGAGATCTCTTCGCCTAGCAGATGAGGAAGGTGTTGAATGTCTTTCAAACTCTACTATTTTTGAAAACCTTGCATTGATTGGGTATGAGAAACAATCAGATAAATTAACTTTTTATAAAGCACTTTTCTCCCCTCAATGGAAGTTTCTTATCCATACTGTTTTACAATGTTTAAGCCCTAAAACAAGTGGTTGGAATGAGTTTAGCAGCAATATGGCATCTGCCATAATCTGCTTGGCTACAGACCAAAAGTTTAACTTTTCAAAATTAATTTTTGATAGTATGGTTAAGAACTTGGATAATTTCCAAGGAAAATTTTACATCTATCCAAGGTTTTTGCAAGTTTTCATGGACAAACAATTTTCTGATGAGGTAATTCATAAGAGAATTTATCATGCACCTTCTCACACCAAAAAGATTTTCAGTAACATGAAAAGAATTGGAAAAGGTTTTTCAGGTACTGTCACACCATTGTTTCAAACAATGTTGGTGCAGAACCAACAACAAAATATGGGTGAAGGAGAAATTCCCACTGAAACCCAAAACACACCCACAATTTTACCATCATCCTCTCAACCTCAAAAGACCTACAAGCCTAGGAAGCCAAGAAAGAACACTGAGCTACCTCAGGCTAGTGCTTCTACTCATATTGTAGCAGATGAGGCTGTCCATGAGGAGATGGGTGACAGTTTGGTGAGGGCTGCCACTACTGCTGCTAGCTTAGAAGCAGAGCAGGTCAGTGGTAACATTAGTAAGACCCGATCCAAGGATACACTTAATGAATCAAGTTCCTCAAGAACTAGTTTAGGTAGTGGTCCCAGGCGCCAAGAGACCATAGGGGTATGGATGCTCAAACTAGGTTTGAGGTTGTACCTAATTAATCTAATGATTCACCTCTCGGGAGAGGTAACACACTCCGAAGTGATGAGGAAATAATTAAACTTAATGAATTGATGGAAACATGTATCACTTTACAAACAAAAGTCCTTGCCCTGAAGACACTTACATCCTCTCAGTAAAAAGAGATTACACAGTTGAAAAGGAGGGTTAAGGAACTAAAAAAGGGGAAAAGGTCAAGGACTCAAAGGTTGAAAATACTATACAGGGTGGGTACTACATCAAGGGTGGAATCCTCTACAGATGAACAAAGTTTGGGGGAGGATGCCTCCAAACAGGGGAGGAATGATGACAAGGCTGCAGGGGAGGATGAGTAGATGTTTGATGTTGGTAGAGAATGGTTAAATGTTGAAGAAACTGTTGTTGAAGAAGTTAATACTGGTGAAAATGTTGTTGAAAAGGTAGATGTTAATGCTGTTGAAGTTAGTACTGCTGATGATAAAGTTACTGTTGCTGGGCTTGAAGTTAGTACTGCTAGTACTGTAGAAACAGTTAGTGCTGCTCCAACAACTGCTGATGTTACAACTACTGCAATTACTGAAGATGACATCACTTTGGCTCAAGCTCTTGCTCGTTTGAAAAGTGAAAAATCTCCAACTAAAGGGGTTGTTATAAGAGAGCCAACTGCTACAACAACAACAACAACAACAGTTCAACAACAACCACAGGGCAAAGGAAAAGGAATTTTGATAGAAGAACCTGTGGTAGAACCTCTGTCAAGGAAAGAACAACTCTTAGCTGATGAAGAAGCTGCTAGATTACTGCAAGCAGAATATGTTAAAGAAGCTAGACTTGCAGCTGCTCAAGAAGAAGCCAGCATTAAGCTCACAAACACATGGGATGATATTGAAGCTAAATGTGAGGCTGATCATCTTTTGGCTCAAAGACTGCAACAAGAAGAGCAAGAACAGTTTTCTGAGGCAGAGAAAGCTAAGCTGCTTATGGAGTTTTTAGAATACAGGAAAAAGTTCTTTGCAGCAAAGAGGGCAGAAACAAAGAGAAACAAACCACCCACCAAGGCTCAACAAAGGCAAATAATGTGTACTTATTTAAAGAATATGGATAACTGGAAGCCTAGTCAATTGAAGAATATGAGTTTTGAGAAGGTCCAAGAAGTTTTTAACAAGGTATTCAAAAGGTTTAACACATTTATTAATATGGAAACAGATATGGTGGGAAGTTCTGAGAGAGCAGGAGCAGAGTTAGAGCAAGAGATGCCTAAAAAAACAAAATGTGGATGAGCAAAGAGTGGATCAAAAGGTTGATGATCAAAAGAAGCAAAAGGATAGTGATGACAAAGGTACAGATGATATTAAACAGTACATGGTACTTGTTTCAGATGATGAGCAAATACCTATAGATGCTGAACCTTTGGCTACAAAGCTCCCAAGCATTGTTAATTGGAGAATTCACAAGGAAGGAAAGAAAGCTATTGAGAGATAGTGAGAGCTGGTGCAAAATCCCAGATGTTTGTCACCTTTGGTCATATGCTAAAAAGTTTTGATAGAGAGGATTTAGAAACTCTATGGAAGTTGGTAAAGGATAAGTATGGATCAACAAGGCCAACTAATGCACATGACAGAGTTTTATGGGGTGCTTTGAAAGTAATGTTTGTACCACATTGTGAAGATGAAGTATAGAGAGCTCAGCATGGAAACAAAGTATTATTTTGGAAGCTATATGACTTCTGTGGAGTTCATACTTTGGCAATGGAAGGATTTCAGATTTACATGTTGGTTGAGAAAAAGTATCCCTTATCAGTACCTACAATAACAATGATGTTTAATGAGAAGCTTGCAATTGAGCATGATAGTGAAATGGCAAATGAGCTTCTTTGGTTCATCATACAACAGAAAATGAAGAAGTAAAGGGTTTGGAAGCATCCTCCTGGTGAATATGAAGCTTTGAATGAAGAAACTTGATAATTTTGGGAGAAAATATCAAGTTTAGGGGAGGACTGTTGGGATTAAAGCTTCATGATGTTGCTGCTGCTCACATTGTTGTTACTACTGCTCTAAGGATTAAGATTGCCTCTTGAAGATCAATGAAAAATATGCTAAGTGTTTTACTACTGCTAGTGGAAGGTTAAGACTGCTCAAATAAAGTTAATGCTGTTGCTGAACTTCAAAGAATATACGCTAAGTATGTTAATGCTGCCAGTACAAACTTAGTACTGCTAGTACAAAGTTAATGCTGCTCAAGGCTAAGTGCAAGGTTTCTGCTGCTAGAGTAAAACTTACGACTGTTAGACTTATAGTTAATATTGTTTATGTTAATATTAAGTCGTGTGCTTCAAGTTTTGTATAGGATAAGTATAGAAACGATTTGATATAGTTTCCAAAGAATTGTAAGCCGACTAGGACTCCTTAGTCTATAAAAGGAGGTCCTAGGGCATAGAGTTAGATACGAGTCTATTTTACAGAATACGTGAGATTAGAAAGTCTATTAGCTTTAAGGTTTTGTAACCCTAATACTGTTGAGTATTCGTATTATTTGTTAATAATATTGAGGCTTGTTTGTTTGTTAAATTGTGTTCTTGTGTTTACTGTTACATCAAAGTTCTTCTTAAATGATAAATGATGAATGGAATTTGTTTTTTGTTTTGTGGTATGAAAAAAAAAAGAGTTTTATCATCAAAATCTATTACGGTGTCATTACGGAAAATGGAATGTGAACAGTAGAAATGCTACCACACAACCGCTAATAACATTTTGCCTCATGGGCCACTAAGCTACCGTACACGTTTACTGTTTCTCTGCACACCAATAAGGAGCTAAATTAGTTCAAAACGGGGTCCGAAAAAAATTGCTTTGGACCCCGTTTTATTTTGGTGGTTAGTATATTTTATAATATATATAACTTCTATTTCTAAGATCAAAATTAGAATGAAGTATTTTTCTATACTTATGTTCAAGGTTTAGAATTTTATAAATTGGATTAAAGTCAACACTATTCATCCTATTGTAAAAGCTAGAAAAAGCATATAAAGATTTGTGTGTTGCTTGAAAGAATTTTACAAGAGAAAATAGAAGTGCATAATGTGTTAAGCAAAATAATAGTTTATGCCAGTTCTACCTGAAACAAAATGATACCCTTTAAATAAGGTTACATTGAAGGAAGCTATATATTAAGGTTACATTGAAGGTTTTACACTATTTTTAAATAGTCATAGATTGTTCATAAAGGATTATTTCATAACCTTCCATTGGAGAACCTATATAGAGACTTCCTGATATCCCATAAGCACTTTTGATCACATACAACTAATGTGGAAGCTTCAAAAAATCATGACGAACGTTTGTGAGCAAGGTTAGACGAGACAAAATAAGCATACATTTGAAAAAAAATACGACATTATTATTGTTTATGTTTGAGTTTAATAATATTGCTGAAGACTCGTTAAGCCTATTGTTTAATTGATTATTAATGGATTCTTGATGCTTCAAAATATTGTATGAAATCATCTTGTAATTGTGTGAATGCAATAATAAATGAGAAACATAGTGGATTTGAGCGAGCATTGTGTCACAAGAGGACATCCAAGTAAGATTCTTGATGAGGATCGAGGCGGGATTGGTGGAGCATCACGCTCTAATGGGGAACCTTGATGGGATCTCCGTTGAGGACCAGGGCGTGTTTGAGACGAGTTTGATAATTGAGTGCAAGGCAGGCATAGTACGCCCGCCCTAAACCCTCCCCATTGGCATTCATACAATCCTACAGTCCTACTTATATTTGGCAAAATTAGTAAACTACCATCAAATGGTCTAGTGTTAAAGCACTCAACCTACTCACGAAATTTCTAGCGTTGAAACTTCATGAGTTACATTTACGGGGTGACCAGGGAAAAAGCCCTAAAATAATCATAGAAATATCTCAGTTAGACCCGTATATCTGAGTTAAAACTCGCCCTCCACATATAACCGAACAATCATGGAAAGTAAGATTCTTGATGAGGATCGGGGCGGGATTGGTGGGGCATCACGCTCTAATGGGGAACCTTGATGGGATCTCCGATGAGGACCGGGGCGTGTTTGAGACGAGTTAGATAATCAAGTGCAAGGATGGCAAGCATGCCCACCCTAAACACGCCTCATTGGCATTCCTACAGATATTTAGCAAAATTAGTAAACCATAATCAAATGGTCTAGTGTTAAAGCACTTAACCTACTCACAAAAGATATAGGCTTTCAATCTCTCTATGTACATTTAGGGGTGGCTAGGGAAAAGGGCCGGAAGTAGTGATGGTATATCTCGATTAGACCCCATACATCTCAGTTAAAAATCGAACGAAAAACCAACAGGACCTAAACAGGAAAAGAAGAAAAGTAGAGGGATCAAAGTGTAAGTTTCTTAAGGAGAAAAATCACTCTTCACCTCTAGTGTGTTTCAGACAAGTGAGACCTAAAGTTTTAAGACTTTATCTAACGATTTCAGGAAATCATAAATGAATTGATGATGGATTCAATTCTAATCAAAAGAAGAATAAGAAATGATTTTTATGGGGTTTTGTTTCTGCTGTTACAGATCATCGCATGTTTCAATCGTCTACTCCCGCTAGCATATGGTAAAATCTTTTTTAACTTACAGAAATTCATTTAAGATTGGGAAAATATATGTTGGGTTTTGTTATATAAGTTATTGCTTGTAATTATATAAGTTTGTGAGTGATCAAGTGATTAAGAACTAGGGCATTAGTATTATTGTATGCTAATCTGGATTGAGATATGGTGATACTTGATTTACTGGGTTTCTGACCTTTTGGCCGACTAATCCACGAGGCTTGTGCCCAACGCCACATAGACACAAACCGGTTAAAGCCCTTTTTTTTTCTTTTTTTTTTTTTGGGGAAGGTTTGCGTGGGCACATCAAGGTTGTTTGCACCCAACTGGATTTGAACTCGAGAGCTTTCACATTTTGGCTTATATATCTTAAGCAGCTTATGGCTTATATATCTTAAGCTCATAAGCCCATGTTGAGTGTTTGGATGAGCTTATGTATAATAAGTTGATAACCTCACATGTTTGGTTTTGTTTAGAATGGTAAATGACTATAAGGGACATGAGTTGAAAAATATAAATGTTATATTAGGTATAATTGAGGGTAAAAGTGTAATTTATAATGCAACATGTTATATAAGCCCAACCTCACTTAAAAAAGCCACATTTTTTGGGCTTATCAAAAATCCCTTATATAAGCTCGTAAGCCAACTCATATAAGCTTAGCCAAACACTTAGTTTGGGCTTATTTGACACATATAAGCTAATAAGCTCATAAGCCCATCATATAAGCTTAGCCAAACACCTTAATGATGATAATCACAAGCCTTTTACTACTAGGCCACCCTCGAGTGGTTACACTTGCAGCCTTTTAGATACCTCATTCATCGTAGGCTCGTAGCTGCCGAAATCTCAGTGAAATAGGATTAGAATGTTTGCGATGAGCTTTGGTTTCTCATGTTCTTCTTATTTATTGTTTTTTCTTGATCTACTGGTATCGAGGTGTCTCTCAAGCAATTGGTTGAGGTTTAAATACCAATTGGGACAATTTGTAGGCTTTATGGTGTGCGAATTTTCCATTAAAAAGAGTTGCGTCACTGAAGAATGACCATCTTTCAAATAATTTAATTTAGGAAATCTATGTTTTTTTTTTTTTTTTTTTTTTTTTTTTTTTTTTTTTTTTTTTCTTTCCTAATATAACAGACAAGGGAGATGGAGATGATGATAGTTTGTGAATGGCAACAGGTTACTTGGTTTATTGAAAAGTTTGAGCGAATGGGTTCTTTTGTTATCTAATATAGTAATATACATATTAATTTTTAGTTCAGCTGACGGTTTGGTTGTGCAACCTGGCTGTTTTTATTTTCACTTTCTGAAGCCAGTAAGGATCTTAGGCGCCTTTGGTGGTTGTTTTAGCCGCTAATGTTGAGGATATGCTGTAAATCTAGAGGGGTTAGTTTTTGGGATAGACGCTTTAAAAATCATTTTAGTAAATGATGAAAAGAGGATAGCTCTTAGGTGTGTTTGTATATGTAACCTGAGTGACATCATTGATAGGAGGTCTCTATGTAGTGGTGATTAGACCCTTATAGTTTGATTCCAGTTTCATTGGAGATTTAGGACTCTTTGGCATTTGCATACCCTTACGTGGAATTGGTGCTTAACAAGAAGTGTTGATGAACTTCAGCTTTTTTCTGTCATATAGTCGTATAGCGTTCCCATGGTATAGGTTGCTGTTTACGTCTAGATTATCATGAGGATTTTTTGTCAGACCATGGAGGTTTTTGGACCTAGTTTTTTGAAGTATTCTCAAAGAATTATTGAATCAAATAATCCTGATCGTATTGTGGCTTCTTTGTGATTAACTGTTTAAGTGATGACAGGCTCTAGTAGAGCTTTTTGAAACCATGGAAACACTTCTGTGTTGAGAATGGCAAATGTCAGCTGCTATTTTTTTAGTTGCTCTCTTCCATGGCTCTTTTAGGTTGTATATTAGACAAAATTTAAAAGGTCCTTGTTTGCTCTTGACCATCATATGCATAGCGCTAAGGATTATTGGGGCAAGAGAAGATTTGTTTGATGAACGCTGCTTTTAGAAGCTTCAGTATACCTCCTCTGAGATTGATGTATACTAGAGATAATACAATAGTTGTAAAACCTAACGTATGTGTTCAGAGGTGGATAGAAATGGGAACTGAATTACTTTCTTCATTTCGTTAACAAACTTAAGGTGGCACAATTACAGTAAACATACGTGAAAAAAAGTCATGTCTTTTAGTTCTGCTCAGTTCTTGAACTTGGCTAAATTTTCTTATACAATTGATGCACTTCACTGTATTAAAAAAATTACTGCAATGTAATGGCATTGGATCTGTTGTAATGTGTAGTATTAACTCATAAAGTATTTTTATTTCTCAACAATGGTTAAGTTTTAAAGCCGTTGGTAATCATAATGACTAATTGGATTTCTGAAAAACATTCTATGCTGTATACTGTAAGAGAGCAACCGATTTTCACCTTTATACTGTTTATAACAGCATACTTTGTTTATGTTCTTTATTTATAAATAATAGCAACCTACTTGACATTTCATATCTCTTATAGTAACATGAAACCTATAATGGGTAAAACGATAACACAGCACCATGTTTCTTATTGTCACGTCATCGACCACGTGTAATTCATTTGGATTATTGTTTGTGAATGCAGCAAAATCTGATGGAGTTTGTGTTTCTCCTGGTGGTCGGTTTCCTGCGTATACTATCCAAGGGAAACCTCCAAGAAGAGTAAGCAAGGGTCCTACTGACCTGACTCTTTGTAGGTTGTTCCGCAAAAATACATGCTGTGATGTCACACAGACTCATCCTGCTTTGTTGGCAATTAGGAGGTTGGCTTCAACTGGAGAGGCTAGTGATGAATGCTTGCATTTGTGGGAACTTCTAGAATGTTCTATTTGTGACCCACATGTTGGTGTACAACCGGGATCTCCTGTCATATGTGCCTCGCTATGTGACAGAATTTATGATGCTTGTTCTAATGCCTACTTTGCTATGGATGCAAAGAATCAGGTTTGCAGAATATTGAATAGAATTTTTTGTGTTCTACTTAAGACAAGAACTCTTCACCAAAAAAAATAAAAATAAATAATAAAAACAAAATAGTTATCATACATAGAAGAATTTGATAGCTTGCAGAAGTAAGATTTGTTAAATTTGTACTTTTCCAAAATTATAGAGATTCCTTTTGCTCCTGATTATATTAGCAGAATGATTTTTTGGAACAATTTTATTTAGTGATGGAGAAAGTAGAGGTGGCATATGGGTTGATTCAGGTTATGTTTTATATGGGGTCAAGCGGCTAAAAAAATAGTAGATAATAAAGAAATGGCTCAATTGGGTCGAACGGGCTGAAAGTTTACCAAATGTATTCCTAATGCATCAAATCACCTAAATAATTTTATTTGGAATGTTATATATTATTATTGACATTATATATATTTTTCTATTTATATTTCACTCACTAATTGTTTTTAAGTTATTGGTTATTATGGACAGTGTTTTTCGAATGAACCTTTATCTGACTCATAAAAAAAATCATCATTTTTTGCTAGTTACTTAACCGCCCGGCCTGCACATTTTGCGACCTCTCTTCGTGTATATTGGAATATTGTTTTAAAGAAATTTATAGGAAACACTGAATGTGAATACTGGTGATTTCTGGGATTGTTCTATTGTTGGACAGAAACCTGCATGCTCAATTTACATAAGTGAGCTGCTTTGGTTATGGCAACAGATGTTAGAAGTTTCTGGGGTATAATGTTTTTAGCAGTTAAGCACAACAGTAAATTGTGCAAGTATTCAACAATTCTAGTATATCTCTATCATTTATCGGTTAGATAACAATGCAGAGGTATTATAGAGGTGGTAAGATGGGTACGTCGGATGGGTTGAATAGACCCATTTATAAGTAAATGGGTCAGAATGGCTACCTCTGTGTTTTGCTTTTCTTTTCATCTCAATTTTTTTATGTTGTGTCGCGGAACTTAGTTCCTTACACTTAATGGGATAAATCAATTTTATTTATAGTTTTTCACAATGTCATGATTCTTAAAGTGTTTTTGCAACTATGGCTAGAAATACCTACAAATTTGGGTTCTCATAGTCATTAAATGGATCTGATATGGTAGGTGCTAGCTCCATGTGGAATCAGTGACACTGTTTGTGGTAGAGCATCTGAATGGGTCTCAAATGGCACGGAGCTCTGTAAAGCTACTGGATTTTCTGTAAAGGCATCTAATGATTTTAAAGATTCATTTTGCTATGGCGGTAAAGCTAGTCTAGAATCTGTTGTGGATTCATGGAGGACCTCACACTCTAGCGTTCCACGCGATGTCAAGAGTTCCGGATTCCTTTTTGATTTTCAGCAATGGGTGAGGGAAATGTCGATCAATGAACAAGTGTCATGGGCAGTAGGAGGATTGGTTCTTACAGCGGGGCTTCTCTTCATAAGGTGAGATTTTCTGTCATCCATCTGCAAAAGCTCAATTTAAATAGATAATCTAGCGAGATTTGATTGTGAGCATGCATGCATTTTCTAGTGTACATGGTGCATAGTCTTCCTGACCCGCATTTCACTAGAGGTGGCAAAAGAGGTTCGGTTGATATGAGTCATATTTAGTGTGGGTTAAATTGAGAGCTGACCTGCATGCACTCTGCTGTTCAGTATTTTTACGTTATAAATATGTAATATGTTAAATATGAGTTCAAGAACCATATTAAAATTTGAGCCAAAAGATTTAGGAGTTTGTGTGCATTAAGATTAAACTTTGGGTGACTTTTAACCTATTTGACTCATTGCCCTTGTAGCTAAGTTTTTTTAAACTGACCCGTTTGAGATAAAACACTACCCAAATCGACTCATTCAAATTTATGGGGTTGAAAATGCCACCTCTACGTTTTACCGTTCCAAGATTCTTTCTTAAATGAGTCAAAATGGGTTCAGCTAAAAGATTAAACTAAGAAAGAAACAGATTAGCGTAAAAGTCATAAAAAGCGTATTCAAATGTGTGAAACCTCATGGATTGCTTTATTGAAAAGAAGTTAGATTACTTTTGTAATAAAACAAATAATATGCTTTTTGTAACAGCACCTGATTGCAAATATATGACAGTACCATACCTATGTCTCTTTCAAGACTTGGACCCACAACCTCTTGATTGATGTCCCTTTGGTTATATATATATATTTGTAGCAATATTCTATGGCATTGTATAATGTTAATTAAAAAAGAGTTCGCGAACCCAACCCTGGACCTGGCCCATCTTTTTCACTACCTGTATACTTTTTTCAATTGCCTATGGGCTTATTTATTTTTTATTTTTTTGACATGCATGTAGTAAAAGGAAGAGCCACAATCAGCGTCTACGCCTGTCAGCAGTTCAACGTACTGCAAGGAAGCTTGGAGGGAAAACGAGCCCAAAGTATCCTGCTAGTCAAGCAAACAGAGACTGATACTCAATATATTGTAGATGAAGGTTTGATATACCCCTTAGTCATGCTAGTCTTGTATTATCATTAGGCTCACAAAGCTCAAAATATTCTGCTTATAATCATGGCCGATTCAGTTTGTCTAGAGTATCCGTCTGTCTGACAATGGCTAGAACTCGTTTGGGAAGTTGATGTAAGATTTTATTGAGCGTCCCTTTTGGTATGATATTTTGCGTCCCCATTCCCTGTAAGTACTTTCCGTTTTCTGGTTAATTGCACATGAACGGATGAACCTAACTTTTTGGGCCATAGGAATGATTGTTGTGTTTGCTTGATAGATCTCCTCATCTCCATCATGACCACCCCCAGAACTGGATGTTCTTGTGCCGTTTGAGTTTGTATTTACAATGCCTTTTTTTTTTTTTTTTTTTTTATACTGAATATATCTTCCTGAAATCTGTTTTTGGACAATGTGCATCCATTACATGTGTTTAGGGTCATGCTCATAATATAGGTTTGTCTAGAATCAAAACCTGAATCCATTAAGCATCAAGTAACGCAGTGGTCTTCATGGGATGTAACAGGCAAGCTTATAGAGAATCCAAAAATATTCATCACCAACCTATTGAAGACCTTTTGTCGTAACAAGTAACTGTCGGTCTGTGATTTGATATAATCGAGTCCTAAGGGATATAATCTGTTGAATTGTTTATTTATTATTCACAACCAATTCCCATACGAAATATTTGATGTTTATACACCCTTCAATATTTCTTGGTTGTGGTGACATTTTATGAGTACGGAGCTTTATCATAAGTAGGTATAAGTGCACTCTTGAAAATATAGGATAATCGTTTTACGTTGATTGGTTCTTACCAACATCAATAGAGCATTGTGGTGGGTTAAAATGAAGGTATATGAAGTTTACTTACACACATATTTTGAAGATTGACACGCCTTTGTGACATTTGACACAGCTAGTTAGCAAAGAATGACATGTTTGATGATAGTTATAAGCATTGGTCATAAGTTGATGAACTTCTGATGGGGGCCTAAGTGTTGATGAACGGGCCATTATGTTTCTGGAGGCCCAGGATCGCGTGACAAAAGGGGCCTCACTAAAATGGGCATAACTTGGGTTACGAGGCTTCGTTTCAGGCCTATGTCCAGTCAATTCGAAGCTTGGAACGAGGAGCACGTTGTGGTAAACGGACTTTGTCGGTTTACGAAACTTTCGAGCCCCGAAACATTATATTTTATGAGTTATTTGCATTTTTATGTTTTTTCGGGTTTTTTAGACTTGTTTTTGTAATAGCTTCCGGCCTGTTTGTCCTTTAGGGCCTTTTTCGACTTCGTTTCTCTATTTAATAAGTGTATTGCCTTTGTGGCTAATCAGTTCACAGAAATATTAAAAGTCTAGTTTTGGCAGTTTTTTTGCTAAGAATCCTAATAGTCGGTATTCTACTGAATCAACGATTATTGATAGAATCGTTCCTAGTATTCGTGTAATAAACAGGTCCGATTTTGTTATCTCGTTATTTAGTCTACATCAGTTGGTATCAGAGTTAAAGTTCCTGATCATTATGCCTTCAAGGAGGAATAGGAATATTAATGACATCTATGAGCAAGAATTTGAGCAGCGTCTTATGGCAAGAATGGAGGAGCGAATGGGTCAGTTCGTTGATCAATTAACTGATGAGATGACTGACTTAATGAATCAAAGAAGGCCTCGTAATCGTAACCATCGGGAAAGTGAAGACGAACGGTCAGAAAATCGCTTCGGTGAGGGTGACGGTTCATCTTCTGATGAACAACCAGAAAGGCGACAAAGGCAAAATGAAAGGGAGGATAATAGGTGTTGGGAATCTGGACTGAGAGTCAATATTCCTGAGTTTGATGGGGATACTATGAATCCCGAGGGGTTCATTGATTGGCTTGTTGCGGTTGAAGAAGTGTTTGAATTCAAGGAGATTCCTGAAAACAAGAAGGTTCCATTGATCGCTACCAGGCTACGTGGTAGGGCATCCTCATAGTGGCAACAATTGAAACTGACACGGGAGAGAGTCAGAAAGCCAAGAGTCACGACTTGCAGGAAGATGAAAAAGTGCATGAGGGCCAACTTTATTCCTCATAATTACCAATGGTTGATGTACCAGTGGTTACAGAATCTGAAATAGGGGGCCAAATCTGTTGAAGATTACACAACCGAATTTTACCAATTAATTGCAAGGAATGATATTCAAGAGACTGATGAACAATTAGTCTCTCTTTACATCGGTGGTTTAAGAGTCCAGATCATGGATTCTGTTAACATGTTTGATCCGGTGACACTTTCTGATGCATATCAACGTGCATTAGCTTTTGAAAAACAGAACCGACGTGTGGGAGGTTCATCTTCTTCTGCTATTACAGGAGGTAGTTCTGGTTCGGGTAACGTGACGTCTTGTTTTATTCCTAATCAGGTGTGACAGGGTGGTAGCAATACTGGATCGGTTTCTAAAGGGGTTGGAAGTAGTAGCTTGAAGTGTTTTAACTATGGTGAACCCGGTCACCGACAGTCGGAGTGTAGAAGGCAGGGAAAAGACACTTATTTGCTGATCCCGATGGCAATATGTATACCTGGGAAGTTGATGACGTGGCTAATGAGGGTTATGAAGAAGCCCCAGTATTTGATGAAGATGAAGAGTATGAAGAGGAAGTTATGAATGGAGATGTGGGGGTAGCTTTGGTGGTAAGGCGCTCTTGCTTAACACCAAAAGCTGTTGGCGATGATTGGCTCAGGCACAACATCTTTCAGTCGACGTGTACTATTTTGGGTAAGGTTTGCACCTTTGTGAATGGTTATATGAATGGTTGGTGATGCCTTTTGGTTTATCAAACGCACCTAGTACATTTATGCGTGTGATGAACCAATTACTCAGCCCTTTTATTGGGAAGTTTGTGGTTGTTTATTTTGATGATATTCTCATTTATAGTACTCCTTTTAGTGAGCATCTTATCCATGTGAAGCAGATCTTGACATTACTTCGCAAGGATAGTTTCTATGCAGCCACAAAGAAATGTGTGTTCATGACCCCTAAGGTTTTGTTCTTGGGGTATGTTATTTCTGGTGATGGAATACAGGTGGATGAGTCTAAGGTAGCAGCTGTTCAGGGGTGGCCAACTCAAACTAGCATCACTGAAGTTTGTAGTTTTCATGGGCTTGCTTCTTTTTATAGGCGGTTCATCCCACATTTTAGTTCTATTATGGCTCCATTGACAAATTTCATAAAGGGAAAGTCATTTGTGTGGACGGAGGAGGCAGAATCGGCTTTTCAGGTTATCAAAGAAAAGCTTACTACAGCACCAATTCTGGTATTGCCTGACTTTTCTCAAGTTTTTGAGCTTCGTACTGATGCCTCAAAGGTTGCAATTGGCACGGTTCTCAGTCAAGGTGGTCGACCTGTTGCCTATTTTAGTGAGAAATTGACAGAGCCGAAGTCTAGGTACACTACTTATGACTTGGAGTTTTATGCCATTGTCCAAGCTATAAAGCATTTGCGCCATTATCTGTTTCATAAGGAGTTTGTTTTGTTCACTGATCATTATTCTTTAAGGCATATTCGTACTCAAGATAAGGTGTCACATAAGCATGGGCGTTGGTTGACATTTCTTGAGAAGTTTACTTTTGTGGTCAAACACAAGACTGGTGTTTCGAATCGGGTTGCTGATGCCTTAAGCAGGAGGAGTAATCTACTTGTAACTATGAGAGTTGATGTGCCAGGGCTGGATCTCATTCGCGAGCAGTTAGCCATTGACCCATATTTTTCTGTTGTTCTGCAGGGTGTGCAATCTGGCCAAAAACCAGATTTCCTACTACATGATGGTTTTCTTTTCAAAGGGAATCAACTATGTATTCCTGATTCTAGTCTTCGTTTGAAAATTATTAAGGAGTTACATGGTGAGGGGCATGTTGGTCGTGATCGCACTTTACAGTTGGTGCAAGCTTCTTATTTCTGGCCCACTATGAGGAAAGAAGTGGAGCATTATGTCAAGCGTTGTCGTATTTGCCAAGTTTCAAAGGGTACAACTACTAACGCGGGACTCTATATGCCTTTACCTGTTCCTTTGCAGCCATGGGTTGATATCAGCATGGATTTTGTGTTGGGGTTACCTCGTACTCAAAGGGGTAATGACTCAATCTTTGTTGCTGTTGATCGTTTCTCTAAGATGGTACACTTTATTGCTTGCCAGAAGACAACAGATGCAGTTAATGTGGCCCAACTTTTCTTTCGGGATGGATATCGTTTACATGATTTGCCTTCATCTATTGTTTCTGATTGGGACACTCGGTTTCTGAGTCATTTTTGGCGAAGTTTGTGGAAGATGGTGAATACTCAACTCAATTTTAGTAGTGCTTATCATCCCCAAACTGATGGGCAAACTGAAGTTGTTAACCGATCTTTTGGTAATCTGTTGAGGTGTTTAGTAGGCGATCATGTGAAGGCATGGGATCAGAAGTTATGTTAAGCTGAGTTTGCTCATAATCATGCTGTTAATCGGAGAACTGGGTTTAGTCCATTCCATGTGGTTTATTCTGCTCAACCACGTAGACCTCTCGATTTAATGTCTCTTCCTGTTTTTGGTTCTGTTCCAAAGAAAGTGCAGGATTTTGTTGAAGGGTTACATGAAGTTCATAAAGCTGTTCATGACAACTTGGTTCGAGCCAACTCAAAGTACAAGCAAGATGCTGATCAAAAGTGGAGGCATGTGGATTTCGAAGTGGGTGACTTTGTGGGGGCTGTTTTAACTAAGGATCGTTTCTCAGTTGGTGAGTATAATAAGTTGTCAGCTAAGAAGATTGGCCCATTGGAAATTGTTGATAAAATTAACTCCAATGCTTACCGTTTGAAGTTACCGAGCCATATCCGATGTTCATACGTGTTTAATGTGAAACACTTGTTGCCTTACCATGTTGATTCTTCGGATGAGGATGTTGTTGCGAATTCGAGGACGAATTTTGTCTAACCAGAGGGAATGATGGGGGCCCAAGTGTTGATGAACGGGCCATTATGTTTCTGGAGGCCCAGGATCGCGAAACAAAAGCGGCCTTACTAAAATGGGCATAACTTTTGTTACGGGGCTCCGTTTCAGGCCTATGACCAGTCAATTCGAAGCTTGGAACGAGGAGCACGTTGTGGTAAACGGACTTTGTCGTTTTACGGAACTTTCAAGCCCCGAAACACTCTATTTTATGAGTTATTTGCATTTTTATGTTTTTTCGGGTTTTTTAGACTTTTGTTTTTGTAATAGCTTCCGGCCCGTTTGTCCTTTAGGGCCCATTTCGACTTCGTTTCTCTATTTAATAAGTGTATTGCATTTGTGGCTAATCAGTTCACAGAAATATCAAAAGTCTATTTTTGGCAGTTTTCTTGCTAAGAATCCTAATAGTCGGTATTCTACTGAATCAACGATTATTGGAAGAATCGCTCCTGGTATTCGTGTAATCAACATGTCCGATTTTGTTATCTCGTTATTTAGTCTACATCAACTTCAAATACTTCAATGGACTGTCGAGATGGAGTTCTGCGAAAATTAAAATCTGACTTTTGGGACACATTTGTAGCTAACTATTTCATGTTTTCAAAGGATTTGTGAACCGTAGGCACAACTTTCTAATTCGGCGATCATGACAACGAAAGTAACAATCAAAGAGAATAGTTGTGTGGGTGCATTAATGCGATTAAAAGTGCAAGAACACTTGTGTTTCTTTTCACTTAATACAGTAAGTGGGTTCAAACATTTGTTTCATCTTAATGGGAAGGTCCATAAAAACCTTTCTCTCTCAATTAAATGGCTAATGTAGTAATATCTCTAAACCGCTTAGTTTAGTAAACAACCTCTAGTGATATGTGCATGCCTTGCATTACCGTCGGTATAACTTGCATGCCTGGGGATCTACGTGTAGAATAAAGATGCATTTCGGACTCGAATTTAGCTTAATTTATGAACCTTGTTTGTAACGGATCAAGATCCTCTAAAGTTTGAGTTAAACATGATTGATCAAGTTGGTTTTATTGTGAGAGTAAATGAATAAGTGGTTCATAATTTTTATTAAAAGAAAAAGTTTCATATATTTAACTTGTTTGTTATTGGTGAACATAATCAATCATGTTCAACCCATTTTGAGAGGATCTTAATCTGTTTGCAACACCCACTTAAAGTTGTGACGTTTTACTAATGGGTGTGTAATCGTGTATATTAACAAAAGGTTGTGACTTTTCATCAAAAATCAATTTGTTTACTTTTGGTCTTTCATAACATAATAACATGGGGATAGCTTGGCTACAATTTTTGTAGCCAATTGGCTACAATCCTTCACAAAAAATACACAACCCATGCATCAGGGACCCACAGAAAAGAATCAGGGACCCACAAAAAGAATCACCAACCCACATTTATAGCATAAAATTGTAGCCAATTGGCTACAAAAAATTGTAGCTAATATATTCCCAAATAACATATATGTATTGTTCTTTTTCTTTTACTTAGAATTTGATGATTCGTTATTGTCTTATCCATATACAAATTTTATTTTAACACAATACAATAAATATGGTCAAAACATTGTGTGAAGAAAGTGGACA
Organism: Artemisia tridentata subsp. tridentata; assembly: GCA_021014915.2. NCBI lineage: Eukaryota > Viridiplantae > Streptophyta > Magnoliopsida > Asterales > Asteraceae > Artemisia > Artemisia tridentata. Next base: position 307,011,727 of record CP139507.1, read on the forward strand.
CACGATTCGTGAGCTATCCAAGCAATCTTATGATTATCACGACCGAGTACCAACATGTATTTCATTCCATTTATTGCATATTGTAATAGCTTACGTATTAATTCATTAAAACTAAACCGAAAAGGACTTATGATGCTCTTGCATATTATCAACGTTGTGTTCAATGTGCATATGCCTAGTTCTTGATTAGCTCAGTTGGCCACCAAGGGTGACCTTGGGGAGGTTGTTACCACATGCGAGAGGCACTAGTACACAAACCATATTTTATAACGGTTATTTTGCATTTTTTGAAACGGTTTTGGACCGTTCTATAAGAGAGCGTACTAAATAATGGGTTGGTTTTTTAGGACGGTTTTCACCCGCTTTAAATAAATGTATTTTTTACAACATTCATGTAGAAACGTTTTAAAAAGGTTGTCAAAACTAAAAAAAATTGTCATTGTGCATTATTTAATGCGTTCACATTACAAGTTTTATAGATGTTATTGTTGTTGGTCAATGAGCATCTTGCCACACTACTACACAAAATTTCATTTCTCTAACATTTTAGAACATTTTTTTTCCTGAAAGTGTTTCAAAAGAAACACAACTTACCCATCATTGTCCAAAACTGTTCCGGAGCATTACTTTTAGGAACGTTTATTTGAAAAGGGTTCCAACAATACTCTTTTGGAAAGGTTCTCCTGTAGGTGTTCTAAAAGATGTTCCCAAAGAGAGTGTCTACATGACAACATAGGTGGACATTGTGAGTAGATTTATTACTTCATATCTGAGATCAGTGTAACCTACATTACAGAAACATGTATATTACATTAGAGAAGATCGAGTCAAAAGAAGACTACAATAATATAACTAGAATATCAAATCGACAACACATGAAACACAATAAAGAAACCACAAACATAAAATGAAAGAAGAACCCATCAAAAGTACCTTCTGGATAAAGAATGATGAACACATGTAAAATTTTGAGTGTGTTTAGGGATTCTTCAAGATCTGCGAAAAATAAAACAAATGAATAACATTAGATAATTGTTTTGGGGATAAAGAAAGGGAGAGAATGCACTATTGTAGATATAAGAATGTGAAAGAAAAAGTGTGGAGTTTGATTATATAAACAAATACAGTAAAATATAAGAGAGAATGAAAGATGAAAAAAGATGGGAGGGAAAATTTCCGCTCATTTGACGTGAAAAACTATTGAAAATTTTTGGATCTTTTAAAACGGGTAGTAATCAACCGTTGTATATGATAAAATTAAATTATAAAATACTCAATTATTTAAAACTATTCTAGTTAACCGTTATAAATAACAAGTATAAATTATAAAATATTGAATCTTTTAGAACATTAGTAATCCACCGTTGTAAATGAGAAAATTTAATTATAAAATATGAAATCTTTTAGAACTTTAATACTTAACCGCTTTAAATGATAAGGGTAAATTATATAATATTAAACTTTTTTAAAGCACTCCTAGATAACCGCTGTAAATAATAAAAAAAAAGTTGGATAAAATAAACAACCGTGTTAAATGATATACCTTATATTATTTTTATATTACTTTTGTGTTTTTCAAATTATTTAACACGGTTTAATTAAAAACCGTTATTAAAAGTCCGTTATAAAATGTTGTTTCTCTACTAGTGAGGTCTCGGGTTCGAGTCTCTCCGTGCGGGTTTTTCTTCAAGGTGGAATCTGTGGGGTTCTCCCCATAGATGCGTCGATTCGAGGCTGGCAGAGACTACCTTCTGGGTATGTACTGTGGAATCGAATCACTAATTATTATTCGAGGTTGGCAGGGACTACCTTCTGGGTCTGTAGAATCAAATAACTAACTTAGTATTGTACTAACTCGCCATTCAAAAAAAATCAATGGAAAATTTTGTATCAAGCTGATGAAGGCTGAAAGAATTTATCTTAACAAGCTCATGAAAGCTATGTTGTCGAAACGGATTTGGGAGACTGTGAACTCTTCCAAGATTTCCACTTCTCCAATGGAGTTCAGTTGATTATCGTCCAGCTCTTGTATTTCAAACTTGCCCTCGAAACAATGGGCCGAACCTTCTTCCTTCACTTCCTCTTTTAAATTTTGCATTGAGGACTTCTTTCTATAAATTACATAGTATTAGCTGGGTCGACCCGAGCAGAAATCCAATTCCATTAGGTATCTGATGATGAATAATCATTTGCATTACGATTTTAAGTCATTATCGACGGTTTTGTCTACAAACATCTAGAGATTCACATCAATGATGATATATGCAATGAGCAGAAACGTACTTCGATATAGGTGTGATCTCGTACAAGCACTGAATAAGCGCCCCGTATACCACTGTTGATAAATTGAAACAACGAGAGAAAGAATGGCATGTATTCCACACTTTGTGTCTTTATCACTGTGTTCTATCAAATGATACCGAGTTTAATTACCTTCTTATACTTGCCACATTTGCCAAAATAATTTAAACTAAAGTTTGCTACAGTTTAATGTGTTGTCTTCAACGAAAAGCAAACATCGAGAAAAACTTGTTGCCATATATTATATATATTATCATCATGCATTACGGGAAAAGTAATTTCGTATGCCCAGTCTATTGCTATATATCTTTCAATATTCGCGCAATGATCAGAAAACTACTCATAAAAAGCTTTTAGATTATTGTCATTGGATGTATATAACAAATGTTTATGATGGAGTCGATATAAATCACTCTCCAATATAACTATAAATTTTTGTAGAGGAGAAAGTATTTAGGAAAGAGAATACTCATGAATGTAATCTAAACATATATAATTGAATAGAAAACGGGTTGATGACATCATATGTAACGTGACAAGAATGGATGATGTGGCATTCCACGTAAAACTCTCTATATATAATAAACAAAGGTTTTTTTGTGAAACTTGTCATGTCATTAAAGCCATGTGGACAGGCTGCCACATCATAAATGCCACGTGTAAATGCCACATAGGATGAAGTTTGACTTATCAAACTATTATAGAAAGTTGTTTAGTACATGGTTATCACAATTTATACTCGCAATTAATGATGACAATTACTATTTTGTACACCATTCACTGTAAAAAAGCTATTAACTATGGAATTTATATTCAAAAGTTTTTAAACGCTTTCCATTAACCACACCATTGTTGTTTGAATTTTAATATTTTCAGTTTGTTTTACGATCTTATTAAAGTGTATGTGTAAATATATATCTTGTGATGTTATAACTTTGTCTTTCTTGTGTATTAATTTTCCAGATGAAAGTTTTTACTTCGAAACATAGGTTTGTGTTCTAAGGCTTTGGGTTATTTTTTTTAAAGTTTAATTTGCTTTTTTCTTTCTTGTGTATTCATTTTTTCCAAAGATTTTCTTTTTCCCATTTATGTGTTACATATTCCATGTTATGATATGGTTGGTAAGGGTTTGTATCCTCGATTTTTGTTCAACTATGTATCGTTTTCTTAGTAATATTTTTTTTGGTGCAGAGTTTTCTTAGTAATATAGGTATACGGTTATCACAATTTATACTCGCAATTAATGATGACTCACTCCATACACTTACATTACAAACCCACTCTTGTCATGTATGCGGTTGCATGCCATCCTTTCTAATTAAGGACCGAAAGTAACTAAGATGTGATGAAAGTGCATGCAAATTCATGTTTTTTTAACTCTTGGTATTATACAAGAGGTAAACTGAATTGTTATATCTCTTACCGAGATTTGATGGGTCTTAATTTGCATTTTTCATGGTTATAAACTTATATTGTTATACAGATGCATAACTTTATTGAAAATAAGAATCGAGGATGTATAAAGTTTCCAGTTGGGCATTTAAAATGTTGCAATTAGAGTCCACATTATTTAATGTTGTTTTTATTTGTGAGTTTGTTTGCTGATCACAATTTTTGTGTTCTTATTCAGTTTCTCATACTTTTTTTTTATGTTCTATTATAATGTTATTGAATTGAAGTCATGGTTTGGTCAGTATAAACATGTGTTGTTAGTTCGTGATCACCAATTATAGTAAATTTTTATGTTATTTAGTTACTTCCGTTGGAGGTTGATAGCCTTTTTATAACTATATTTATGATTATTTAAGTGTTATTATTTCTTCATTCATTAAAGGCGCTCTTATAGCCTTGATATGGTAACAAAACCATTTACATAAAATTAATTTATGTGTTGAAATAAGTATATGTGAATCTTTTTTTAAAAACTTTTTGTTCGTATTGTAGGTTTAAACCACATCGAGAAAATAATCTAAAGTTTATGGGTATTTTAGACTCGATCATCAATGGTATATTAATGGTTAGAGATAAATATGTTTGTGTTGTAACTTTTTGTGGATGATGTATAAATTCAAATATTCAATGTGCTACACGGGTGTCATATATCTCATTACAACTTTTTTGTTGTGGTACGATATGTGTTGCGGAGTATTTTTAACTTTAGTTGTTTATCTTTTAAAATGATAACCCATCAGCATAGAATTTCATATGCATATACAGATTTTATTTGAGTTTGTCCTTACAGATTTTAGAGGTAAACTAAATTAGCATTGTGGTGCTGTAAATATTAAAATTATTTAATTTAGTGTTCTGCGAAATATTGTAAAATGATTGGTATTTAAAAAGTATTTAGAAGTTGGTGAGTTTTAATTTTAAGATATTGTTTGCAAGGATCAACTTGAATAGTGTTTATCTACCGGTTAACTAATTGATTTTAAATAACAAAATCAATTATTTTTATATGATTTTTTTTAATATGAGCACTGATTAACATAACTAGGGCCTATTTGGTAGGAGCTTTTTGGGGAGCTGTTAGCTTTTTGTTACAAAGATAATCTCTTCTAAAATAAGTAGCTCCGTTTGGATACATTAACTTCAAGCTTTTATTTCAAACAAATAGCTCCTAAATGAAAAGCTGATTCATGAAGCTTTTTATACATCTTGGAGCTGTTAAAACTTTAAATTACTGATATACCATCTAAACATTTGTTTACAATTATAAATATGTCATTTTATGTCATTTTATATCTTATAATTACATTTAACAGCTAACTTACCATACACTTTTATTAAAAAAAAAAGATTTAATAAAACATTGTCATGTTGATATAGGTTCAAATTTAGTCATACTTTTAGACATCCCAATCATTTTCTTTTAACTATTACATTTGCTATCTAATTATGTTCTATATACAATTTATATTTACTCTCATTTGTACGTTTAATTTTTATTATTGTTGTACATGTAATTTACTATTAGCCGCCCGTGATTTATCACGGGTTTATAAGCTAGTAATAAATACATTGAATATTGGCATAATTTGAAAAAATAATTTTTATTTATTTTCCTAAAATAGTACAAAATTTTCATTTTACACTTTAACTACTAAACTTTTAATACAACTTTTATATATTGAATATAATAACAAGTGACATAAACATGTATATAAAACACATGCTAATTTGTATTTTTAATATGCAAAATTTTATTCATTATGTTCTTCTTTTCTTCATGATTAATAAGAATATAAATATATAATTTTTTACATAATTAAAACGTTCTTTATTTATGTAAAACAATGTAGGAGTTATAATAGTTTTTAAAATATATTTAAACTTTCAATTGTACCCTTACTTGATGATCATATACTTATTTTTATAATAACTAAATCAACATTATGGTAATATTTAAATATCATATAGTGCTTTTGCTTTAAAATACAACCAAATGTTATTTTAATGTCACTTTGTATTTATATTATATGTATTGTATACAATTATCGTACCTAATTGTTAGGTATGATACTTTATTGAGCAATGCTAGACCCGAGGTGAGATCTATAAAGATCATGAGATTTTCAAAGATCAAATGGGGAGATCCGGACCATCCATTTCATTTTCATCCGATGGCTCTAATTAAATCTAAAATTTACACAGGAGGGCCATTTTCGTCAAATATAAAATTCATTTTTCCCTCTTTTCCACTCTTTCTTCAACAAATTTCGATCTAACTCTCCACATACACACACGAACATACCACGCAATCATCAATCAAATCCACATTTATCATTAAATTCGTTCGAAAATCATTTAATTGCACTCAAATTCATCACAAAATCTTCGTAATATGACACAATTACGAAAAATCACAGCTCGAATTCATCAAAATTACTAAAACTATGAACAATGATGATTTGGAACGAGTTTGGAGTGTTGGATAAGGTCTAGAAGGTACGAATATTCAAAAAGTTGAACGAGTTCAGCAAGGTCTTGAGGGTATGAATATTTTATACTCTTGAAGAAACAGATGTAGATCCCTGTTAAATGTAAATAACCTCTGATTAGCTTTAAATCTTTTTGTTTATGATTATGAATGTGTTATTATGAATCATATAGTGAATTTGGGTTAGTGGCATGTGGCTTCAGGTTTAAGATTGTCGCAATGTGGGACAACTTTTGTCTACCAATTTTGTCGTTTGGCAATGTCTGATGCATCAACATTGAGTGGCAAGTGGATATTGCAAGATGACAAAGTGGGATGTCTGTGGGATGTGTCTGCAAATATGGCAATTGTTTAATATCATAGGGATCCAGTAGTGGTTTTAAAGTCATTTGTATGGGGTTAGTACTGGGTGTTTCCAACACCATATGAAGGCTCCTTTTTGCCCTCTACTGTATTTCCATGCCTGCAGTATGTTTTAGTGGTCCATTGTCTAGTCTTTTGTGGTTGTCGAATGTGTTGTGACACAAGTAGTTTAGTTTTAGTCATAGTTGTTTGTTAGTTAGCTTAGTTCATGCTTTTGTTAAAATGCATCTTAGAGTTTAGTATCCAGTGGTAATGTGGTTTTCTGTAGTTTGTTTGTCCGATCTTTGGGCTCATTCTTTTTAATTGTCTTGTTAAGAAGGTGGGTGCCATGTCATTGTATGTTGTACCTGTTTTCTTTCGATTAATAAATGTTGTCTTTTAAAAAAAAAGAATCATATAGTGAAATCACATGTGATATTGTTTATATTTACAGATGAGTAAACCATTTGTGTTTCACACAGGTTTAAAGTTTATAAATGAGTATGCAAGTATCAGAAGTCACATGTTATTGAACAAGTAAGTATCAAGAATCAAAAAAGGTATTACTTATCATAAACATTTTATTCTACCTACAACTGCAAGAGATTTTGCATAAATCACAAGTGATTTTCGGTAAATCACAAGTGATTTACACACGAATCACATGTGATTTACACACGAATCACACAAAAAAAAAAAAAAAAAAAAAAAAAAAAAAGGAATCACGTGTGATTTACTTCTTGTTTGTGTAATATCTCCATGCTTTCATGTGTTTGAAGGGCCCACCGTTTGGAACTTTATGATGATAATATACTGCCCATGAACTTGCATAACCTTTAGTCTCTTAACACTTACAGGCAGATGAGAATCTAAAAGCTAAATTAGCAGCAAATGTTCAAGAGGAATGTGCAAAGATTGGTGCAGCTGAATGAGTGAAGGTAGCATGAGTTTCTTATTTATGATCTTGTCTCTGTCAAATTTTCTGTTGTGGCATGTCATACATGGCTTTGGGTCAATCCATTGGCTTATAATCATGTGCTACAAAGCTTATTTGGTTCCTATTAGCTAGAATTCTTAGATTATATTTTGGGACTGAATAGATTTGAATAATGGTTGTCTTTGCAGGTCTGTGAGAACCATCCTCAAAGGGTTGTGTTGGTAATATTTAAGGACAGACAAGAAGCCCGGAGGTGCATTGAATTGATGGATGGCAGATGGTATATTACTAAATTCTCCAGTTCCTTTTATATTTATAAAGAAAGGGAAACCCATTAGCTTGTAATATAGTTGCTAAATCTAAAAAGTATCGACCCATTTACAATCACATGTGATTCAAGATAATCACATGTGATTTTAGATAAATCACATCACATGTGATTTCAGATAAATCAAATCATGTTGCTTGTCAGTGGTTGATATGTTACTTACCATAGGTTGATATGTAGATCAAATGTGATTCAATCTCAAATCACATGGAGTCGAAAGGCGGAGCTTGAGCCAAAGGCGAAGCCCCGTGAATATTTTGAGGAAGATAAACATGGAATCAAAAGTAATTTGCACCCCCATGACTTCGGCGAAGCTGCAGTCTAAGTACCTTGTTTGGAAGGAACGAAGACCATCAAGAATGCTATACGGGACTAGAAGGAATGTGCTTATGATTTCTCTAGGATGGAACGTGTTTAGGATATTGCTTGGAAGTAGTATGTATTTGTAACTAACAACTTATCTACTTATGTTAAGATGTTTTATGTTTTACTGCAAGTATCAGTTGACATTTTGGACAAGTGACTTTTCAGATTTTGTTTGTATAGGAAAATTCTAGTGTAGTTATGGATAAGTAACTATTTAGTGTGTATTACTAAATGGAAATATGATGTTTATTTCGTATCTTTAAATGTGTGTTGGAATAGATTTGTTTATATTACTAACTTTTAGGATGTGAATGTTTTAAGTACATTTGTTTCACTGCTTCAGGATAGTACTTACTTTGAATATACAAAATGTGAATCACATGTGATTGTATCTGAAATCATGTATGATTTGTAAAACAATCATATGTGATTTAATTAACGAATCACAAGTGATTTAGCATGAAAATCACAAGTAATTTGGCATGAAAATCACATGTGATTTACATGTGTACCTAATTTTATAACATTTTTTTAAACAAACCTGTAATTGTAACAGAAAACCTTAAACCTTAAAGTGATTCATCTCAAAATCACATGTGATTGATGTCAAAATCACATGTGATTCATCTCAAAATCACATGTGATTTGTGTCAAAAACTCATACGATTTTCATTACAAAATTACATGTGATTCATGTGAAAATAACATATGATTTTCTCATGAATCACATGTGATCTTGATGTATAACTTTACCAAGCTACGACCATCGATTTTCATATTTACCAAAATTAAGAAGAACTTTCAGCAAAACACCGGTTAATAAACATACGAATTGTTCAAAGATCATTACATACTTCTAATAAGATCATTACAACTTGTCCAGAATACGATAAACAAACTACTACAATAAACATGTACTATCTTATTTTTATCCCTCTCTTCTTCGGATTCGCTCTCAGACTCAGAAACCTCTTTTTTCTTTCCATTCAAACTCATTCACTTCACAGGCCGATGTACTATCTTACATTCAAACTCATTGTAAGCTTTTTTGGGTTGCGAGATTATAAATAACCCCCGGCGGGATTAGGTTTGTTGTTGTTGTGAGATTATAAATAACAGTTTAAGCAGCTCAAGTTTTGGTTCACCATTAAATGATATTTCAAACTTATCAATTTGTTGGCTTAGAAATTCAGATTGACATAGTATTCTCCATAATGAAAGACGACTTCTATTGTGCCGAGATGAAAATATAGATGAACTCCATTCAAGTACCAACTTCATGTCTATATTCACAATATAAACTGATGTTCAACCATAAACTGATATACCATAAACAATTACATTGTACTCCCCAGATTGTGTTTCAAAAACAGTTTCACTATATGAAAAAAAAATAAAAAAAAAAAACAAAACAAAACAAAAATGTGAATACCTAAAGACTTCGCTTACATTAACATATAATAGACAAAATAATACATATTCAAGTGATCAGTGATTCAAAGTGAATCACATGTGATTCAGAGTGAATCACATGTGATTTCTAAAAATTATGCTTAGACCGTACAACACTAGTCGAAGCCTTAGACCGTACAATATCAGCCATCGCCTTATCCTTCACAACAATGCCAGTTTGAATCTTGTAACGGTTTCATCTTGTAAAACAAATCGACACCTTTTTTCTGCTTACCCGCATCCTTATGACAATTTTAGTTTATGGCAGTTAAACCAAGAATCAACTGTTTCAGCAACCACAATTGTGTCACAAGACAACATCTTTTGAATTTGTTCGAATAGAACGTTAACCCTCAACAGCTCCTTTTGAGAACTTTTCAGTGGATGTCCTTCAGGAACAAAAATCCTGGAAGTTAACCTTTGCGTACTTGGTTGACCTACATAAAGAAACAATAAATACTTTTTTGAGTAATCAATTATAGATATATGTTTAAGAATCACATGTGATTTACAATCTAAAATATATACTCATATTTGTTAAATCATGTGTGATTATCACAAATGCATTTCATCAAATACATGGTGTGCATCAAAAATCATAACAACAAACAACCACAACAACAATAATCTCAACACACCAATAACATATAAAAACTACAAACACAAAAAAAGAAAGAAAAAAAAATCAGCAAAATAACTAACTAACAATATCATCATCACCAAAACAAATAATTGATTACTCACCAATAACATGAAAATAACAACACATCAAAACAATAAAAAAAAACGAAAAAACAAACAAAGCTACATGAATCTACTGGTTATATTTTAAATAAAATAAGATGAACAAACAACTCACCAATATTGTCATTAGCGAGAGCCGATGAAGATGATTAGAACAAATCTTCTTCCCAAATTGGGATGATTTGGAGAGAAGTTCATTTTAAAGCCTTTTTTGCTAACATTTCTCTTCTTTTCTTTCAAACTCGGAACACAAAATTAAAAATTAATTTTTTTTCCTCTCCTCTTCTTTTCTCTTCTTTTTTCCTCTCTTCATTTCTCTTCTTTCCATTTTATACTCGGGAATAGAGTGTTAGATCAACTTGAGATGAATTTGGGGGTTAGGGTTTGAGAGATAATTGGGGAATAATTATTGAGAGAGAAATGGGGGAAACCAGTTTGGTGTAAATGAATGAATGACGTGGATGAGTAAATAAGAGGGGTGTAGTTAATTTACAAAACTACCCCTCCACTTAATTTAAAATGATGGGATGATGGGATCTCTGCCGTCAAATGATATAAGAAAGAAGGGTCAGGATTTGCTCTATCGATCTTTAGATAAATATTGTTCTGCATTGAACTTTTGTCATATTGATATAAGAAAAAAGATTTAATCTATTAAATAATCATTTCTATCATGATTTTATACACGCTATTTCTTTTTAGTACAAAAATTCATGAAATAATCTCGCCCATCGGATGGGTCTGAAATCTAGGTAAAAATATAAATCACTCATACATATGGACTTTGTAATAGCGATGAGCACGAATATCCAAAAATTGAATCGAAACCAAAAAATCGAAAAGGACGTAACAAAAAACACGAAACAAATGAAAAACCGACGGAGGCTGGTTTTTTAGAAAAACCAGATGTTTGGGGTGATTTTTGGTTGCTTATGATAAATCGAACAAAAAAATCCGCCCCACCCAAACCTTTATCTGTTTTATAAAAATTTAAAATAATCTTATCTACTTAATTATCTCAACGAAAGATTTGATATATCTCTTAAACTTTTGGAAAAAAATTGTTTAACATGCTAAGAAAGGATTTAAAAATTGTTGTTTCATACTTTATTTAATAGCTTTGGATTCTTAGATGTCATGCTACTAATTTTTATGTTCGAATAATGTTTTTAGAAACATAATATCTATGTTTGATGGGAAACTTGCTAGTTATTATTTTGTCTTGAGCGAAGTCAAGACGAAATAATGACGGAATAGGTTAAGAGTATGTTTGGCAAAAGTAACTGTTGCTGCAACTGGAGATGACGCTGGAGATGTTGCTGGAGATGAATATTATAAAAAAATATTATTTTTATAAGCTACATAAAGTAACTTTTGGTTTTCAGAGATTATATAAGATTATTTTTTTTATAATCTCTTATAAGTTCTGTCTGCCAAACAAATACAGTATTATTTTTTAAATAGCTTATTTTTTGAAAAAATAAGCATAATCTCTCAACAATCTTGCATGCCAAACATAGCCTTGATGGTTCATAACTAACTAGTTTGTTTATTGGTAAGTCTATAAGTTAAAAAAAAAAAAAAAAAAAAAAAAAAAAAGTTAAAAAAAAAAAAGCCTTTTTAGAAAAACCGAAACCGTTTTAGAAAAACCAAAACCAAGCGCTTTGTAATTTTCAAACCCAAAGTTTTCGGTTTGATGTTTGGTTTTAACCGAACGCCACCCCATGCTCACCCCGCTTCGTAAGTTTACAAAAGTAAATTAGTTAGTTTTTAAGAATCTAAGGTGTCACGCCATTGACGTTGGTGAGAGTTTATATCCTATGCTCTTATTACCAAAAACCTTTTTAACCAATAAACATCTGATTGGTGAATTATGACATATATTTTGAATCACTCTTTAAAGATTGTTATGCCTATACAAGTACTAACATTAACATAAAAAGGTTAGTATATATTTGTACCATGGCTGATAGAGGTGATGCATACACGCCAATAGTTACACAGTCACAGATGATGCCTGCTATCAAAAGTCGTCGTCTACTATCGTGAAATGCTCCTCGTATCACCGCAACAACACCACCCAAAAAACCAGTATTAAAAATCGCTACTAACTTCAACGATCAACGACTACTCGACTAGTATCCAAGAAAGTTACATATATGACAACCAACCAACAAAAATTTCAATGGAAAAGGAGAACATAAACTTGTGGGGGAGAGCAAATAGCAAAGAAGAATTGTAATTTAGTTTAAGATATAGGCGGTTGTATAATTCGAGGTAGCATTGTATTATTCAGTGATGCAGTAATATGATGTATTGTTAGAGATGTATAATTAAGGAGAGGAAGAAAATTTTAGGGCTCTCATGCATACAATGATAATTGGTATTGTCTCATCACTCGTCACTCATCACTCATCACCTTTGCTATAAAACAATATGTAGTGTTTACAATGCTTGTAAAGTAAGCTAACCAGCAGTGTATGATAATAACATTATTATTTGAACTAACTAATAATATCGATTAATGGTGAATTGGTGATGTTCATGCATATAGCCAACTTTGGTACGTGTTCAATATGTATTGGCATAACTAATTCTTGATCATATCATTTCAATCGACGAATGTTTATGAAGTTGACGTGGGCTTTCAGAGTTTTTCTTTACAAACCTTGGAAAACTATGTTGTCGAGATGGATTTGGGAGGCTCTGAACTTTTCCTAAATTTCGGTTTGTTTCATTTGGTTTAAGTTCATCATCCACCTCTTGCATTTCAATTTTGGCTTCGAAAAGATGAGCTGAACCTTCTTCCTCCATCTCCTCTTTTGATTTTTGCGATGAAGACTTATTTTTATACATTGCATAGATTATTAGTTGCGTCAATCCAAGCACAAATCCGATTCCATTAGGTACCTAAAGAATGAAATATCATATTCGTTGGGCTTTTAGGTCACTATCGTTAATATCAACTAAGCACATTTTGGAAATTTTCACAAATTATGAGATATATAAGTTGAACGATAAACTTACTCCGATAAAGATGTCTCTTACGAGCAGTGCATAGGTACCCCATATAACGCTGTTGAGAAATTGAAAGAACGAGAGGAAAAACGGCATGTATTCCACACTTTGTGTCTTTATTACTGTTCTCTGTTACATGATACCGAAATTAAGTATGTACCGTCGTATATAGTTGCCAACATACATTACAATTTACAAAGTTAGACTATTCTAAGAAACCATTTACTCTAGCACACTTCAGTGCTTTAACTTTTTAGTATATGTGCGACGCTCATTTACGTAAAACGGTTCTGTGCTTTAACTTTCTATATATATTATATGTGCGGATCATTTACGTAAAACCACTTACAGGAAATAATTTTTTTAGAGGCAGAATTGCATATATATCCCTCTCAAAATGAATAATTGCATATATATCCTTTGTACAAGTTTTTGATACACATAATACAATGGTTTTTATGCATGCTTTGGATATATATGCAATTATGCATTTTCGGAAGGATATATATGCAAATTTCCTTTTCTATAAACATCGAGTAAATTGACGAAAACATGTTAGCATATGTACCATGGCTGATAGAGGTGATGCATACATGCCAATGGTTAAACCGGAACATATGATGCCAGATATCAGAAGTCGTTCACTACCATGAAATGCTCCTAGTGTCACCGCTACAACACCACCAAAAAAACCGATATTCAAAGCAGCCACTAACTTCAAAGATTGCTTCTGAAATGTTAAAATAATCCCAAACTATTTAGAAAAATATAACACTCTGAAAAATGAGTTTGTTGAAGTCAAAATAATTTACCCTTTTGTGTTCCGGAGCATAAATGACGAAGATAATAACGTATAAGAGTTGAAATATTGATCCAACGGCATTAACAGTCACAACAAGCAATCCACCCGGCTTCATTAGCCCGTAAAACGTCCATAAACTTGTGCTTAACAATGTTGTTATATATGGAATTCCTTTGTAATCTTCAGTTGATTTGTTTTTCACTACACGCTTAAACGTCCCTCTACATTCATTTCATATATACTTAGCAAAACTCAATAACCTAACTTTCATACTCATTTTGACGGAAATAAACACAATACCTTAATTACAATCAAATAAATATATTTATGTCAAATCTGCTAGAACTTGATATAAAACCACAAGTACTACTTACATTGGTGAAGCAAACATGAGAATTGAAATCACATTACCTGTAATATAACACAAGAACACATAACAATTAATCACAAAAAATAACGAAAAAAACATAGAAAATGTATATGTACTTAAAATGAAGATTAGACCAATAATTCCAAGAATGAAGCTAATGGTGGTAGCCATGGGAGCTGGATAGGGAAATGTGTGGGAGTGAGGGTGAGTGTGTCTGATTTAGAGATTTGGTTCCATTAGTTAGCTTCGGAAGGGACCCACGTTATGTACATACTTCTTGTGGTGTCGACAATGGGATATACTATTAGAACCCTCCCACTAGTCAATCGTACAAAACGCGAAGCACACAATATAACACCGCGATGCACACAATATAACTCCACGATACATAGGGGTCCAATTTTTTTTTGGCATCTTTGGTCATGGCTTTTAAGACATGCTTTTAAACTTTCTTTTTCTTTTTCTTTGGCCATGGCTTTTAAGACATGTTTTTATATATAATTTTTTATATACGTTTGTATCTAGGTTTTTAAAAACGTTTTTATCTACGTTTTTAAAAACGTAGATAAAAACGTATATAAAAAAATATATAAAAACGTATATAAAAATATTTATAAAAACGTATTTAAAATCGTAGATAAAAATGTTTATAAAAGTGTTGACAAAAAAACGTATATAAAATCATAGATAAAAACATATATTAAAACGTAGATAAAAGCGTATATAAAAACGTATATAAAAATGTGTATAAAAACGTGTATAAAAATGTGCACAAAAACTTATATAAAAACGTATATAACAAGTAAGATGCATTTTCAAGCAATTAGCTCTTTTCAAAGATATGGATATATTCGTTTTCAAAATATTGGACTAAAAGTGAAACACCCGACAAACCACAAGGACCAAAAATAATGTAGTTAACTCTTTTATTTAACAATATAATTGAAAAGACAAAAATGCCCTCAGATGTAACGGTCAAAATTAGTCAAACTAACGGTCAATGAAAAATTGAACTAAACCTGTTACGGGCCGTCGGATTCTGGACATGATCCGTTACTTTTTAAACTATTGGACCAAAACCGTTATACACGATAAACCACAAGGACCAAAAATTTAGTTAACTCCTTAGTTTATTAAGTCTATTCATTGGGTATTTTAGTTTGTTATGCAATACCATACCGAATTCAAACCACGGGAATTCTCTTCAACTACGCAAGTAGTTTGTATGTTTGTATAAAGTATTTTCTTTTCTTTTCTACCCTAAACACATAGCATGCAACTTTTCACATAAATTGAACAAGTAGAGTTAGATATAAAATTTTTAACACAAGTGTAAGTTGTGATCCAAAATTTTATCTAGTCTTGGTAATTTGACACAAATGACTTTCAATCTCATTAAGTTTTAATAAGATATTTTGTCTCAAATTTTCTTGTATATCACACATAGTATAGACATGTAGAATCTTGAATATTATCAACCATCGTTTGAATAATGAATTGATAAATATTTTTCCTCTCGGAAATCATTTATTAGAATTTCCTTCCATGTCTTCACATAAGTCCTAGTCACATAAGCACATAAGCTCTAAGAGCACCTAAAGGACTTTGCAAACGACTATCTAGACATCTTAACTTACTTTGTAAGATTGTTCTCCTAAGATGCATGTCAACCATGAACATCTAAACCTATCCAAAAAACAATTTGGATTTTTGAAAAATGTCATGCCAAAACCTAGTCTTGTTTAGTTTGTGACCTAATTGTCCTTTTACTCAAGTCACCAATGACTTGTTGTATAGGATGACCCCTCGCTTCTCTCACTATCTTAGGATTTCCTTCATCCGAAACATTAACTTGTAATGACGGCGACCTTTCTTGATCTTGAACTATTTGTTCGTTGATCACATCATCTTCTACCGAAGAAGATGATTTAGGCTCGGGCATGCTCTCATCAAAGGTCACATTGAGAGATTCCTCAATCCTCATTGTTTCCTTATTAAGCACTATGTATGTTTTACTAGTTTGAGAGTATCCTAAGAACACACCTTCATACGACTTTGGGTTGAATTTGGTGAGATATTCTTTGGTGTTAAGTATGAATACTTTACAACCAAACACTCTAAAGTATTCTAAGGAAGGCTTCCTATTTCTAAGTATCTTATAGGGTGTTTTATTAATGACTTTTCTAATATAGACTCTATTAAATATGTAGCACGCGGTATCTAGGGCATGATACAAAAACTTTTGTGGAATGGATTGCTCGTCAAGCATTGCACAACTCATCTTTCGTAACTTACGATGTGTTCTTTCAACAATCTCAAGCGATTGAGAAATGAACGGGCCCGATAAGTTATAAGATATTCCATGTTGTTCACGAAAGCTACCAAATTGTAATTTATCAAATTCACTATTATGATTTGTTTTTATTGAAACAATAGAACAATCAAGTAGGTTTTCAAGCTTATTCCTTAATATATCAAATTTTCCTAAGACTCCATCCTTAGATACTAAAAATAACAACCAAGTGTAGTTTGAATAGTCATCAACAATCATCAAAGTGTAAAAGTTTCCTCCATAGCTTTGGATTGGAGATGGACCATACAAATCTAAGTGTAACAACTCTAAAACCTTATTAGTTGACACTTCATTCCTATTCCTATCGTTTGCATTTCCTTGACTCCTTAGACAAGTATCACAATAATGTATTTCAAAGCTCAACTTTGGTAAATTCCTTACTAGCTCGTTGGAAGCTAGATTTTGAACTAACCTCATATTGGCGTGACCTAACCTCCTATGCCAAAGCGTTGAGTTATCCACCATGGATGTAAGACATATGTGTTGTTTGGAGTTATCTCCCAACTTGCACGTATACAAGTTATTTCGCCTATAACCTCTAGCTAACACTTTACCATTTTTACTAATAGTGGAATCTACTTTGGTAAACTTAACCTCACAATCATCATCACTTAATTGACTAACACTAATCAAGTTAAAATTTAAACTACTAACATGCTCAACATTGGTAATTTCTATGGAGTCATGAAGGACGTTACCTTTACCGATGATTTTGCCGTTAAGTTTGCTTCCAAAAATGACTTGATTTCCGTCATACGCCTTGTATGAGGTGAACAATCTTCTATTCCCGGTCATGTATTTAGTGCAACCGCTATCCACTATCCACTCATCCGGTTGTAGATCACTTTTGAGGCAAACCTACAACCAAAGATCCAATTCAAGCTTTTGGTACCCATTGCTTCTCTAGTTTTTCTAGTGCCATGAGACAAGTAGCTTCCTTGTTTGGTTGGTCTTCATCTTCACTATCACTTCAAGCTCCACCAACGAATGCTTTGTTCTCTTTAGGCTTCGGATAATCACTTATGAAGTGACCCTTTTTGCCACAATTATAGCACCCGCGATCACGCCTAGAGCTTGTTGTCGAAACCTCGACCTCTTCCAAACTTGTTTCTTCCGTTACTTCCTCGGTTACCAAACCGATTTCCACGCCTAAAATTACCACCTCTTATAAAGAACTTCCTAAAGTTCTTAGCCATCAAATTGAATTCTTCATCATCTTCATCACTTTCGTCTTCACTTCCTTCTTGACTTTCGCTATCGTCACTAGCTTGGTTCTTAGTGACTTTAGCTTTGAGGGCCAAAGACTTCACCTTCTACTTCTTGTCTTTGGAGACAGCCTTGTCATTTTCAAGGATCATTTCATACACCTTGAGGTTGCCAATTAGTTCATCAAGAGGAAGTTCCGCCAAATTCTTGGCTTCTTCAATAGCCGTCACCTTCGGCCGCCACTTCAACGGAAGAGCTCGAAGAAACTTTCTAACATGGTTCTTGTTACTAAAGCTAGGATCTAGAGCCGTTAGGCTTGTGATGATAGCATTGAACCGTGTGAAACCATTATCAATGGTTTCTTCATCCGAGATCGAGAACTTCTCATATTGTTGGATGAGTAAGTCGATCTTGCAATCTTTGACTTGTGAGTTCCCTTGATGGGTAATGATGAGTGTATGCCAAATCTCCTTGGAGGTCTTGCACGTGTACACCCTCTCGAACTCCCTTCGAGGTAAAGCATTGTAAATAGTCATCTTAGCTTCTTCATTCTTGCCAAGCTTTTTCTTCTAATCATCTTTTAACTCCAAATATGGCTTTTCAACCATCAACTTTGTTTCGGGATCTTGCATCATGAAGACAAAGTTGCCATTTTGGATGATTTCCCACAAGTAAATATCTTTGGACCTAACATAGGTCTCAAACTGGGTTTTCCAAAAGCAAAACCCGTCAGATTCTAGCAAAGGTGGTCTTTGCATAGAACACCCCCTCAACATAGTTCTCTTGAGCCATGGATCTATACTCAACTTTTCCAAAAATTTTGATATGTATTTTAAATTTTTGAAAAAGAAGTTTTTAACTTAAAACGACTTCTCGGGAAGGTTTTAACACTTAAAAACTTGAGTATACCGCTCTGATACCAACTGTAGAACCGTAGATGAGGGGTGAATATGGTCTTTTCCGCTTCTTAGATGTTTAAAAACTTTTCAAGCCTCAAAAAGCAATATGTGGTTGTACAATAACAAACACAACCACTAGCACAACCAAAGTATATAAAGCAATTAAAGAACACCACGATATATACTGGTTCGGGATGGGGGGTTTATACCATCCGTACGTCCAGTTTCGAATCCACGACAATATACTATTCCTTAAGTATAATCCTTTCAGTGGACTACAAACCGTTACAACTTCACTTCACCGATATGTACTAAGATCGGCGCTCACAAAGAAGAGCTACTGTTGGGTCAAAAATTTGACCCAATTGCCCTGACAAGGATTTGAAAATAAAATAGCCTAACTCACTTGTTAAATAGTGAGTTACTCACTGATAAAGAAATCAGTGAGTGTTGTATAACCTTAAACATCAAACAAGACACTGAGTGAACAGTCACTCAGTGAGTTACCATCAGGATGTCCAGATTGAGTCTAAGAAGAAAGACTCTTCATTCAGTGAGGCGGTACTTAGTGAATGATCCCTGAGCCAAAGAAGAAGGTAATGGAGTCAGTGAGTGATGACAATAACTCACTGACTCCCTGAAACTGTCTCTACAACAGACTGAAGAATATGGGTGGAAACTTCCAAAAACGGAAGTCAAACGAGTACAAGAAATTGCCATAGAAGTGGGAATATTAGTTATGACAATTCCAAAAGGATGATTGTCACTTCTCCAAAAGAGGAAGATGAAGATGGACCACTAAGAGTGGATGACAACTCACCCATCACATGTTTACTTGTATTTTTCACCTATATATATATGTTTAGTTGTAATAGGGACAGTTGAGGATTCTAAACAAACAAAATAATACTTAATATTAGTTGATAGGATTATTCTCTCATTGAATCTCAAGCTTAGCTTGGATCTATGAGAGTTTTATTGTCATTCAATGGGGATAGTATTCCGCAACTATGCCCATGAAGAAGCTGAAGATGTTATCATGTAGTCGAGTGGGTATTGAGTAATCTTGTATTTATTGTTCATCATTATTAATGAATTTGTTTTTTATTTGTATCAAGATTTACTCAAATTACATGGACCAGCAAGTGGTATCAGAGCGGGTGGATCATCATGATCTAGATCCGTTCAAGTGGCTACTGATAACATTCTTCAATGTAAAAAATAAGTGTGAAAATATCTTCAAAAACTGCTACTGTAGTAGCAACTTTTGAGAAGGAGAGACACATTTATTTTTGACTGAAAACACATATGCTCCCTGAACCCCACCACATCATCATCTATCCACAAAAATCCTATCCACACCCACCACATAACTCACCACTCAAAAATAAAAATGACACACAAAATCTTATCATCATCCATATCTTAAAAACCAATACAGATCTGTACCAAGAAAACTTCACCACCACAAAAAATTATATCACACAAATCCACACAGATCTACAAAAAATCACGATCTAAAACTAAAACCCAAATCTCGATCTAAGAAAAAACCACACATAGAACTTTATATCAACAAAACCCATCACCTATAAAAACGCTCCTACAAATTCAAAACCCGACGTTGTCATCTTGATATACTTGATTCCATCATCGAAAAACTCCAACGATAGCTCATGGTGAAAAAGAGCTGAAAAACCCAGAAGTGAGGTTGTCACAATCACTAGCTAAGATGGAAAATGGTTTTTTTAATCGGATTTGTGGGTTGGGAGTATAAGTGTTAAAAGGATTAGGTTTGCCGTGAATTGACATAGTGATGGGTTTCTAAAAAATACGGGTCCGAGTTTGTGGTTCTCGTAATGGTGGAAATGAGTAATGCTTTGGTGACTGTTGTGATAACCACCTCAAACAAGTTCCTCTTTCAGTGATTCAAAGAACTCACGGTGTGATAAGGATCGAAAAGAGAGGAGTCTTTAGATGAAAAAAGTTTGAATCTAAATTTGTTGTTTGGGATTATAAGCATTCGTAATGCTGTGGTATTTGGTGCCTGATGATCTTGTAATGATATGATGAACTTATGATACTGAATATCATAATCTGATGAAGATGTGAGTCAGGTGACGTTTGTGACTCAGGAGGTAATAATGAATCAAAGAATGGGAGTATTAATGGCTGAAAGGATCAGGGAGTGTTAATGGTTTACGGACATCGTGGTATAAAAGTTATGTTTAACATAACTTCTTCTTGAAACCATAAAAGTGACAACATAAACTGACCCCGAACCTTGGTTTCTCTGAACACCGAAAGTCCCTGAACCAAAATTTGAAAACCTGATAACCGGAGTCCTGATGGTTATTGAAAGAATGAAAGTTAGTGGGTCTGATAGAATCAAGCATGGTGATTGTGAGAATATTAGGGAGGTATGGGATTATCAGAGAATGATATGATGATCAGAGGGTGAAACAGAATGGATTTCAGAAGTTCAGAACAAATACTAATCGTAACTCTGAAAAGAAGATGATACCCTAAAATCTGAAGTGTATCAGAGAGCAAAATGAATCAGACATTTGTGACTCAGGGACAGGTAAGAATCAGGTAGAGTCATGAATCAGGGAATGAAATATGTTTCAGTGTGTTATTGAGGTTTTGAGATACTTATAAGTATCAGTGAAGTTGTGAATATCAGTGTTATCAAAGAACCTAAAACTGAACCCCAGGTTTGAACCCCCCAGACTGAACCCCTCAAACCTAAACCCTAAGTCAGGTCACTGAACCTGGTTACTGAACCCTACTTTCTGAACCTCACGTACTGAATCTAAGGTGCTCAGGTCACTGACTATGAACCCATCATCTGAACCTTAGTACCTAAAGCCCTGACCAGGTCACTGAAACACATAACCTGAAACCATGATCAATCCCAACCTGAATCAAGGGAGTACTTGAGTATTCAGTGCCTGAAACCAAAATGATTGAATGTTGTTCAAGTTATTGGAATCAAGTCCCTGAACTCGTGGTGATTCTTAGTCCCTGAACTGTGATGTATGTAGTACATCAGGGAGTTAATGAAGATGTATGCATCAGGGAGGAAGTGGTTCAAGAGCTTTTGAATAAAGGTGCATCAGGGAGTAGCCAGTCACTGAAAAGAGACCCTGAACCCGAGGATCTCTGAAACCAAGCATGAGTTCTCAGCCTGAAGAATACATGAACCTGAGTTCCTGAAATTGGTTGCGACTATGAATGTTATTCAAGGTCCTGAAACTCAAGGGCTAAGTATGCGCATGTACCTTCAACAGCCTTGGAAGAAAGGTGCATCAGGGAGAGCATAGTCTCTGAACATGGAGTCACTGAATCCAAATGAGACTGAAGCTAAGCTTCTGAAAAAATATAGGTATGGGTCATATGTAACACCCCCAAATCTGATCACAGCGGAAATAACATCTGGGGTGCTACGTAATTGGATCATAACATAAGTAATAGAGAACGAATTTATCTAATCTGTTTTAAAAGTTTTATTAAATAAAACATCAGTTTTACATAATTGAAATGCGGAAAACAAGGCCCATTATTGTTATTAGTTGTCCCATAGTACAAAAACCCTGGTCATGAGTGTTATGTGTACACTCCAAAAGTGTGCCTATGACCCTGCCACGCACTGCCTTGCATCATCATATATTAAACACCTAAGAAAAACATGCTAAAAGCTGGTGAGTTCATAGGTTTACATAAATCAGTAAAGTTGGACTAGTAAATTCATGAGTCAACATTCCAAAGCGTGAAATGTTACTAAAGTGCTATTACTCTGCTCTAAGTCTCATGCTACCGAAGCTACGAAAATGTGCATGCAAAGTGCGCATGTAAAATACAGCCCGGCAAGTGTTCTACCTCTAGTCACTTGTAATTCGACATGGTATACACCCGTTTGTCCTATCTGGACTGTTGTATCCTCAACACGGATGGAGGTGTCACCCTCAATAGATCTATTTATATCATTCGTGCTTCCAGCAGGAATTAACGGTACATGAATCGGGGCAATGAATATAGTACTTAGGCCAGCAGATAATAGTTTTGTCAAACAAAAGCATTGTTTAAAAAGTCCTGAAAAGTAAGCATGTTTCTCACCCCAAGTAGTTTAAAATGAGTAATAAAGTAATAGTTGGGCTATGACTCACCTTGAGTATAACTGGCAAGGTGAAATATGAAATCAAGTAAGTTATGGGAACGGCTCCAACACACGACAACACTGAAATGGTGGAATATTATGCGTTAATATTATCAAGAATACGGATAGATTGCACGAAGTATGCTAGAACGATCACTAATCCATCGAATGGTGCTAAAATGATCGGATATGGGTTCGAACAAATGGAGAAATGTTTTTGGTGCTTGAGGACTCTCGGTAAGAAGTATAACTAGGGAAATATGTGTTTAAAATGTGTTCAAGAGTGAATGAGAGGATGTGTGTATATATCGAGTACATATACATGCACATATGAGGTTATATAGTTTTATATTGATCAAGTTGTGGGAATATATTCCTTTTCCAGATTTTATGAGATTTCTTAGAAGATAAGATGAGTATTAATCGAGTATAATGAGATCAAGGAGGGGGTTTGCTTGTTGGTTTTGGTTATGATCAAATTGGGTATGCATATATCTCGTACGACATGTGAAAGGGTCCAAAACGATGTTCAACATGACTAATAACTTAGAAATGGTTAGGAATGGTTGCACGAACTCTTATTCGATTAATAATAATGTAAGACATAGGTTAAAATTAAGTTTGGTCGAGTTTAGTTAAGTTGGATATATATTGGTTGAACTTGTGTATGTCTCGAACATGATTTACTTTGTGTTTCGTTTGGTGCTCAAATCTTCGAATTAAGAAATGAGATTCGACATCCTGATTTTTTGTAGTATGGATATTCAAGATGTGTAAAAACTTGCATATGTTACGTGTCGAATTTAAAAGATATCGAGGTAAAGTGAAGTGTGTTCAGTCGATTTGTATATAAGAAATTATAAGAAGTGAGTTGGGCTTGTGAATAGTAGCAGGCCAAAGTTGGGCCAGAATAGTAACAATGGTCCGTTTGGTTTATTTAATAAAAATATTGATTTTCGTGGTCCGTGTGTGAGCTCGTTCCAATGCATTGTATCACGTATCAATGTTTTTCAGTTATCGTAGTGTGATAACGTAATCAAATGAGATAACCTCTCATTAACAAGTGTCAAAAAATAAATAATGCGCATTTTCTGATAATTAATCATAATTATTAAAATGAAAAATTACCATTTGTTACAGTCTCCCAACCTTATTTGAATGTCGTCCCGACATTCAACTCAGGTTATCAGGTGGAGATACAAAAAGATGGGGATATTTGGTCTTGAATTGATCTTCACGTTCCCACGTGAATTCAGGACCTCTTCGGGAATCCTAGCGAACCTTGACAATTGGTATTCGACTATGTTTCAGTCTCTTGACCTCTCGGTCCATGATTTCAACAGGTTTTTCGATAAATTGTAGTCGATTGTCAATTTCAATTTCTTCCAGAGGAATAGTAAGAGTTTCCTCGGACAAGCATTTCTTTAGATTGCATACATGAAAGACATCATGTACGTTGTTTAGTTCTTGCGGTAGCTGAATTCGGTATGCTACCGGTCCAATTCTTTCTAGAATTTCGAAAGGTCCAATGTAACGAGGATTTAGTTTTCCACGTTTGCCAAAACGTATCACGCCTTTCCATGGCGAAACCTTTAACATGACTCTGTCCTTTACTTGGAACTCAAGAGGTTTACGTCTCTTGTCAGCATAGCTCTTTTGTCTGTCTTGTGCAGCTTGCATCTGGTTACGAATTTGCACAATCTTTTCGGTTGTCTAATGAATGATTTCGGGACCTGTGAGTTGACTGTCTCCAACTTCTGTCCAACAAATGGGTGATCGGCTCTTGCATCCATAAAGTGCTTTGAATGGTGCAGCTTTTATACTAGTGTGATAGCTGTTTTTGTACGAGAAGTCGACTAGGGGCAAATGTCCATCCCATTTCTTTCCGAAGTCTATAACACAAGCTCGGAGCATATCCTCCAAGGTTTGAATGGTTATTTCGCTTTGGCCGTCAGTTTAGGGATGGCAAGCAGTACTCATGTCGAGTTTAGTTCCCAAAGCTTTCTGGAGTGACTGCCAAAAGTTTGAAGTGAAATGACTATCGCGATCGGAAATGATCAAAATTGGTACTCCATGCCTGGAGACCACCTCTTTTAGGTATAAACAAGCGAGTTGATCCATGCTGTCAGTTTCTTTGATGGGAAGAAACTGTGTCAATTTGGCGAGTCTGTAAACAATCACCCAAATCGTGTCATATCCACTGGATGTTCTTGGTAGTTTGGTTATGAAGTCCATAGTGATTCGTTCCCATTTCCATACAAGGAGTTCAGGTTGCACTAGTAATCCGGACGGTCTCTGATGTTCTGCCTTAACTTTAGAACAAGTTAAGCATTTACTGACATATAGTGCAATATCCGCCTTCATGTTAGGCCACCAATATAATTTCTTAAGATCAAGGTACATTTTATCAGCTCCGAGATGAATAAAGTATTTGGACTTATGCGAATCGTGCATAATTAACTCTCGTATCCCACCGTAGAGTGGTACCCATCTTTTATCGTTGAAGCATAGTACTCCATCTGATCTCTTTACAAAGCTGTTTGCGTTCTCTAGCATACCATAAAGTTTTTCACTTGGTCTATTTTCTTCCTTGAGTGCCTCAATCTGAGTAGTGAGGATTTTTGATGGGAGAGGTGAACTGATCGTCATTCCTAGTGATCTGACTCTCAAGGGTTTGAGTCGTTCTTTCCGGCTAAGAGCATCTACCACAACGTTGGCTTTTCCAGGGTGATAACAAATTTCACAGTTGTAATCACTGAGTAATTCTAGCCACCTACGTTGTCTCATATTCAACTCTTTTTGGTCTAGGATATGTTGTAGGCTTTTGTGGTCCGTAAACGCTGTACACTTAGTGTCGTACAGGTAATGTCTCCATATCCTAAGAGCGAACACAACTGCTCCCAGTTCTAAATCATGGGTTGTATAGTTCTTTTCATGTGTCTTGAGTTGTCGTGATGCATAAGCAATCACTTTCTGTCTCTGCATCAATACAGCACCTAAACCTTTGTGCGAAGCGTCGCAGTATACGACAAAGTCATCGCTTCCTTCAGGTAAGGCCAATATGGGTAGACTACACAATTTTTCTTTGAGTGTTTGGAATGCCTCTTCTTCGTCCTTTCCCCATATGTACTTTACTTTTTCTGAGTTAGGGTGGTTAATGGTTTGGCTATCTTGGAGAATCCTTCGATGAATCTCCTGTAATAACCGACAAGTCCTAAGAATTGGCGTATTTCAGTTGGCGTTGTTGGTGTTGCCCAATCCTTAATTGACTCAATCTTTGCAGGGTCCACGTGAATACCCTGGCTGTCAATAACGTGACCGAGAAATTGTACAGTTGAAATCCGGAAGTCACATTTTGAGAATTTTGCATACAATTCCTCCATCTTGAGCAATTCCAGAATCATCTTGAGATGTTTTTCATGTTCTTCTTTGTTCTTGGAGTAGATCAGGATATCTTCTATGAACACAATCACAAACTTATCCAAATATGGTTTACACACCCTGTTCATAAGATCCATGAATACTGCTGGTGCAATTGTCAAACCAAATGGCATAACCTGGAACTCATAGTGTCCATAACGGGTCCTAAATGCTGTTTTTGGGATGTCTTCTTCTCGAACTCGAAGTTGATAGTATCCAGATCGAAGGTCGATCTTTGAATAAGCGCTAGAACCTTGTAGTTGATCGAATAGGTCATCGATTCTAGGAAGTGGGTATCGGTTCTTTACTGTTAACTTGTTCAATTCTATGTGGTCGATGCACATCCGAAAGGATCCGTCTTTCTTCTTTACGAATAGAATAGGAGCTCCCCATGGTGAGGAACTAGGTCTGATGAAACCTTTCTCTGATAGTTCTTGTAGTTGTTCTGATAATTCCTGCATCTTTGAAGGAGCTAATCGATATGGTGCTCGCGCTACGGGTGCAGCACCTAGTAGTAAGACACTTTGAAACTCTAGTTGCCTGACTGGTGGAAGTCCAGGCAAGTCTTCGGGAAAGACTTCAGGAAAGTCACGTACGATCGGTACGTCTTCTAGGCGGTTTTCTTTATGTTCCTTCTTTATCTTCTCAACTTGTGCTACAAAGAGGAGACATCCATCCTCAATGTACTTCTGAGCTTTGGTGCATGATATGATGTTCAATTGAGATGTGTTCCTACGGTCGCTTCTATCTCCTAATACTTCTAATACTTCATTTCCGTATGGTATTCGAACAATATTCTCGTCGCAGATGATCATGGCATGGTGTTTAGATAACCAGTCCATTCCAATAATAATGTCGAAATTTCCAAGTCCTACGGGCATTAGATCTATGTTGAACGGATGGTTTAATAGGTTTAGTGTACAACCTCGGATTATGATGTCTACTCTTTCTACATTACCATTAGCTAATTCTACGTCATAACCAATGCCTAAAGCTGTAGGGATGATATCTAGCAACTGGCTAAATGTGTATGATATGAAACTCTTATCTGCCCCGGTATCAAATAAAATAGATGCATGGCGGTTTTTTAGAAGATACGTACCCGTAACAATGTTCGGGTCCTCTGGTGCTTCTCTTCCTTCAACCACATACACTCTTCCTCGGGCATTCCCTGCATAACCCTGGTTTCCTCCAGCGGCTTGATTTCCATTGTTACCCTGGTTTCTCTGTTTCTTGCACTCTTGCTTGAAGTATCCTTTTTCCCCACATCCAAAGCAGGTAAGGGAAGATTTGTCCTTGAAGTTAGGAGCTCTTTGATTATTCACTGGTGCCCTTTGAGCAGTAGCAAGAACTGGTGCTCTGCAATTCCTGGTCATATGACCGATCTTTTGACAGTTTCCGCATTTCACGGAGCACGGTCCGTTGTGATGGAGTTTACAACGGTTACACATAGGAGATTTTCCAGCATAGGCCCTCTGGTCACTGGGCCCAGCATAATAGACCTTAGCGACTTCCTGTCATTTGTTTGGCTGATGGTTGGCTCTTGAGTTGTCCTCTTATTTTCTTTTGTTATCTCCTTTTTCCGCCATATCTTGGATCACCTGATCCATTAAGTTGTGAGAGATGAAGATTGTGTTATGCAAGTCATTGGGATTAGCGGCCAATATGTTCCCTCTGATGTTCATGGGTAATCCTCCGATGTAACGTTCTGTCATTCGTGATTCAGTAGCAACCAATTCGGGACATAGTAATGCTAATTATTGGAAACGTTGTGTGTACAACAAAATGTTGGTACCTCGAACCTTCAAGTTCCAAAATTCTGCTTCCATCTTCTTGACCTCAGTGCGAGGGCAATACTTCTGAAGCATTAAAGTTTTGAATTGCTCCAACGCCATAGCGTAAGCAATATCCATTCCTGATGACTTCATGTAAGAGTTCCACCAAGTTAAAGCACTACCTGTCAAAGTATACGAGGCATACTTAACTTTGGCTTCTTCTTCGCAGTTGCAGATGCGAAACACAGTTTCCAAGTTTTCTAGCCATCTTGCTAAGCTGACAGCTCCCTCAGTTCCTCCAAAACTTCCTGGATCACAAGCACGAAATTCTTTGTATGTGCAGGCCCGACTGACATTAGTGGGTCTCGCGGCTCTGTCACCAGTGTTTGTGCTTGATCCTACGTTGGCAGCAGCGGCCATGGCTTCTGCCACTTTTTGTGCCACAAGTTGTGCCAAAGTTGGCTGGTTTATTATGTTTGGAGGGGTAGTGGCATTAGTTGCATTGCGAGTACGGTTTTATTTGCGTGGAGCCATTTGTCTACAAAAGAAAGTAACAAATGATGAGATTTTGTATAAAGGTATGAGAAGTCATCGTATGAGTGAGTAGCATTACAGTAGAGTATGATAGAAAAGATTAAATCACAACAGAGAGATATAACAAAATGAGCTTGTTATAGATTAAAAGTCGGTTACAAGATGTGAAAATTAAAAGCTTATTGGAAAATATATTAGACACTAACCGATGACTACTCGGTTTAGTGGGTACAGAAACGATACATGTGAATCTAAGATTAGTTACGTTCTCGACATAAACGCTTAACTTCTGCCTCAAGCTCCAGTTGTGCAGCTTCCATGTATGCGAAGCATCTCTGGAACTCTTTGTACATCCTCATTTGAGTAGCTAACATGGCTTCTAATGCAGAAATCTTCTGATCCTGGTTCCTCGCCGTGTCTCTGGCTAACCATAGGGTCCTTTCCACGCCTTCTATCCTACCATGTACCTAAGTATGGTCTCTACTCAAACAACGGACTCTGGAATCCAAGTTTTTAAGCTCATAGTTGTAAGTATCCCGCATTTCATCAACCTTCATCCCTAAGTCAAACACTTCTCGCCTCTCAGCATCAGCTCTTTTAAACAAAGTGTCAATGTTTCGATTATACCATTCGAAACGGTTTGGTTGTAGCCTTTCCAGCTGATTAGTATGGGTGTCTAGTGTGCTGGCTTGCTGATGAAGAAGGGTCCATATCGAATCATGAGTACTTATAGAATAGTCAGGGGGATTAAGTGAGGATACATCATCTGGGATGTCTGGCATTGGGGAGTCTGGAAGGTTAGATAGTGGAGAGTTTGGCTCAAAATCTTTCCAATTTATCTCTTGGTGCGTTCCCCTCAAACTCTGCCAAATTTCGAATGTAGCCGGACAACCATTAAATCCTTCATCTGAATAAGACTCGGTAGCACTCCTAAGTGGAGGTGAGTGAGTAGGTAATGATGTGTTTAGAGTAAGTTCTGTATTAGGTTGCGGTTGTGAGACTTGTACATAGGGGTCTTCAGCATCTGGAGTGATCTGAAAGGTAGATGTCGTACGAGTAGTACGGAGAATAGTTTCAGTGGTATCAAATGATTTGGAAGACATGGTCTGTGACAAGATGGTATATGTGTATAAGTATATAGAAGGTACCTATAGTCATTAGTGTAAGGCTAGAAAGTATTAGCCATAATAATAGTACATATGTATATGTATACAGTTAACACGAAAGTATGTGTCCTCAAGTAGCATGTAAGTATATGCTAGGCATTTAACACGAAGTGTGTGTTTATCAAAGTAGCACGTAGTATGTGCTAAGCATTTAACACGAAGTATGTGTTCATCAAAGTAGCACGTAGTATGTGCCAAGCATTTAACACGAAGTATGTGTTCATCAAAGTAGCAAGTAGTATGTGCCAAGCATTTAATACGAAGTATGTGTCATCAAATGCATTTAACACGAAGTATGTGTTTATCAAAGTAGCACGTAGTATGTGCTAGACTTGCTGAAACAAATAAGTAAAGTAGCAAGTAAGGCAGGCTGGCACTTGGCGGTCATAGGTTGAGTTTTTGTAAAAAGCGCTTATAGTCTAGGTTTTATGTGTACCGAGTTCTCTATAACCTTAGCTCTGATGCCAATCTGTAACACCCCCAAATCTGATCACAGTGGAAATAACATCTGGGGTGCAACGTAATTGGATCATAACATAAGTAATAGAGAATGAATTTATCTAATCCGTTTTAAAAGTTTTATTAAATAAAACATCAGTTTTACATAATTGAAATGCGGAAAACAAGGCCCATTATTGTTATTAGTTGTCCCATAGTACAAAAACCCTGGTCATGAGTGTTATGTGTACACTCCAAAAGTGTGCCTATGCCTCTGCTACGCACTGCCTTGCATCATCATATATTACACACCTGAGAAAAACATGCTAAAAGTCAGCTAAAAGCTGGTGAGTTCATAGGTTTACATAAATCAGTAAAGTTGGACTAGTAAATTCATGAGTCAACATTCCAAAGCGCGAAATGTTACTAAAGTGCTATTACTCTGCTCTAAGTCTCATGCTACCGAAGCTATGACAGTGTGCATGCAAAGTGCGCATGTAAAATATAGCCCGGCAAGTGTTCCATCTCTAGCCACTTGTAATTCGACATGGTATACACCCGTTTGTCCTATCTGGACTGTTGTATCCTCAACACGGATGGAGGTGTCACCCTCAATAGATCTATTTATATCATTCGTGCTTCCAGCAGGAATTATCAGTACATGAATCGGGGCAATGAATATAGTACTTAGGCCAGCAGATAATGGTTTTGTCAAACAAAAGCATTGTTTAAATAGTCCTGAAAAGTAAGCATGTTTCTCACCCCAAGTAGTTTAAAATGAGTAATAAAGTAATAGTGGGGCTATGACTCACCTTGAGTATAACTGGCAAGGTGAAATATGAAATCAAGTAAGTTATGGGAACGGCTCCAACACACGACAACACTGAAATGGTGGAATATTATGCGTTACTATGATCAAGAACACGGATAAATTACACGGAGTATGCTAGAACGATCACTAATCCATCGAATGGTGCTAAAATGATCGGATATGGGTTCGAACAAATGGAGAAATGTTTCTGGTGCTTGAGGACTCTCGGTAAGAAGTATAACTAGGGAAATATGTGTTTAAAATGTGTTCAAGAGTGAATGAGAGGATGTGTGTATATATCGAGTACATATACATGCACATATGAGGTTATATAGTTTTATATTGATTAAGTTGTGGGAATATATTCCTTTTCCAGATTTTATGAGATTTCTTAGAAGATAAGATGAGTGTTAATCGAGTATAATGAGATCAAGGAGGGGGTTTGCTTGTTGGGTTCGGTTATGATCAAATTGGGTATGCATATATCTCGTACGACATGTGAAAGGGTCCAAAATGATGTTCAACGTGACTAATAACTTAGAAATGATTAGGAATGGTTCCACGAACTCTTATTCGATTAATAATAATGTAAGACATAGGTTAAAATTAAGTTTGGTCGAGTTTAGTTAAGTTGGATATATATTGGTTGAACTTGTGTATGTCTCGAACATGATTTACTTTGTGTTTCGTTTGGTGCGCAAATCTTTGAATTAGGAAATGAGATTCGACATCCTGATTGTTTGTAGTATGGAGATTCAAGATGTGTAAAAACTTGCATATGTTACGTGCCAAATTTAAAAGATATCGAGGTAAAGTGAAGTGTGTTCAGTCGATTTGTATATAAGAAAGTATAAGAAGTGAGTTGGGCTTGTGAATAGTAGCTGGCCAAAGTTGGGCCAGAATGGTAACAATGGTCCGTTTGGTTTATTTAATAGAAATATTGATTTTCGTAGTCCGTGTGTGAGCTCGTTCTAATGCATTATATCACGTATCAATGTTTTTGAGTTATCGTAGTGTGATAACGTAATCAAATGAGATAACCTCTCATTAACAAGTGTCAGAAAACAAATAATGCGCATTTTCTGATAATTAATCACAATTATTAAAATGGAAAATTACCATTTGTTACATCATATATCAGGGAGCGTAAAGGTTAAGAATGAGTCAAGGACGCTAATAACCTCATACAAAAAGTTTGTACATCAGGGAGTGTTAATCGGGGTGAGATTTTGCAACTCAGGGAGTTATTGCAACATCAGGGGGTGTTAATGTAAACGTGAACCTAATCCTAAAACCTCGCCTCACCTCAGTGACTCTCAAACCTGAGTCTCTGAAAACACTTATGAACCTGAAAACCCAAACCAGATACCCTCATAACTTACAACTGAAATCACAACCTAAAACCTTATAACTGAAACCGCACCTGATATCCTGATAACCATAACCTTAAATCCCTGATCACCATAACCTCATAACCAAAACCAACTTAACTCAGCTAGGCTATTTGTATATTCAAACAGGGGGAGACTGTTGGGTCAAAAATTTGACCCAATTGCTCTGACAAGGATTTGAAAATAAAATAGCCTAACTCACTTGTTAAATAGTGAGTTACTCACTGATAAAGAAATCAGTGGGTGTTGTATAACCTTAAACATCAAATAAGTCACTGAGTAAACAGTCACTTAGTGAGTTACCTTCAGGATGTCCAGACTGAGTCTAAGAATAAAGACTCTTCATTCAGTGAGGCGGTACTCAGTGAATGATCCCTGAGCCAAAGAAGAAGGTAATGGAGTCAGTGATGAAGCGAAAAGTGTACCGCTTTTAGGGGGTCATTTAAGCCCTAATCCTCGATTATATGATCAAATATTGCCCTAAATCGTTTCTTTTCTCATTTTAGGTACTTGGGACGTGATTTCTAGAATATGAAGCATTTTGGAGCTTTTTGGACGTTTTTATGCTCAAGAATGAAGAAAACAAAAAGACCAAGGAAAGTCAGGATTTTACACCTGACGGCGTCAGGCTTTGGATGCTGACGGCGTCAGGCTTTGGATGCTGACGCCGTCACTTGAAGATGAAAGTGGTGGAATTATACACGTGACGCGCCAGAAAGTTTTACAAAGGGAGTCTGACGGCGTCACCCTTTAAGGTGATCAAGGCCGTCACGTGTTAAGTTAAAGAGAGACGGGCCAGAGGATTTTTGAAGGTGACGGCGTCAGGATCATAGACCTGACGATGTCAGATGATATAGAGTGATGGCGTCAAAGTATTCTTACACAAGAAGGAACCTTAGTGAAACCGCCACAAGTTAATCAAGACAATCACAACTTACGCGTGGAGTAGATGTCACTGTTTTGGCTATAAAATCTTCATACGAACTCGGATTTGGGTGATTCAAAAGGCCACGCGAAGAGGACGAAAAAATCTTTGATTTAGTGAAAACGTCGAGCTGACGCCGTCACTTGTAAGAGCTGACGCCGTCAAGCCTTGCCGACAGAAACATTGCCTATAAATACAACATTATAACTTCACTTTTTGTAAGCCCTAAACCCTAAGTCCGATTCTAGGGTTTAGGTAGGTGTTTTTCCAGCAACTTAGAGGGTTTCAATCATTTCATAAACATCAAATATTGGTTTGTTGATTCTAACTTAATTATGTCTTTCATTATTATGGTTGTTTGCCCTTCATTGATCATGCTTTGCTAATTCACCTTGTGTCTACTTATGATTGTGTGAAACTTGTATATAATTAATTAGATCTTATTGATTCCTTGTTGATGTATGTGTCTATCTTCATCAATAAAGGTGTGACACTTCAATAGATCTAATTGGTTTAGCTTATAATTCTTGTTTCCTATTGTCTCTTGTTTGATTGGGTGATATCGATGTTAGGCTTAAGAAAACTGGCTAAACTCCTATATGGTAACTTGCTTGAACGTCTTAAGAAACATGAACCAATGCGTACTAGGTTTATTTGGTTGTATTTAATGCATGAGCGAATTCTAGTGATCCCATGTTAGGAGCTTCTTAGCCGGCTCGACATAGGAGTGAAGTAGGAGCTTATAGAGTTGGGGAAGTACGTACGCCACCCCACGAATGGTATTAAGGAATACAACCCGTCAATTAAAACAAGGTGTGACAATTAAATAGGTAGAATTGGATAGCTAGCAAGGAGTAATACATCATAGGTAGATACGCTTCACTTTCCTTGTAGGACCCTAGTTTACTTTCCTGCACATTAGTTTAATTTAGTAGCTTTTGGGTTAGTTGATTAGCAACTAATTCTGCCCCTCCTTCAAACCAGAGATTTTACTTGCTTTTCATAAAATATAAAAATACAAGAAGAATCATCCCTCACCTCTAGACCTAGTAGATAAATTTCAATCCTAACGAACACTATTCTTTGAGTTGAACGATCAATCCCCCGGTACTTGCCACTTCACTATACTACATCGGTCAGGTACACTGCCTGGTGGGGATTGCAAACTTCTCAAGATCCCTTGAGAGGTAAAACCTGTTGTAAGGTCGCAAAACCACGCATCAAGTTTTTAGCGCCGTTGCCGGGGAGTAGTTATTGCTTAGGTTGAAACTTATTTTTATTTGGTCTACTCATTAGATTCCTATCTAGTGAGATTTTTATTTTCTTTTTATTAGCTTTCTAGTATTCTATCTTTTCTTTGTGTCTTTGTTCGTAAAAACCTTTCCATTGACTCTTCCGTTCACCAATATGGAGTACGCAAACCCACCATACTACCGACCACGAAATCCATTTGCCCCTAATGACATCTTGATGTTCAACCAATATCGAGATGAACCCATATATGATACATGGACTCGTTTTAAAAACTTACTCCGAATAGTCCCTCATCATAGCTTCGATTTAGCATCCCTAACCCAAATCTTTTACGATCGTGTCGACCTATATGACCAAATGTGCATTAACGATTTTGCCAATAGGGACCTTAGGGAATTAAATGCTGAAGAAGCATGGGATACCATAGAAGATTGTGCCCAATATTATTATAGAGTAGATAACCCAACAAACGTTAGTACAAGTCAATTGACCACAAATTTCAAGGATCATGAAACATGTTTGTTTGGGGATGAGGGTAGAGTTGAGCCACCTAGTTGCATGTCATGGTTAGGCACTACCATAATAATACAGGATGAACACATAGGTGATCTTGACACAAGGAATGATGAGGTAAGTAACATAAGCCCGCTAAATACCCCACAAGTCCTACCATCATTAGAGGCACACACACCGCCCGTGACTTACCCGAAAGAAGTAGAAGAAACTTTAGGAATCCCAATGGAGGTAGAACCCTTGGACCAAGCACCACTAGAGGATATAGGTTTGAATACTTATAGTGATAACCTTACTCTTAGTTCCAGGGAATTTCCTAGTGTTGATGAACCGGAACCTCAACCTTTACACAATTTTCCATCCTTAGATATATTTCTAGGAGACAAAAGAGGAACCGACCCACCCATCAACCCTTATTATCCGGGTAGTTTTAGGATGAAGGAAGCCATTCACTCACCCCCTTCACCTCACGTGGCATATTTCCACCCTAAGGGTGTGTATCGCTACTTTCACCCACACTTAATCCTAAGTGTAAGGAAAACCTCCCCTATTTCCGTTAAATAAGGGTAGAGTCAGGCTCGTGACTCGAACAAAAACAAGCGCTTATTGGGAGGCAACCCAAGCTTTATTTTTTTTAATTGTTTGATGTTTTTATTTTATTTGTTTGTTTGTGTCATATATGCTTAATCATAATTGTTTAATTTTCATGTTTCGAATAATTTGTGAAAATGCTTTATCTTGTTTTTAACCTCGTCTTAATTGCATATAAAGGTATTTTACAAAAAAAAAAAAAAAAAAAAAAAAAAAAAAAAAAAAAAAAAAAAAAAAATGATAAGTGTAGGAAAGTTTATATTTTGTTAAAAAGAACAAAATTCGAACATAAAAAATTCACAATTCATGATTAGCATGTATTCTATCTTGTTTATGTGTTAATACTTGTGGGCATGTTTTATGAGTCCTTATTTGTAAGTCATCCCGCAAGTATCCTATCCTTTTATTGCTTTGTTTTGTTTTTATTTCTAAGTCTGGAAATACATCTAGTAGTGGTTTTTCTTTGTTCGGTTTGATGCTTTGGTTTTTGTGTTTATTGGTTACAGGTATTATTGGATAAGAAGTTGTACGTGCAACACATCAAGAGGATAATTATATTTCTGGAGTGAAGCTTATCATGTTCATTCTCTTGGAGGGAGATTTAACCATATTATCACATCATCCATACCGAGCGAATCAGGGGAGTATTAGTTTCTTCCATTCTCATTTATTTTTACTTTTACGTCTTTTGTCTAGAACATTGGGGACAATGTTCGGATTAAGTGTAGGGAGGGTAAATTAGGATGCCTTAGAAACTACAACTTCGCTTGATTTTTGTTTTGTTTAATAGTGAATGTGTAATAAAGCCAAGAGAAATATTGGTTAGGGCAATTTTAGCACCAAATTTAAAATTTTTTACAACATATAGGAGTGAAACTTTGATCTTAATAAGCGTCTCATGGATAGGGAATTGTATGACTAGCACAAAAACCATACCACTCAAAAATTTCCACCCCAAATATGTGAGGTTCGCCTTTAGATCTTTAGGAAAAAGAATTCATTATTGGTGCTTATGAGTGTACCGGTAGTTTATAGATTCTAGAACTTGCGTTTGTGATGCATACCGAGACCGCTAGTGAGACTACATTCGTGTAGTTAGGATTGACTACATGATAAGAGGCATTAGGATTAACCCATTGTTTTACACCTGTGTTTTTGTTATAATTACTTTGGCTACATTGGTCAAGTAATTCCCCCACACCCTTTGCGTTGTACCCATTTTTGGTACACGATACCCCTAGTACACCCCTCAGAGCCTATCTTTTCGTTTCGACCTTTAAGCATTTTACTTAAAGGAAGAATTTGTTTACACCCCACTTAAATGTACACCCAAATCGCCTTAGCCTACCTTGTGTGCACTCATCTTTAGTGCATTATTGTGACAACATTTGTTTAAACCCTTAGTTAATTATCTAATTGATTACATGGTTGCTAAGTCGAGTCATATCCTTGTACATATTGTTTTGGAACGATTGGGACTTATGGGTAAAGTACTAGTGTAATGGAGTAATGGGGAAGAACATCATTTATTACCCCCATATGTACGTTAATATTTTAAAGTACTCCAAATGTTTCGATTATCTTGATTCGAGTCATTAGAATAATTTTATGTAAAGTATGTAAAAGTTCAAGTGTAGGGATGGTACAAAGAATCCCTAGTGATGTATCATTTTGGATGGTAGGGCAAGAGTGTATGCACAAAAAAAGAAAAAAAAAATCAAAAAAAAAAAAAAAAAAACAAAAAAAAAAAGAAAAAAAAAAAGAAAAAGAAAAGTGAAGAAAAAGCATACGGACTACCATCCGCCTCTATCTTTTATTTATGTTTTGTTTTGTTTTATGTTTATTAGTTCGTGATTAGTTTAAGTTGAGTCGAGTCTTGGCTTAGCAACGCCTCATTCTACATGTAATTGACCAAGATGATTGACTTGCCACCAGTAAAAATATCCTTATCCAACAAACCGTGTTTTCCTTATCCCTACACCTAACGTTATAACCCTTTGTAAAGACCTCTTTGATAGTTTATCCTAGGTGCTTACGCCAAAAGTGGTAGAGGCGTGATCCTTTCCCAAGCCTATGGTAATCTATTTTCTATGACAGGTAGTGAGCGATATTCTTCCATTTCCATGTATGATATATAAATTTACAACACCCGAGGGATGAGAGTATCCAAACACTTATTGTGAGGTGCTAGTGTATAATCTCCATGCTTATTATGATTAAAGTGGAACGACTATTTGTTGTAATTACTTTTATATTAGTGTTAAATGACCCCTAACTTGTATTTCAATTGGTGGAAAAGCTCATTTGCTTGAGGACAAGCAAATCCCAAGTGTAGGGATATTTGATGAAGCGAAAAGTGTACCGCTTTTAGGGGGTCATTTAAGCCCTAATCCGCGATTATATGATCAAATATTGCCCTAAATCGTTTCTTTTCTCATTTTAGGTACTTGGGACGTGATTTCTGGAATATGAAGCATTTTGGAGCTTTTTGGACGTTTTTATGCTCAAGAATGAAGAAAACAAAAAGACCAAGGAAAGTCGGGATTTTACACCTGACGGCGTCAGGCTTTGGATGCTGACGCCGTCACTTGAAGATGAAAGTGGTGGAATTATACACGTGACGCGCCAGAAAGTTTTACAAAGGGAGTCTGACGGCGTCACCCTTTAAGGTGATCAAGGCCGTCACGTGTTAAGTTAAAGAGAGACGGGCCAGAGGATTTTTGAAGGTGACGGCGTCAGGATCATAGACCTGACGACGTCAGATGATATAGAGTGACGGTGTCAAAGTATTCTTACACAAGAAGGAACCTTAGTGAAACCGCCACAAGTTAATCAAGACAATCACAACTTACGCGCGGAGTAGCTGTCACTGTTTTGGCCATAAAATCTTCATACGAACTCGGATTTGGGTGATTCAAAAGGCCACGCGAAGAGGACGAAAAAATCTTTGATTTAGTGAAAACGTCGAGCTGACGCCATCACTTGTAAGAGCTGACGCCGTCAAGCCTTGCCGACAGAAACATTGCCTATAAATACAACATTATAACTTCACTTTTTGTAAGCCCTAAACCCTAAGTCCGATTCTAGGGTTTAGGTAGGTGTTTTTCCAGCAACTTAGAGGGTTTCAATCATTTCATAAACATCAAATATTGGTTTGTTGATTCTAACTTAATTATGTCTTTCATTATTATGGTTGTTTGCCCTTCATTGATCATGCTTTGCTAATTCACCTTGTGTCTACTTATGATTGTGTGAAACTTATATATAATTAATTATATCTTATTGATTCCTTGTTGATGTATTTGTCTATCGTCATCAATAAAGGTGTGACACTTCAATAGATCTAATTGGTTTAGCTTATAATTCTTGTTTCCTATTGTCTCTTGTTTGATTGGGTGATATCGATGTTAGGCTTAAGAAAACTGGCTAAACTCCTATACGGTAACTTGCTTGAACGTCTTAAGAAACATGAACCAATGCGTACTAGGTTTATTTGGTTGTATTTAATGCATGAGCGAATTCTAGTGATCCCATGTTAGGAGCTTCTTACCCGGCTTGACATAGGAGTGAAGTAGGAGCTTATAGAGTTGGGGAAGTACGTACGTGGTATGTGCTTAAACACATACTTTTTCTTGACCAAAACCGGACCCAAATAGACCAAAAACCCGACCAAAATGCCAAATATATTGTGTTTTTGTGTTTTTACATATGCAGGCACGGATTTCGAAAAAGGACAAGAAAATCAAGCAATGACCGGGAAAACGAGCACGAGATACGGATAGGATATTTATGGCCGAAGCCGGATGCAAAAAGTCAAAGTCAACCCTTGAAGTTTCATCAAATGATAAGAACGACCCTTGGATTTATTTTGGAAACTTGGCAAGACTAGTCCCTTGAGATTTCTGAATTTAAATGATAAGTCCTTATCATTTCTCTAAAAAAAACCTATTACTTAAACCCTTATCCGGAAATAAATATCAACCAAACCCAACCCACCTTAAAACCCCACCAACCCAAAAGCCCACTAATCACAATCCGAGCCCACCCTTATTACCCGACTATAACCCATATCCAACTCCCACAAACCCGACGGTCAAAAGAAATAAACCCCAGTCATTTATTATAAAAAAAATACACACACACACACGCCCGCCTCTTTTTCCCCTTTTCACCTCTATTACCCAGAAAAATAACTGTAGCATGAACCCTAGATAATTACCGTACATTTTCACTGAGATTAAGGGTAATACGGACAATGATTGGCCCTTCTAGAAGACCCTGACGAGAAGAATGACACATGGCAGCTGCTGATTGGCCAGAACACATCACATATTTGATCCGAGGGTTGTAAATGATAGAAGATTGATGGGATAGATCGAAGGGACGTAATTAAAGCATCTAGGACCTTCTGAAGACCCTGAGCTCAGCTATATATACTTCCTCACTCTCACGATTATGGGGGTTAGCTAGGAGTAGGAGTAGTGTAGTTATTAGATAAATTTTAGTGTAATCGTTTGGTTGATTAAAAGTTTAATTTCTGCTTTCTAAATTCTCAGCTTTGTACTCTTTTAAAGGTTTTAATAAAATTCAAGTTTGCATTTAAATTTCATTGCAATTTAAAGTTTCAATCTATTTCCAGCTTTCTATAATTACTCTCACAAGCTCATTCAAGCTAGTTGCTAGTTTGTAGTAAGTATAGTTCATTTTCTGCTTTTTAATGGTTTTATGATGATGGTCAACGAAAGTCAACAGAGGTAGTTAATGAAGATTATGGGGTAAACATAGGTGATTTGTGGTTTCAGAAGTGTATTTTAGCCTATCTAAAGATAGGCTTTGATTGAGATGAACCCCTATTTCAGTTAGGGTCCTAATCTTGTAAGTTCTTAAATCCTATTTTAGTTTTTATAAAGTTTTCAATAGTTCTATTAGTTTAATCTGTATTAGATCTGTGTTGATTAGTAGTTTGCTGTTTAAATGCTTTAATTTGTTCTTGATTGAGTAGAATTTAAAGTGATTGAGCTAGTTGATTTCATTTATGCCATTGTTTCATGATACTGCTCCTTTATAGCTTTGTAGTCTGCTTGATCTGTGATCCTGAGTTCCTGTTGTTTATTGATTCATATTATGGTTGATTCTGCTTGTTATCATGTATTTGCACTTAGATGGATAATTGTTTTGCTGTTTCAAAGTTTTAATTGGCTATTTGTAGTGTTAAAGTAGACTTAAAAGGCTGTTTGGATCTTCTTAGTTCTTGTTGATCTAGTTGTTTTTCTTTTGTTAATTCTGCATGATTAGTATACTTAGGGGTAGTATAGATGATTAGTTGCATATTATAGGTAGTTTATCATTTAAAAGTCAAAATTAGCTTAAAGGATCAAATCTGCTTGTGTTTTTGTAATCTGATCTAGCTGAGCTTGTGATTTGATGCATTTTATGTTTGTGATTGTGGTTTTATTGTTTAAACATGTTCAAATTACACCTAGTAATAGATTTAGGGCATTAAAACTCAGATTAGTCAAAGTAATTGAGCAATATAAAAGTCAGATTAGTCATTAGTTGCAGCATTGTGTTTTCATTTGAACCATATCTAGGGGTGAATTAGAGTTAAATTGGTGCTTTAGATTTAGGGCTTTTAGTGTTTTTACAATCTCAGTAGTGCTATAGAGCTTTTGCCCCCTTAATATCTTAGATTTGAGCTTATTTAGAGTGCTTATTTTAGCCTGCAAGTTAGTCATTTAGAACAGGTCTGCTGATTTAACATTAAGCCTGCAATTGAGCTTAAATACTTTTAATCTGAGCTTTTCTGGTTGTATTAAGTTTATTAGAGCTTGTTCAAGTGTATTTCATGGTTCCTTAACCTCTGTCCTTATCTGGTTCAATTCTGCTTATTTTAGAGCTTATTGTTAACTGCTTATTGCTTCAAATAAGTTCATCAGTGTGATCTTTGGTCTGATTTCAGTTTATTTGAGCTTTATTTAGTACTCAGAACCTTCTGTAGAATTTTTAGACTTTTTGGTGACAAGTGCTTATTAATAAGCACTTGTCCAAACTGCTTTTTAGGCCATTAAGCACCTTTCCAGCTTATTTTTTATTCCTTTTATTTTTCTTAAGTTTCAAATAATATTTTTGATTTTCCAGAATTATTTCAGATTTTATTTTAATCATTTACTATTTCTTTTCATTTTTAAATAGTTTTTAGAATTTTAAATCATTTTTAATTTCAATTTAAATCACAAAAAGTCAAAAATAGTTTCTGATTTTATTTTTAAATTTCATTTTCAGTTTATTAAGATTTTTCAAAAATAAATTTGTAGAATAAATCTTTTATTTCACTATTAGTTTAATTTTCTTTTATTAAATAAAAATACAAAAATAGTTTTTAATTCATTTTAAATAAATAAAAAGTCT
This sequence comes from Artemisia tridentata subsp. tridentata, assembly GCA_021014915.2. NCBI lineage: Eukaryota > Viridiplantae > Streptophyta > Magnoliopsida > Asterales > Asteraceae > Artemisia > Artemisia tridentata. The sequence goes on from CP139507.1 coordinate 307,054,170, forward strand.
AAAAATCATTTTTCTTTTTCTGAAAATTTTCTTAGTTGTTTTTATTTCATATTTCATTGTTCGTAGTATAAAATCACAATTCTCACTTATACACACTCATTCACTACACGAATCACGTTCCGGGAACACAAATTCCATTCGATCTTCGTCGGGACAAACGACTCGGGTTAACACATATTTCTTTGTGTGTTTTCCTTGAACTATAATTTGACACGAATCAATTTTTGGCGCCGCTGCCGGGGAAGGTTGAAGTGAGTTCGTGATTTCGTTCGTCGAATCGTGTTTTGAAGACCCTTCCTCGGAAGTTATCGTTTTTATAAAATAATAATAAAAATACAAAAAGAAAATAATTAAAAAACACTTTTCCTAAAGTGTTTTCACCATTAATAATAAATCCTCGCTCTCGAGAGGGCGTTGTAAACCATTCCGAATAACAACAAAAGAGATCGTGAAATTAAACGTTTCTCGGATTATTTCTTTGCTACAACCTAATTACGGGGTTTAAGGAAGTCTTGACATTAAATTGCAGACTGAAGAGAGATCCATTCTTCTCTCCCGCCACGCTGCGCGTAGTTTTGAAAGAAACGAGTACGGTTGATCAACGATCACCAAAAAGATAATAATTTTTCTTATATATAAAAAATCCAAAAAGATTTTCTTTTCAAATTTATTTTCCCTTTTGTGTTTTTCAAAGTTTTCTAAATTACAAAACCCAAAAATAATCTTCGTATCCTCCTATCCGTTTAATTCTTATCTTCTTATCCTCTTAACCGTTTAATTCTATCTCTTTATCCCTCTATCCGTTTAATTCTTATGACGTCACTCGGCTATCACTGCTTTCATTGTAAAAGTCCAATGGGTAATAGTCTTCGTTGTTACAAGTGCTTGTGTGAGCGGTGTGGAGGCAATTGTCGTAATGGATTTTGTAATTGGTGTGAATTACCAATTAATCCAAATCCAAATTCCTTCAATTCTTCTCAAGATTTTTCCGAACACCCTCCACAACCCCAGCCATCTTCACTCACTCAGTATAATTGCTTTATATGTGGAGATCAGTTGGGGGACAATTCACTTTGTGACCGATGTTTTTGCAACGAATGTGGATTTAGTCGAGGACTTTGTATGTGTTCTTATTCGAAAGCTGAAACTGCATTCGCTTATCCAAACTCTTTCAATGAACCGTCAAATTTCTCCGACTACCCACCACAGCCCGATATATCTTCGTTCGATCAACGTTATTGCGATGGGTGTGGAGATTCGATTGATCCGACATCGTCTTATTGTCAACGGTGTACTTGCGAGAGGTGTGGTAGAAATTTGATCAATGGATTTTGTTCGTTTTGTGCTTCGGAAGCCGAAAATTCATATACTTATGATTTTAATCCGAACATTTCCAATTATCCTCAAAACAATTTCAATCACCCTCCTCAAAACTACTATGAGCAAGAACCGTATTTCAATAATTCATCATTCCAAAATTTGTCAAGTATTGAAGATTGTGGGGGATCATTTGAAAACTTTCATTATGAGCCAAATTTGTGTTACAATTCTCATGATTTTGCCCAACCCCCACAAAATCCCTTCAATTATCAAGATAGAGTGCGCGAAATTGTAAAATCTTTGGGAGACGTTGTCGAAGCAGTTCAAAATCAAGAGCAAGCGGTTAATCAACTTTTGGCTTATCGTCATGAGAAGTATATGGAAGAATTACTTGCCGAGGCAAAAGAGGCTAATTTTCGGAAGGCCTTACAGAACTGTGCTGACGAGGAGAGACTTGTTTCGTTAAACGTTTTCCCTACAATTGTACCCGTCTTTTCTATCCAAGAACCCGAGGACTCTCTAAAAATGGGGGACGAGCATCTAAACACTATTCCGGCAACGGAATCAGACAATGTTGAGAACTTCGTCCCAATCCCAAGTGAGTCCGAGGAAATATCCGACGGTGAAAGTGATTTGCAATCTTGTGGAGATTCTCTTGAAATTTCCAAAGTTACTTCCGGGATTTTCTCTAACCCTCTCTTTGAATTCAATGATGAGTATACTTCTTGCAAAGTTAATCCTCTTTTCGATGAAGGGTTAGAGAACGTCGAGGACGAGGACTCTACATTTGATGGGCTGATTTTACCAATACCTCGCCCCGACGATTCCCATGACTCGGAAGGGGAAATTATTTTTCTTGAAAGATTGCTTAATGATGATCCCCTTTCACTTCATAAAACTGAGTCATTTTACGTTGATCCGTCACCCACTCGTCCGCCGGCTAAACCACCCGATGATATCAAGCCCGATACGGGTGTTGTGACTTTTAAAGTGGTGGATGAGATTTCTGAAAAGTATGATAATTTACCCACCCAACCCACCCTTTTTATCTCTTCCGGGTGTAAGGATGACAATTTCTTTACAATTGTTATCATGATCCTTCTCCTTTTCTTCACCTATCCGGTGACTTCTCTTCTCCTTCACTCTTTCGGGAGTGAAGACACAATCTTTGACCCCGGCATCTCTCCTTCTTTTCAGCCGTGGGTATCTCATCGGAGTGGAACTTTCATATGCTTCAATGTTTATCCAAACATCTGGAACGAAAGTCCGATTGAGATTATTTCTTCCACTTGCTCCCCCAAGGACAAATAAATTCGGGGTCGAGTCAAGCTCATGTGACTCGGTTACCAAAAACAAGCGCTTCGTGGGAGGCACCCCATGCTTATCCATCTATCTTCTTATCTATTTTCTAATAAAGTGAGTGAGGAGGGCCACCTCTTCCGTATCTTGTGTTTCGTGTTTTCTGTGTATGTCCAGGAATGCCCGATGATGAAGACTCTCGTGCTCGTAGTTTCCTTCACGCTACTCGAGTTTCATCATTCGCTGCTCATCGATATCCTAAAATCTTATCGTTTTACGTTTATCTTTTGGCATAATTAATAAACGGCCTTAGATTTATGTAGGAGAACCCTTACCTTTAAGACATTGGGGACAATGTCTCGTTTTAGTCTGGGGGGGTAATCTTTCGATTTGATTTTTGCCTTGCATTTTTGCCATTTTCTCATGCAACCCCGTTTTTCCTCAAAAATTGAAAAATCCAAAAAAATGAGAAAATTTTTAAAATTTTTGCAAAAATATAATAAATTTTGACATTTTTGTTGACTTTCCGCTGGAGAGAGTAGGAATAAAATTCTGACTTGATCGGGCGTGTTGAGCCCTAGCTTGTCCCCTTAACCATTTATAATCTATAAGCTCGTGCTAGTCTTTTACACAAGGAGCTAGAAAACTGTAGCAACCG